>CM036933.1:3584183-3618281 GCA_020800305.1 Porphyrio hochstetteri | reverse complement strand
CCGTGTCCCCCCCAGAGCCCCCCCGGCCTGTGGCACGCCGGTGGCACAACCGCTTCAGCTCCTGGGGCTGCCGAAGGTCCGGCCAGCGGTAGAGGCGGCAGAGCAGGACGTGGGGCGCAGGGGCCTGTTTAGCACCCCGAGGGTCCCCCCGGGGCACCCAAAGGCAACCAGGGTCCCATAGGCCGCGGCCTTCCACTGCCTGAGCCAGCAGCTCCAGCTCCTCGTCCTTCAGCTTCTTGAAGAGGGCTCGAGCTGCTGGTTTGAGGGTCCCGGTGCCGTCGTCGGGGTCGGGCTGGGCCGAGCGGTGCCGCCACAGCCGCCGGAGCAGCGCGGCCCGGCGGGACCCGAACATGGGGTGACGGGGAGGAGAGCTGGGGGGACGGGGGGGAGCGTCAGCTGGCTGGGAGGGGAAAGGGGGGGACGTGATGGGGTGAATTGGGGGGATGGGGGGGTGATGGGGGGTGGGGGAGATGGGGGGAGGGGGGGACATGATGGGGTGAATTGGGGGATGGGGGGGATGGGGGGGTGATGGGGGGTGAGGGGGATGGGGTGAATTGGGGGGATGGGGGGAAGGGGGGGGATGGGGGGGGTGATGGGGTGTGGGGATGATGGGGGCTGGGGGGGCTGGAGGGTGATGGGGGGTGGGGGAGATGGGGGGAGGGGGGGACATGATGGGGTGAATTGGGGGGATGGGGGGAAGGGGGGGGATGGGGGGGTGAAGGGGGGTGGGGATGATAGGGGCTGGGGGGGCTGGGGGGGGTGATGGGGGGTGGGGGAGATGGGGGGGGACATGATGGGGTGAATTGGGGGGATGGGGGGAAGGGGGGGGATGGGGGGGTGATGGGGGGTGGGGATGATGGGATGTGGGGATGATGGGGTGTGGGGATATGGGGGATGGTGGTGATGGGGGAGGGGGGGATGGGCGGGGGTGATGGGGTGTGGGGATGATGGGGGATGGGGGTGATGGGAGGTGGGGGTGATGGGGGGTGGGGGGGGATGGGGGGTGGGGATGATGGGGGTGGGGGGGATGGGGGGTGATGGGGTGTGGGAGTGATGGGGGGGTGATGGGGGGTGGGGGGGATGGGGGTGGGGATGATGGGGGGGAGTGATGGGGTATGGGGGTGATGGGGGGAGGGGGGGGATGGGGGGATGATGGGGTGTGGGGATGATGGGGGATGCGGATGATGGGGGCTGGGGGTGATGGGAGGGTGGGGATGATGGGGTGGGGGGGGTGATGGGGGGTGGGGGTGATGGGGGAGATGGGGGGTGGGGAAGATGGGGGATGGGGGTGATGGGGTGTGGGGGGTGATGGGGGTGGGGGGGATGGGGGTGGAGATGATGGGGGTGGGGGTGATGGGTGGGGGGGTGATGGGGGGTGGGGATGATGGGGTGGGGGGGTGATGGGGGGTGGGGTGATGGGGGGGTGGGGGTGATGGGGTGTGGGGATGATGGGGGGTGGGGATGATGGGGGTGGGAATGATGGGGGGTGGGGATGATGGGGGATGGGGATGATGGGGTGGGGGGGGGATGGGGTGGGGGGGTGATGGGGGGTGGGGCAGCTTGGTGAGGTTGGGGGGCACTGCAGTGGGGTGGGGTGGGGGTGATGACTATGGGGGTGATGGGGCATGGAGCAGCCTGGTAAAGCCACGGTCCCCAGGCCCAGCATGGTCCCAGTATGGTCCCAGCACAGCTGTCCCATCCCAGTGTCCCATCCCAGTGTCCCATCTGCACCCAGGGGAATGGGTGGCCCTGAGGTCCTGGAGGGATGTGACCCCCCAAAATCAACCCCCAGCACCCCCAGGACAGGGGAACTGGCACAGTCCCAGCACAGCCATCCTACCCCAGTGTCCCACCCCAGTGTCCCACTTAGATGGCCTTAGGTGGACTCTGGGGGGACTCTGGAGGGGCTCTGGGGGTTTTGGGGGGGCTCGGGGGGGCTCTGGAGGGGCTCTAAGGGTGTCTGGAGGGGATCCCACCCCGGTGTCCTACCCATGCCCAGGGCAACAGGCGACCCTGAGGTCCTGGAGGGATGTGACCCCCCAAAATCAACCCCCAGCACCCCCAGGACAGGGGAACTGGCACAGTCCCAGCACAGCCATCCTACCCCAGTGTCCCACCCCAGTATCCCACTTAGATGGCTTAGGTGGGCTCTGGGGGACTCTGGAGGGGCTCTGAGTGGGCTCTGGGGTTTTGGGGGGGCTCTGGGGGGTGTCTGGGGGGGCTCTGGGGCTTTTGGGGGGGCTCTGAGGGTGTCTGGAGGGGCTCTGAGGTCTCTGGGGGTTTTGGGGGGACTCTGGGGGGTGTCTGGGGGAGCTCTGGGGCTTTTGGGGGGTCTCCCACCCATGCCCTGGGGAATAGGTGACCCTGAGGTCCTGGAGGGATGTGACCCCCCCCCCCCAAAATCAACCCCCAGCACCCCCAGGGCAGCGGATCTGTCCCATCCCATCCCATCCCATCCCATCCCATGCAGCTGTATCCCCCCCTCCCCACATCCCTCCCCGGTGTGGGGGGGGGTCCCTGAGGAAGATGAGGGGGGCAGGGTGGGGGGTTGGGGTGGGGGTCTCACTCACGGTGGGTGGCTGAGCCGAGGGGTGTGTGTGGGGCCGGCGCTGGCCGCGCTCTGCCCGCGCCCTGGGCCGCCAGGACCTTTTCCTGCCGGACTCTCCCCTCCCCCGGATCTCCCGGGTTGGGGAATTGGGCCAACCCAGGGGGGGGCCCCAACAGTCACCGGGCCACGGCGACAGCACGGAGCCACCACGCGTGTCCGGGAGGTCACAGCATCCCAGGGGCTCACGGGGGGTTATGGGGGGGTTGGAGGGTACTAGAGACCCCCACAGCACGGGGGGGGGGGGCAGACCCCATGGTGTGGGGGGGTTGTGGGGGTGCAGTGGCATGATGCCATCCCAGCAGAAATGGGGGGGGTCCTGCTGCCCCCCACTCCCTCAGCAGGCTCTGGGGGGGGTTATGGAGGGGTTATAGGGGGGTTATGGGGGGGTTGTGGGGGGGTTGTGGGGTGCAGTGGCATGATGCCATCCCAGCAGCGATGGCACAGGTGCTGCCTGACCCCCCTCAGCACCCAATGGTGATGGTGGGTGGGTGGGTGGATTGGGGGGGTCCCTGCTGCCCCCGACCCCCAGCAGGCTCTGGGGGGGTTATGGGGGGGTTATGGGGGGGTTGTGGGGTGCAGTGGCATGATGCCATCCCAGCAGCGATGGGGGGGGGTCCCTGCTGCCCCCCACCCCCCCAGCAGGCTCTGGGGGGGTTATGGGGGGGTTATGGGGGGATTATGGGGTGCAGTGCATGATGCCATCCCAGCAGAAATGGGGGGGGTCCCTGCTGCCCCCCACCCCCCCAGCAGGCTCTGGGGGGTTATGGGGGGGTTATGGGGTGCAGTGGCATGATGCCATCCCAGCAGCGATTGGGGGGGGTCCCTGCTGCCCCCCACCCCCTCAGCAGGCTCTGGGGGGGTTATGGGGGGGTTATGGGGGGGTTATGGGGTGCAGTGGCATGATGCCATCCCAGCAGCGATGGGGGGGGGTCCCTGCTGCCCCCCACCCCCCCAGCAGGCTCTGGGGGGGTTATGGGGGGGTTATGGGGTGCAGTGGCATGATGCCATCCCAGCAGCGATGGCACAAGCGCTGCCTGACCCCCCTCAGCACCCAGTGGAGATGGTGGGGTGGGTGGCTGGCTGGCTGGGTGTGGGGGGGGTCCCTGCTGCCCCCCACCCCCAGCAGGCTCTGGGTGGGGGCCTGCTCCACAACAAAGCAGCTCCTGTGAACGGGACCCTTATCCCAGGGCGCTTCCTGCTCCCGACTTCCCGCCGAGATAAGCGCAGCCGCTGGCGCCAGGCGCCGCCGCCGAACCCCCCCCCCCGGAACTGACCCCCCCGCACCGGCCACGCACCCCCCCGGAGCTCAGCACCCAGCCTGGGGCGCAGGGAGGGGGTCTAGATGGTTTGGGGAGCAGGGTGGGAAGGTAGGGTGCTGTTAGGGGGGGTGGGAGGTGTCCCCATCCCACTGAACCCCCCTGTGACCTTCGCTGGGCCTTGGGGGACGTGGGGCTCCGGTCGCTTCCCGCTGGCTCCTGGTGGAGTCGGGGCAGGAAACGCCTGGAGCAGGGACAGGAGGAGAGGCTCTTCAACCAGGGGGTGAATCATTGAGGGGAGGGGGGGATAAACCCACCACAGCCCCCCCGAAAAGGCTGGGGATGCAGCGAGGGGATGAGGTGGGGGGGGTCTGGGTGTGCCCCTGGGGTGGGGGGTCTGGGTGCGCCCCCCAGATGGGGTGGGGGGTATGGGCGCGCCCCCCCAGATGGGGTGGGGGGGTCTGGGTGCGCCCCTGGGGTGGGGGGTCTGGGTGCGCCCCCCCAGATGGGGTGGGGGGTGTGGGTGTGGGTGCGCCCCCCCAGATGGGGTGGGGGGTCTGGGTGCACCCCTGGGGTGGGGGGTCTGGGTGTGCCCCCCCAGATGGGGTGGGGGGTCTGGGTGAGCCCCCCAGATGGGGTGGGGGGGTCTGGGACACACACACATCTATATGGTCCCCAAATGTGTGGGGGCTGGGGGGTGCTGCTGGGGTTTATTGGGGGGGCTGTGAGTGGGGAGGGGGGTCACACACAGGCTGGAGGGAGGTCCTGGGGTGGGGGGGTTCATCAGTGCAGAGAGAGGAGGAGACCTGGGGAGGGCAGAGAGGAAGGGGGATGGGGGTGAAGACCCCCTTATGGACACCCCCTCAGCCCCCCCAAAATCTCAGCCAGTGTCATGGCTCAGCCTCCATCACCCCCCACCCAGCACCGGACCCTCATTCCCCACATGGGTGGGTCGGTGGGTGTCTGTCTGTCTGCCTGTCCCTTCATCCTTCCTTCTCTCCCTCCCTCCATCCCTCATCCCTCCATCCCTCATCCATCCATCCATCCCTTCATCCCTCCCTCCCTCATCCATCCCTCATCCCTTCCTCATCCTTCCATCCCTTCATCCCTCCCTCCATCCCTCCCTCCCTCATCCCTCCTCCATCCTCCATCCCTCCCTCCATCCTCCATTCCTCCCTCATCCCTCCATCCCTCATCCATCCCCCATCCCTCCCTCCCTTCCTCATCCCTCCATCCCTCCCTCCCTCCCTCCTCACTCCCTCCATCCTCCATCCCTCCCTCGTCCCTCCCTCATCCCTCCATCCCTCATCTATCCCCCATCCCTCCCTCCCTCATCCCTCCCTCCTCCCTCCCTCCATCCCTCATCCCTCCCCCATCCCTCCCTTCCTCCCCCCACCCCCCAAACATCCCCCCCTCCCCAGGGCACCCAAGGGCCGGACACTCACTCTCGGGCAGCCCGAGCAGGGAGCAGGGAGCAGGAGAAGGGGGATGAATTCCCTCCCCTCCCCTAATCCAGCAGCTCCCGGACGCACCAGCTGCAGAGCAGGAGGCAGAGACACTCCCGCAGCCGGCGCAGGAGCCACGAACCCAACCGCAGCCCCAGGGACACCCCGGGAGGCGCCGGCCCCGGCGCTGCCCCCCTCGGGGTGCCCCCCACCCCGGCGAGCCCCATGGCAGCGGGTCAGCCCGGCGGCTGCTCCCACAGCGGGTTCCCGGCGGCTGCTGGGATGTTCCACCCTGGCTGTGCTTCTGGAAGCCCCACAATGGCTGGGGGGGGGGGACGGGGGGGGGGGACAGGGGGGTGACACACGGTCCCTTTTGTCCCCCGGAGCCCACGGGAGCGGCGCAGCACGAGAGGGTTCAGCCCCGGCAGCCGGGGGTTTATTCCGAGAGGAACCGCCCAGTGAGGGGGGGACTCCCAGTGAGGGGGGGACTCCCAGTGAGGGGAGAACCCCCAGTGAGGGGGGGACTCCCAGTGAGGGGGGGACTTCCCAGTGAGGGGAGAACCCCCAGTGAGGGGAGAACCCCCAGTGAGGGGGGGACTCCCAGTGAGGGGGGGACTCCCAGTGAGGGGTCCCAGTGAGGGGGGGACTCCCAGTGAGGGGAGAACCCCCAGTGAGGGGTCCCAGTGAGGGGGGAACTCCCAGTGAGGGGGGGACTCCCAGCGAGAGTTCCCAGTTAGGGGAGAATTCCCAATTAGGGGAGAATTCCCAGTGAGAGAGTTCCCAGTTGGGGGAGAATTCCCAGTGAGGGGGGAACTCCCAGTGAGGGGTCCCAGTTAGGGGAGAACTCCCAGTGAGAGTTCCCAGTGAGGGGAGGATTCCCAGTGAGGGGTCCCAGTGAGGGGGGGACTCCCAGTGAGGGGTCCCAGTTAGGGGAGAACTCCCAGTGAGGGGTCGACTCCCAGTGAGGGGTCCCAGTGAGGGGGGGACTCCCAGTGAGAGAGTTCCCAGTTGGGGGAGAATTCCCAGTGAGAGAGTTCCCAGTTAGGGGAGAACTCCCAGTGAGGGGTCCCAGTGAGGGGAGAACTCCCAGTGAGAGGTCCCAGTGAGGGGAGAATTCCCAGTGAGAGTTCCCAGTGAGGGGAGAATTCCCAGTTAGGGGAGAATTCCCAGTTAGAGCGTTCCCAGTTAGAGAGTCCCCAGTTAAAAGAGGATTCCCAGTAGGAGAATTCCCAGTTAGGGGAGAATTCCCAGTGAGAGAGTTCCCAGTTAGGGGAGAATTCCCAGTTAGGGGAGAACTCCCAGTGAGAGAGTTCCCAGTTAGAGGAGAATTCCCAGTGAGAGAGTTCCCAGTTAGGGGAGAACTCCCAGTGAGAGAGTTCCCAGTTAGAGGAGAATTCCCAGTGAGAGTTCCCAGTGAGGGGAGAATTCCCAGTGAGAGAGTTCCCAGTTAGGGGAGAACTCCAGTGAGAGAGTTCACAGTTGGGGGAGAATTCCCAGTGAGAGTTCACAGTGAGGGGAGAATTCCCAGTGAGAGTTCCCAGTGAGGGGAGAATTCCCAGTTAGGGGAGAACTCCCAGTGAGAGGAGGGTTCCAAGTGAGGGTTCCCAGTGAGAGCATTCCCAGTTAGAGGAGAGTTCCCAGTTAGAGTCCCCAGTGCAGGGTTCCCAGTTAGAGAGTTGCCAATTAGAGGAGAGTCCCAGTGTGGGGTCCCAGTGAGAGGGTTCCCAGTGGGCAGAGCACTCCCAGTCAGCCCCCAGCGCGTGTCCCAGTGGGAAGAGCATTCCCAGTTAGAGTCCCCAGTGCAGGTTCCCAGTGCAGGGTTCCCAGTTAGAGAGTCGCCAGTTAGAGGAGAGTCCCCAGTGCAGGGTCCCAGTGAGAGGGTTCCCAGTAGGAAGACCACTCCCAATCACCCCCAGTGCGGGTCCCAGTCACCCCCAGTGCGGGTCCCAGTCACCCCCAGTGCGAGTTCCCAGTAGGAAGAGCATTCCCAGTCACCCCCAGTGCAGGTCCCAGCGGGAAGAGCATTCCCAGTCACCCCAGTGCGGGTCCCAGTAGGAAGACCACTCCCAGTCACCCCCAGTGCGGGTCCCAGTCAGCCCCAGTGCAGGTTCCCAGTAGGAAGACCACTCCCAGTCACCCCAGTGCGGGTCCCAGTCACCCCCAGTGCGGGTTCCAGTAGGAAGACCACTCCCAGTCACCCCAGTGCGGGTCCCAGTCACCCCCAGTGCGGGTTCCCAGTAGGAAGACCACTCCCAGTCACCCCAGTGCGGGTCCCAGTCACCCCAGTGCGGGTTCCCAGCAGGAAGAGCATTCCCAGTCACCCCCAGTGCGGGTCCCAGTCAGCCCCAGTTCAGGTTCCCAGTAGGAAGACCACTCCCAGTCACCCCAGTGCGGGTCCCAGTCAGCCTCAGTGCGGGTTCCCAGTAGGAAGAGCACTCCCAGTCACCCCCAGTGCGGGTCCCAGCGGGAAGAGCATTCCCAGTCAGAGTCCCCAGTGTGGGTCCAGTAGGAAGACCACTCCCAGTCAGCCCCAGTGCGGGTTCCCAGTAGGAAGAGCATTCCCAGTCACCCCCAGTGCGGGTCCCAGTAGGAAGAGCATTCCCAGTCACCCCCAGCGCGGATCCCAGTCACCCCCAGTGCGGGTTCCCAGTAGGAAGAGCATTCCCAGTCACCCCCAGTGCGGGTTCCCAGTAGGAAGAGCATTCCCAGTCACCCCCAGTGCAGGTCCCAGTAGGAAGAGCATTCCCAGTCACCCCCAGTGCGGGTCCCAGTAGGAAGAGCATTCCCAGTCACCCCCAGCGCGGATCCCAGTCACCCCAGTGCGGGTTCCCAGTAGGAAGAGCATTCCCAGTCACCCCCAAAGCGGATCCCAGTCACCCCAGCGCGGGCTGGGGCCGCTCAGCGCCGGGCCGTGCGCTCCTCGTGCGGGTCCTGCAGCTCGTGGGCCGGCCGGTAGCCGGGGCGGCCGCGCTGGTCGGTTGTAGCGCAGCGCCGGGTTCCGCTGCGTGTCGGCTGCACTGCCCAGAGACGTGTAGCTGGGGAGGGGACAGAGAGAGGGAGAGGGGGGAGAGGGGAGAGGGGGGAGAGGGGGGAGAGGGGAGAGGGGGGAGAGGGGAGAGAGGGGAGAGAGGGGAGAGGGGCTCCAATCTGCAGCCTCAAGGGAACCCGCTGCTCCGGGCACGGAGGGGGAACGGCGGGTACCCACCCCTAGTAGGGTACTCACCCCTCATAGGGTACCCACCCCTAGTAGGGTACTCACCCCTCACAGGGTACCCACCCCTAGTAGGGTACTCACCCCTTGTAGGATACTCACCCCTAGTAGGATACTCACCCCTCATAGGGTACCCACCCCTAGTAGGGTACTCACCCCTTGTAGGATACTCACCCCTAGTAGGATACTCACCCCTCATAGGGTACCCACCCCTAGTAGGATACTCACCCCTCATAGGGTACCCACCCCTAGTAGGGTACTCACCCCTAGTAGGGTACTCACCCCTCGTAGGGTACTCACCCCTTGTAGGGTACCCACCCCTTGCTGCGTACCCACCCCTCGTAGGGTACCCACCCCCTGTAGGGTACTCACCCCTCACAGGATACTCACCCCCAGCCCACTCACCACCACCCCCCTCAAGATACTCACCCCTCTTAGGAAACTCACTCCCTGTAGGATACTCACCCCTCATAGGATACTCACCCCCTCAGGATACTCCCCCCTCACAGGATACTCGCCCCTGAAGGATACTCACACCACCCCCACCCTTGAAGGATACTCACCCCCACCAGGTACTCACCCCTCATAGGATACTCACCCCTCATAGGATACTAACCCCCCTCAGGATACTCACCCACACCCCCATAGGATACTCACCCCCCTTCAGGATACTCATCCCCCCACCCTCCCAAAAGGATACTCACCCCTCATAGTATACTCACACCCCCCCACCAAGGATAGTCCCTCTTGCAAGATACTTCCTCATAGGATGCTCACCACCCCCCACCCCAGGATACTCTCCCCTTGTAGGATACTCCCCCTTGCAGGATACTCACCCCTTGCCAGGTACTCACCCCTCATAGGAGACTCCCCCCTTGTAGGATACTCCCCCTCACAGGATACTCACCCCCTCCCCATAGGATACTCCCCCTTGCAGGATACTCCCCCCTCACAGGATACTCACCCCCTCCCCATAGGATACTCCCCCTTGTAGGATACTCCCCTCCCACCCCTGTAGGATATTCCCCCCTCACAGGATATTCACCCCTTCCCCATAGGATACTCCCCCCTTGCAGGATACTCCCCCACTAGGCTACTCCCCCTTGCAGGATACTCCCCCATAGGCTACTCCCCCTTGCAGGATACTCCCCCCCATAGGCTACTCCCCCTTGCAGGATACTCCCCCCATAGGCTACTCCCCCTTGCAGGATACTCCCCCCATAGGCTACTCCCCCTGGCAGGATACTCCCCCTGGCAGGATACTCCCCCCATAGGCTACTCCCCCTTGCAGGATACTCCCCCTTGCAGGATACTCCCCCCATAGGCTACTCCCCCTTGCAGGATACTCCCCCTTGCAGGATACTCCCCCCATAGGCTACTCCCCCTTGCAGGATACTCCCCCTTGCAGGATACTCACCCCTTGTCGTACAGGACGCAGTAGGGCACGAAAAGCTTGCGCAGGAATTCCCAGATATCCCGGTAGGTCCAGTCCTGCCGGGACAGGGGGAAGGGGCTGTGAGGGAAGGGGGGCTGCCTGCTCACCCCCCCGGGCAGCCACCCCCAAAGAGCACCCCCTGGAGCACCTCCATCCCTGCCAGTGTCACCCCAAAGCTGCCGGTGTGCAGCCAGAGGCACCCATGGGTGTGGAGTTGGGGTAGGAGAGGCTCTGGGAAGAGGGAAGGACACTGGGTGGGATGAGGAGCAAGGGGCACCCATGGTGCAGATTTGGGGCAGAGAGGCTCTGGAAGAGGGGAGCAGGGACACCCTGTGGGATGAGGAGAAAGGGGCACCCATGGGTGTGGAGTCTGGGGTAGGAGAGGCTCTGGGAAGAGGGAAGGACACCGGGTGGGATGGGGGTGAGGGGCACCATGGGTGCAGATTTGGGGTAGGAGAGGCTCTGGAAGAGGGGAGCAGGGACATCCTGTGGGATGAGGAGCAAGGGGCACCCATGGGTGTGAAGTTAGGGTATGAGAGGCTCTGGGAAGAGGGAAGCAGGGACACCCTGTGGGATGGGAGAGATGGGCACCCACAGGTGTGGAGTTGGGTAGGAGAGGCTCTGGGAAGAGGGAAGGACACACTGTGGGATGAGGAGCAAGGGGCACCCACGGGTGTGGAGCAGGGGTAGGAGAGGCTCTGGGAAGAGCAGGGACACCCTGTGGGATGAGGAGCAAGGGGCACCCACGGGTGTGGAGCAGGGGTAGGAGAGGCTCTGGGAAGAGCAGGGACACCCTGTGGGATGGGAGCAGATCAACACCCTCATCCAGCTCCATCACCTCAACGTGCGACACGGGGACGGCTCCATCCTCGGCTGGGACTCACCAGTAAGGGGTTGACCCGCATGTACTGGGGCCAGTCGGGGTCTGTCGCACACATGGGTGTCAGGGTGCGGGAGTAGGGGTCTGTCCTCCTTGTGCCCATCAGGACAGCATCCAGCTGTGGTCGCTGCTCCTTCAGCCGGCTCAGGGCTTCCCGGATGGAGCCGTCCACAGCGCAGAGCTGGATGCTGTACCTGCACGGGGTGGGATGGGGACACGGTGACCCTGCTGGTGTCCCTCCCCATCCCTCCCCATCCCTCCTGCTCCCTGTACCTCTGCACAGTGGCCTGGATGAACTGCTCCACCTCGGGGAAGGGGGAGCCCGTGCGGATGTAGAGCACCTGCAGCTTCTCCTGCCTCAGCGGCCGGCGCCTGGGGAGCAGCACCCGTGGGTGAGGGGAGAGGCTGGGAGGGCAGCTCAGCTCCTGGGGACTGGGTGGGGTTCCCAGCCCTGGAGTGGGGCAGGGGGGAGTATCTAGGGGGGAATATCCTGCAAGGGGTGAGTATCCTGCAAGGGGGGAGTATCTAGGGGGCAGTAACCTGCAGGGGGGGAGTAACCTGCAAGGGGGGAGCATCCTGCAAGGGGAGGCAGGGTGAGTATAGTATCCTACAAGGAGTGAGTATCCTTTGAGAGGGTTGAGTATCCTACAAGGGGGGAGCAACCTGCAAGGGGGGAGCATCCTGCAAGGGGGGAGCATCTAGGGGGCAGTAACCTGCAGGGGGGGGAATATCCTGCAAGGGGGGAGCATCCTGCAAGGGGAGGCAGGGTGAGTATAGTATCCTACAAGGGGTGAGTATCCTTTGAGGGGGTTGAGTATCCTACAAGGGGGGAGCATCCTGCAAGGGGGGAGCATCTAGGGGGCAGTAACCTGCAGGGGGGGAATATCCTACAAGGGGGGAGCATCCTGCAAGGGGAGGCAGGGTGAGTATAGTATCCTACAAGGGGTGAGTATCCTTTGAGGGGGTTGAGTATCCTGCAGGGGGGGAGCATCCTGCAGGGGGAGGCAGGGTGAGTATAGTATCCTACAAGGGGTGAGTATCCTTCGAGTGGGTTGAGTATCCTACAAGGGGGTGGAGCATCCTGCAAAGGGGGAGCATCCTGCAAGGGGGAAGTAACCTGCAAGGGGAGGCAGGGTGAGTATAGTATCCTACAAGGGGTGAGTATCCTTTGAGGGGGTTGAGTATCCTGCAAGGGGGGAGTAACCTGCAAGGGGTGAGTATCCTTCGAGGGGGTTGAGTATCCTGCAAGGGGTGAGTAACCTGCAAGGGGTGAGTACCCTTGGCAAGGGGTGAGGGTTGAGTATCCTTCAGGGGAGACAGGGTGAGTATAGTATCCTGCAAGGGGTGAGTATCCTATGAGGGGTGAGTATCCTTTGTGGGGGGGGTGAGTATCCTTTGGGGGGTGGGGAAGGTGTGAGTACCCTTCAGGGGAGGCAGGGTGAGTATAGTATCCTGCAAGGGGTGAGTATCCTTTGGCGGGGGGCTGGTGAGTATCCTATGAGGAGTGAGTATCCTTTGGGGGGGGGAATGTGTGTGAGTATCCTGCAAGGGGTGAGTATCCTTTGTGGGGGTGAGTATCCTACGAGGGGCAAGTATCCTGGGGGAAGAGATGTGAGTATCCTATGAGGGGTGAGTATCCTATGAGGGGGTGAGTATCCTATGAGGGGGTGAGTATCCTACGAGGGGCAAGTATCCTGGGGGAAGAGATGTGAGTATCCTGTGAGGGGTGAGTATCCTATGGGGGTGAGTATCCTATGAGGGGGTGAGTATCCTATGAGGGGGTGAGTATCCTTTAGGGGGGGATGTGGGGATGAGTATCCTATGAGGGGTGAGTATCCTTTGTGAGGAGGATGTGTGTGAGTATCCATGAGTATCCTACGAGGGGCAAGTATCCTGGGGGAAGAGATGTGAGTATCCTATGAGGGGTGAGGATCCTTCGGGGGGGCGGTGTGAGTATCCTGCAGGGGGTGAGTATCCTATGAGGGGGGAGTATATGGAAAGGGGTGAGTATCCCTGGGGGTGGGGGGTGAGTATCCTGCAAGGGGTGAGTATCCTATGAGTGGCAAGTATCCAACAAAGGGTGAGTATCCTTCAGGGGGCGGGTATCCTGCAAGGGGTGAGTATCCCATGGGGGGTGAGTATCCCACGGGGAGGCAGGGGGGGAACCCCTGGGGAAGGGCTGAGGGGCTCCCCCAGGCTCCCCGTGCTCCCGGGGCCGGTGGGTACCTCTGCAGGGCAGCGTGCACGAGGTGCAGCAGCGCTGTGCAGTCTTTGCCTCCGTTGAAGCCCACGCAGAGCTGGCTCAGGTCGTAGCGTTCCAGAGCCTCCTCGATTGTCTGGAGTGCTGCTGCCACCTTCTCTCCCAGGGCTGAGCCTGCCCAGAGGGAGTGGGAAGGGAAGGGAGGGTCATTACCTGTCTCCCTTGGGGTCAACACCACCCAAAAGATCTGTGGTGCTTCACCCTCTGGCTGTCTCTTGGCTCCAGCCAGCGTGGTGTGGAGCTGGTGTGGAAACCTGGAGACAAGAGGTTGAGTAACACCAAGGTCTGAGCAGTGGGATGAGCATCCTGTGTGCACAGGGGAAGCATGGAACCGCTCCCCTATGGCACACTGGGTCCTAACTGGGGTTATGGGTCGTGTTCCCACCTACACAAGCCTTGAGCACCCCTCAAAAAGCTTCTCCCCACACACCAAACCGAGCTGGCTCCACTCCCAGGCCGGTATTCCCAGTGCTTACAGGGTGTGTGCAGGAGCAACGTGGAGGCAGCAGCCCCCCTTGTACCTGAACTGGCCAGCCCATAAACCTCCTCAGCCGCTGAGGAGATGCAATCAGTCACCAAGGGGACCACAACACCCGGAGGCAGCTTCTCCCTCAAGAACCGATCCGCTTCCTCCAGCTCCTGTTCCGACTCCGAGTCCAGCGTCAGCTTCACACGGTAATAATTACTGACCCAGTCTGGGTAGGAACCAACGCTGACCCGACCCTGGAAGGTGGTGGCCACCTCACCCAGGATGGGTGCCAGGAGGATCTCATCCGCTGACACGTAGATGACACGGGTGTGGAAGCGGGTGTGCTCGCTGTGGAAGAGGTGAGCCAGGCCATCCAGGGCACGCTCCATCAGCGCTGGGATGCCAGGGAAGATGTAGACGTTGTGCACGCTGACCAGAGGGTATTTAAAGGTTCCTTCAGCATCATAATGGAGGTGAGTCTCTGGGCACTGCTCGTGGGTTTGGTCAAAGAATTTGAGCACCAAGGCCACCAGCTCTGGGTGAGGGGTGAGTTTCTCCCCGAAAGCTTTGGCTACGGCCTCGAAGGTGACGTCGTCGTGCGTGGGGCCGATGCCCGCCTGAGGTGAGCACGAAGGTGAAGCGGGAGGCGAAGGAGGCCACCTCATCGGCGATGGCGGAGACCTCGTCGGGTACCACGGAGACTCGGGCCACTCTGACGCCCAGGGAGCGGAGGCGGCGGCACATGAAGGAGGAGTTGGTGTCCTGAGTCTGGCCCTGCCGGGATCAGGCCGGATAGTAAGGGCGGGGAGGCCTCAGACCCCCCCCTCAGACCCCCTCCCAAGACCCCCCCCTCAGGCCCCACAGACCCTCCCCACAGGCTGCTCCCGAGACACCCCCCTCAGGCCCCCCCAGAGACACCCCCTTCAGGCCCCCCCGAGACCCCCCTCAGGCCCCCCAGACCCTCCCCACTGGTTCCCCCCTGAGACCCCCCCCCAGACACTCCCCGCTGGCACCCCCGAGACCCCCTCTCAGGCCCCCCCTCAGACCCCCCCCGAGACCCCCCAGCAGGCCCCCCCAGCAGGCCCCCCCCCCGAGACCCCACAGACCCCCCCCTTAGGCTCCCCCAGACCCTCCCTGCAGGCACCCCCCGAGACCCCCCCCTCAGGCCCCCCCAGACCCCCCTTGAGATCCCCCCCGAGACCTCCCAGCAGGCCCCCCCCAGGCTCCCCCAGACCCTCCCCGCAGGCCCCCCTAGACCCTCCCCGAGACCCTCCCCGCAGGCCTCCCCCGAGATCCCCCTCAGGCCCCCCCAGACCCTCCCCGCAGGTCCCCTCCGAGACCCCCCCTCAGGCCCCCCCAGACCCTCCCCGCAGGCCCCGGGTTCGATTCCCGGCCCCACCTTGAGGATCTCGTCGCCGATAATGATGATGCCGGCGGTGGCGGCGGAGCTGCCGGGAGCCGCGGGGCCGGAGGTCGCCCATGAGGCGGGCGGAGGCGGCTCGCAGAGTCCGTCCCCCCCCGCAGGGCCCGTCCTTTGCCCCGCAGGACCCGTGTCCCCCCCCGCAGCGCAGCCAACATGGAGCCGGCCGGGCCCTTCTACCAACGCGGAGCCGCGCCGCTCTTATTGGTCAGTCCGAGTGCCCGTCACGAAGAACGCACAAAGCTCATTGGGTGGGAGGCGGGACTCAGCGGGGACGGAACCATGACGGGGCTGGGAGGGGGGGGGGAGGAGGGACGGACGAGTCCATTCGCTTCCCTGCGGGGGGGACCGGAGGCGCGCGCACAGCCCCGGGACACCGGGAGCGCCGTTCCCCCAGTAAGATGAGCACCGGGAATCCCCGCGTTCCCCCCCATCCCTGCTTGAACCACCCAGGAGAGGCGGCGGGGATGCTGCCCCGGGGATCCCCATCCTCCCGCCCCCCGTTCCCGGTGTATGCCGCTGTACCGGGAGCTCCCCCCGCATCCCCTCCCCCGCCCCTTTCCACAATCCCCCGGCACACGGCAGGTCCAAAACATCCCTTTATTAAAGCTGGGAGGCGGGATCCACCTCCCGCACTGGCACCGGTGGCCCCCGGTACACCGGGGAGGAGGAGGAGGAGGAGGAGGGGGAGGAGGAGGGGGAGACAGAGACCGGCTCGGCGACAGCTTCAGCGGGCCGGGGGGAACCTCTCACTTCTCGGGCTTCTTGGGCAGCGGCCGGCGGAAGAGCAGAATGTGGGGCTCTGGGGTGGGGGGGAAGAACCGGAGGGAGGTGGGGGTCAGCCCATGCCGGTGCCCCGGTTCCCCCCCCCCCCGGCCCCGGTCCCCACCGGGCTCACCTGGCTCGTGGATCATGTAGTGGACCCAGCCCTGGCTCTGCTGCACCCCCAGGTTCCGCCACTCCGACTCCGAGAGCAAGTGGGTCTTGGGCACCAGCTTGGCAATGTCCTTGGGCAGCATAACGTGCCTGCGGGGCCCCCGTCAGCCCGGTACCGGGGACCGGCACCCAGTCCTCAGCAGGGACTGGCTCCCTGCTCCCCTATGGAGCCGTTATAGCGGGACACACCCCCCCAATACACCCCCAGGTTAAGCCCCTTCTTGCCCCACCGGTGCGAACCCCTCCACCAGGGAGCCTCCCCCCCGCAGCCGTTACCTGGGCACCCCCCCTTCACCGAGCAGCCGTTACCGGGACCCATCACCCTCCCGGGAGCCCTTATCAGGAATCCCCACCCCCCAGGAATCCATACCGGGACCCGTTCCCTTCCCAAACAGCCCTTACCGCGACGCCCCTCCCCCCCGGGAGCCCTTAGCGAGGCCCAAGCAGCCCTTCCCCGGGACCCCCAACCCCCCCAGCCCCCCCCAAGGCCCCTTCCCGGGACCCCCGACCCCCTCTAGGACCCCTTCCCGGGACCCCCCACACCCCCCTAGGCCGCCTTCCCGGGACACCCATCTTCCCCTAGGACCCTTTACCGGGCCCCCCCATCCCCCCCAGGACCCCTTCCCGCGACCCCCCACCCCCCCTGAACCCCTTACCGGGCCCCCAGCCCCCCCTAGGCCGCCTTCCCCGGACCCCCACTCCCCCCAGGACCCCTTCCCAGGCCCCTCCCCCCCCCCCCCGGCCGCCTTCCCGGGACCCCCAACCCCCTCTAGGACCCCTTCCCAGGACCCCCATCCCCCCCCCCGGACCCTCCCCCCCGCCCAGGCCGCCTTCCCAGGACCCCCATCCCCACCTAGGACCCCTTCCCGGGCCCCCCCATCCCCCCCAGGACCCCCACACCCCCAGGACCCCTTCCCGGGCCCCCCATCCTCCCCCAAGACCGCTTCCCTGGACCCCCACACCCCCAGGACCCTCTCCCCCGCCCAGGCCGCCTTCCCAGGACCCCTTCCCAGGACCCCCACGCCCCCAGGACCCTTTACCAGGCCCCCCCCATCCTCCCCCAGGACCCTCCCCCCCGCCCAGGCGGCCTTCCCAGGACCCCCATCCCCCCCCTAGGACCCCTTCCCAGGACCCCCATCCCCCCCTAGTACCCCTCCCCAGGACCCCCACACCCCCAGGACCCTTTACCGGGCCCCCCCATCCTCCCCCAAGACCCTCCCCCCCGCCCAGGCCACCTTCCCAGGACCCCTTCCCAAGACCCCCACACCCCCCAGGACCCCTACACCCCCAGGACCCCTTCCCGGGCCCCCCCATCCCCCCCCCAGGCCGCCTTCCCGGGCCCCCCATCCCCCCCAGGACCCTCTCCCCCGCCCAGGCCGCCTTCCCGGGCCCCCCCATCCCCCCCCAGGCCGCCTTCCCGGGCCCCCCATCCCCCCCAGGACCCTCTCCCCCGCCCAGGCCGCCTTCCCGGGCCCCCCCACCCTCCCCCAGGACCCCTTCCCGGGCCCCTCCATCCCCCCCAGGACCTTCCCCCCCCACCCAGGCCGCCTTCCCGGGCCCCCCCATCCTCCCCCAGGGCCCCTTCCCGGGCCCCCCCAGGACCCTCCTCCCCCGCCCAGGCCGCCTTCCCAGGACCCCCACACCCCCAGGACCCCTTCCCGGGTCCACCCACCCCCCCCAGCACCCCTTCCCAGGCCCCCCACCCCCCAGAAGCACATCCCCCCCCCACCCGCCCCCCCCAAGCAGCCATTACCAGGCCCTTTCCCCCCCCCCAAGGCCCCACTCCCCCTCCTCACCGGTACTCGAACTCCTCATCATCGTACTTATCCGAGTAGTAGATCTGCTTGTGCGCCATCCCGGCGGGCCGCCCCCTTCCCGGCAGCCCCCGCCGCGCCCCTCGCCTCAGCGCCCCGCCGGGAGCCGTTGGCGCGCACGCCCCTTCCCGCCCCTCGCGGCGCTTTCAAACGCCACCCGCCCCGCGCTCTGATTGGTGGAAGGGCGGGGCGTCACGGGGCGTGGAGAGAGATCATTGGCCGGCGCTCGCTCGGTGGGCGGGGCTAAAGCGCCGCTTCCTCGCGGGCTGGGGGGGGAGGTGAGGGATTGGCTCTCGTGTCACGTGATGGGGGCGCGGTGAAGCCGCGCTGGAGGGTGTGGGCCGGAAGTGAGTGGCGGCGGCGGCGGCGGCGGCGGCGGCGGCGCAGAGGGGGGAGGGGGGAGGCGGGTGGTGGCGCGGCCGCCGGGACCGGAGGAGACCCGGCGCGTAGACCCATGGTGCCCCGGTAAGCGTGTGGGATAGCTGAGGGGCGGGGTGGGAGGCTGTGGAGGCTACGGAGTAGCCTAGGGCCTGGGCTCCCGGTACAGGGGCTCTAGCTCCCGGTACAGGGGCTCTGGCTCCCGGTACAGGGGCTCTGGCTCCCGGTACAGGGGCTCTAGCTCCCGGTACAGGGGCTCTGGCTCCCGGTACAGGGGCTCTGGCTCCCGGTACAGGGGCTCTAGCTCCCGGTACAGGGGCTCTGGCTCCCGGTACAGGGGCTCTAGCTCCCGGTATGGCCGTACGGCCTGGCTCCCGGTATAGGGGCTTAGGCTCCCGGTACGGCCGTGCGGCCCGGTGGCCTGGCTCCCGGTGCGGCGGCCTGGCTCCCGGTATAGGGGCTGGACAGGGGCCTGGCTCCCGGTACAGGGGCCTGGCTTCGGGTATAGGGCCCGGTACAGGGGCTTAGGCTCCCGGTACGGCCCGGCCCCCTGGCTCCCGGTACGGCCCGGCCCCCTGGCTCCCGGTACGGCCCGGCCCCCTGGCTCCCGGTACGGCGGCCTGGCTCCGGGTATAGGGCCCCGGTACAGGGGCTTAGGCCCCCTGGCTCCCGGTGCGGCCCCCTGGCTCCGGGTATAGGGGCTGGACAGGGGCCTGGCTCCCGGTACAGGGGCCCGGCTCCCGGTTCGCCCGAGGCTCCGCGGGCCCCGGGCCACCCCCGCTGCGGCAGTGCCGGGCCTGAGTCCCTCCGTTCGGTGGCGCCTTCCGCGGGTGGGGGGTGTCTCTGTGTGTGTTGGGGGGGGTTGTCCCACCGCGGCCGCCGCCGGCCCGGTGCTGCGGGGCGGGACCAGCGGGACTCGGAGCCCGGCGGGGCGGGACGGGCCCGATCCCCTCCCCCGGCATCGCGGCCTGTGCCTGACTCCCGGTCGCCTCCGGGGCTCGGTGCTGCCTCCAGGGCTCGGTGCTGCCTCCCGCTCTGCTCCCGTTCCCCCCGGTGCAGCAGCTGCTGCCCGGGGCTGGTCTCTGCCTTGCGTCACCCCTCACCGGGGGGGCTGCTCGGGGGGTCCCATCGGTGTGGGGGACCCCCCAGAGCGGTGTCACCCCCGGTTTGGCTCAGTGGGACCCCTCATCCTCCTCAGTGCCTGGGGTGCCCCCCTCCTGCTCCTGGCCCTGCCTGTGGTGTGGAGCGTGGCCAGGAGCCACTCTGGCTCCTGCTTTCCCACCGCTGCCTTGGGGGAAGGAAGGGGGGGGCTGCAGTCCCTTGGGGGGTTCCCTGTGTCCCTTGGTGGCTGGAAGAAGGGGGTATGTGATCCCCAGATGGGGGTTTTGAGGCTGGGTGAGGCCTGATTCCAACGCTTGGCTCACATTCAGAGCCGACCTGGCTGTGGTGGATGGGGGTAGATGTCACCCCCCCACCCAATACTCTGCATTCATCCCAGTAGTGAGTTGTGTCTGGCCTCAGCACGCTGCCCCTGGTTGAATCCCTGTGCTCACCCACACCTTGCACTGGCTGGGGGGGACATCCCACCTACAGGATCCCATGGAAGCATGACCCCAGGCCCTTGTGGAAGCTTGGCCAAAGGGCAGCAGCTCTCAGCACCACTCTCCAGGGACACCCCAACCTTGACCCCAAGGCTCAGAGATGCCTCCTGATCCTCAGCTGAGCACCCTTCCCAAGGGATGAGAGCGCCTCCATGGAGCTACACAAGCCGCCATCCCCTCCTCACTGGGGACACAAGCCACCCCCTGAGGAGGGGGACCAAGCTGAGCACCCCAAATCGTGGGGCACCCTCCTCCTTCCCTGGTACCCCAGGGCTTTGTCGCTGCAGCGAGCGCCGCGCCGCCGACCTGCGCCTGCAAACGGGGGGGGCACCCTTATCTCTGCCTCCTGAAGTGACTCTGGTGGCCCTGCCCCCAGCTCCAGCCCTGCCCTGGGCCCCAGATAAGGGTGCAATGATTGGGAGGAAGTCTGTCCTGTTTGCTGCCCGGTGCTGGGGGGTGGCAAAGGGCACAGGAGCTGCTCCTGTTTTCCTTGCTGAGTTTCCTGTCCTGCCTGGCTCCTGCTTTCCACTGCTCCCTTGGGGGAAGGAAGAGGGGGGCTGCAGTCCCTTGGGGGGTTCCCTACATCCCTTGGTGGCTGGAAGAAGAGGGGAATGTGATCCCCAGATGGGGGTTTTTGAGGCTGGGTGAGGCCTGATTCCAACCCTTGGCTCACATCGTGGAGCAACTCTTGGTCCCCACATCCCTCAGAGGGGGGGAGAAAGAAAGAAGCAGGGTGCTCCCCCCCACCCAATCCCACCCCTTTCCCCGTGGTCTCAGCAGCTGTGGGTCCCCATCCACCTGCGGTGAGGGAGGAGGAGCAGGATCCACCCCCTTGTGAGCAGGGTCCCGGCTCGGCCGGGCCCGGCTGGGGCTGCCTAACTCCCTGTTTGTCCCCGCACCGCAGGTCGGAGCGCCGGACCAGAGGGGCTGTGCGGTTCCGATCCCTGCCCGCGGCCTTCCCTGCCCTCTGCCGGCGATGGAGTACGTGGTAAGGACTTCGGTGGAGGGCTAGGTGGCTTCGGTGGTGGATCCTGCCTCCCCCTCTCTCCCCGCTGGTAGGGACCCCCTAGGGCACCTCCCCAAATCTCTGCTGGTGTCTCCCAGCCTGAGCTGGGGCGCAGGGCTGTGGGGATCATAGACTCATAGACTGGTCTGAGTTGGAAGGGACCCCAAGGATCACAGAGCTCCAACCCCCTGCCACAGGCAGGGCCACCAACCTCCAGGCCTGGAGCTACACAAGGTTGCCCAGGGCCCCATCCAACCTGGCCTTGAACACCCCCAGGGACGGGGCACCCACCCCCTCTCTGGGCAGCCTGTTCCAGCCCCTCACCACTCTCTCTGCACAGAACTTCCCCCCAATCTCTCCTCTCCCCCCTTCCCTCCTCCAGCTTCACTCCAGCCCCCTTGTGTCCTGCCAGTCTCTGCCCTTTAACAAGCTGATTCCCCTCCTGTTCCTCTGCTCCCTTCAGGGACTGGGAGGCTGCAATGAGGTCCCCCCACAGCCTTCTCTTCTCCAGGCTGACCCAGCCCAGCTCCCTCAGCCTCTCCTCAGGGGAGCTGCTCCAGCCCTCTGAGCATCTCCGTGGCTCCTCTGACCCCTCTCCAACAGCCCCACATCTTCCTTGTGTTGGGGGATGCCGTGTGATGCTGTCATGGGGAAAAACCCCACCCTCCCCCAGGCTTTTTATTTTGGAGTAGGGGGTTTCTTTGCCGTGGAGACCCCAGGAATGGCTCTGGTGTGGGATCCCCAAGCCCGGGCAGACGCGTACGTGCGGCAGCGGCCGCTGCGATTGCTGCCAAAACCACTGGTGTGTTCCTGGGCTCTGACTCAGCTCCCAGTTTGTGTTTCCTGGGAGGATGTTGGGCACTGGGCCCGGTAGCGAGGCCCTGAGCGTCCCCTCCTCTCCCTCACCCTGGGGCTGTGCATGAAATCCCAGCCCCAGGCATCCCAAAACCTGTGGTGTCCCCCTGCCTGTCCCGCCCCGGGGTGGTTCTGTGCCCCTGAGGTGTGAGGAGGGGTCGGGATGTGTCCTGGGGGCAGTTTGGGGGGTGGTTGTTCCTGTTGCTCTGGAGCAGGAGCTCGGGGCTGTTCTGCCTGGCACGGGACGGGGCTGCCCTGCATGGGGTGCGGTTCGGTTCCCCCCTGGAGCCCGTTGGGAAGGGGCCGGGCTTGGATACCCTGGGGGACGTCTTGTCACCAGCCAGTGACCAGGCTGAACTGGGGACTGGGGGGGGCTGCAGCTCCTGGGGGTGCCAACCATCCCATATGCCTCGGGCCCAGGGGGGCTGCAGCTCCTGGGGTGTGCCACCCCCCCCTCATACACCTCAGGCCCAGGGGGGCTGCAGCTCCTGGGGGTGCCAGCCCCCCCTCCCCATACACCTCAGGCCCAGGGGGGCTGCAGCTCCTGGGGGTGCCACCCCCCCCTCATACACCTCAGGCCCAGGGGGGCTGCAGCTCTTGGGGTGTGCTAGCCCCCCCTCCCCATACACCTCAGGCCCAGGGGGGCTGCAGCTCCTGGGGGTGCCAAACCCCCCTTCCCATATACCTCAGGCCCAGGGGGGCTGCAGCTCCTGGGGGTGCCAAACCCCCCTTCCCATACACCTCAGGCCCAGGGGGGCTGCAGCTCTTGGGGTGTGCTAGCCCCCCCCCCCATACACCTCAGGCCCAGGGGGGCTGCAGCTCCTGGGGGTGCCAAACCCCCCTTCCCATATACCTCAGGCCCAGGGGGGCTGCAGCTCCTGGGGGTGCCAAACCCCCCTTCCCATACACCTCAGGCCCAGGGGGGCTGCAGCTCTTGGGGTGTGCTAGCCCCCCCCCCCCCATACACCTCAGGCCCAGGGGGGCTGCAGCTCCTGGGGGTGCCAAACCCCCCTTCCCATATACCTCAGGCCCAGGGGGGCTGCAGCTCCTGGGGGTGCCAAACCCCCCTTCCCATACACCTCAGGCCCAGGGGGGCTGCAGCTCCTGGGGGTGCCAAACCCCCCTTCCCATATACCTCAGGCCCAGGGGGGCTGCAGCTCCTGGGGTGTGCCACCCCCCCCTCATACACCTCAGGCCCAGGGGGGCTGCAGCTCCTGGGGCCCCCCCTGCCCCATACACCTCAGGCCCAGGGGGGCTGCAGCTCCTGGGGGTGCCAGCACCCCCCTGCCCCATACACCTCAGGCCCAGGGGGGCTGCAGCTCCTGGGGGTGCCAGCCCCCCCCATATACCTTGGGCCCAGGGGGGCTGCAGCTCCTGGGGTGTGCCACCCCCCCCCTCATACACCTCGGGCCCAGGGGGGCTGCAGCTCCTGGGGTGTGCCACCCCCTCCCCCCCAATACACCTCAGGCCCAGAGGGGCTGCAGCTCCTGGGGGTGCCAGCCCCCCCATATACCACGGGCCCAGCTGCTCTGAGCTCCATCACCCATTTGGGTGCTGATGGGACCTAGGGGACCCCTCACACCCCCCCACCCCAATTCCCTTTGGGCTCTGGGGAAGTGGTCAGAGCTCACAGACCCAGTGCTGCCGTACCAGGGGCCCCCAGCCCCACATCCATCCATGCTCATGGGTGCACCCCCCGGCTGTTTGACACCCCCCTCCCCCTGGGTTCCCCCCCATCCCCAGGGGCTGTGGCTGGCCCCTCACAGGGCTGGCAGCTTCCTGGCTCCCCAGCCCCGGGTTTCCTGCTTTTCTTTAGAGCAGCAGCCACAGGAAGGTCACAGCACTGAGCAGCCAGGGGCTGGGGGGGGCCCCTGGTGGGGACGAGACCTTCGTTGGACGACCACGGGGCCGGGGTTTCGGGGCCGGCGGTGGCTGAGGTGGGTGGGGGGCTTGGTGATCCTCCGGTGCTTAGGAGGAGGGTGGGTGATGGACCCGCTGTTGCATGTGGTTATTTCCAGCTCCGTCCTGGCTCCTGTTTCCCCAGCCCTGGGGGGGGGTGTGCCAGTGTTTTGGGAGCAGGGTGAGGGGGTGTGAGGGGCTGTCAGCACCCATGGGTGCCCGGTGGGAGGTCTGAGAGGGTGTTGGGGGGGGGAGAACTGTTCCCTTGGGCTGGATTTTGCCTCGGTGGCTGGTTCTGCAGAGCTGGAAAAGCTTCAGCCCACGGTGGGGTGGAGGGGTTGGGTGCCATGGGGCTGCCCAAACCCCCCCACATCCCCCCCCCGTGGGAGATGAAGGTGTGGGGAGGGGGCAGACCTCTTGCCCCCCTCCCCAGGAGGTGCATAGGGTGATGAGGATGCGGTGAGGCTGGCCTGAGGATGGGTAGTGGGGATCGCTTGCCCCTCACCCCCCCCATCATTGCAGCTGGGGGTCTGCCCAGCGCCCCACAGCAGCAGGGGCTGGGAATCGCGCCCCCCGCCCCAGCTCTCCCAGCGCCGGTTCCAGTAGCTCCGCCTGTGACCTTGATTCTTCCGCTCCAGCCGGGCGCTGGGTCCCCACCCCTCGCCGGGAGCCCCTCCTGCTCTGCGCCCCAGCCCCAGCGCAGCCCCCGCGGCGGGCAGAGCCTGCCCGGCCTCCCGTGAGTCAGCAGGGCGCTTCCCAGCAGCGCCAGCCCCGTTCTCCCGGGAGAAACCGGCGGCAGGAATCACTCGCTGCCCGGTACAACCGGGACCCCCGCTGCGCCCTGCTTCACCCAGCCCACCTGTATCCCGCTCCTGGGCATCCTCCTCTTCCTCCTGCTGCCTCTCAAGGACTGGCTGTTCCCTGCATCCCAAGGGGCTGGAAGCACCGGTGGCACCTCAGCATCGTGGGCTGTACCCCGGCTTTGGGTACCGCTCCCGGCAGAGCCAGCGGCGGCCGCCAGCACGTGGGTTGCCGGTACAGAAGGACCTTGTTCCCTCCTGGCCGGTGCTGGGAGCTGGGAAGGGCTGGACTTGGATGCATTCTGTGCCTGCCTTGTCTCAGGGCTTTAAATATTCATGCTTTGGATTTCCTCTTAGCAGCTGAGGTGGGGGGAAGAGAGGGGGGAGCTGGAGCAATTGGGCCAGGGCGGCCGTGCCACACCGGGCAGCGGGGCAGCCGGAGCAGGATCCAACCCTGACTGAAGACAATGGGATTTCTTACCAGCCCTCTGCAGGGTTTGAAGACCTCCAGGCTGAAAAAGGGGTGCTGAGCACCCCCTCAAATCCCTCAATCCTTGAGCTGGCAGCTCCCTGGGGCGTCACCGAGGCCCCATTTCCTCCCCCAGCGCGGGGTCACTCTCCATCTGGCCGGATCCTGCTGCTGGCCATGGACTGAGTGGGCAGCCCCTGGGCCCCGGTGCTGGCTCACCATGCCAGGCTGCTGGGGATTTGGCAAGGAACTGGGTCAAGGCTTCCGATTTTGGGGTGGAGGGGGGGTGGCTTTTTGGCAGCTGTGAGCACTCAGCTTCACCATGAGGTCCTGGTGAGCCGTGGGTAGCTGCCATCACCCCCCCTGCCAGGCTCCTCCTGCCTCTCTCCACCATGGATCTCCTGCAGAAGAGCAAATACAGCCACCTGAGGAACGAATCTGTCTCTTCTCTGGAGGAAGCAGTGGGGGGCTCGGGGGTCCTGACCTCACCGGTGGAGCCCCTCACAGCCACGCTGCCCAGCTTGGTGTCTTCCTCATCCCTCAGCCCCACAGCGCCTCTTGGGGAGCTTTCTCCCGAATCAGAGGACAGCCCCACCACCCTCTGCTCCTTCTTCCCAAAAATGGCCAACCTGAAACTCTCCAACCCTGCCAACCTGCTCAACCTCCGGGGTTCCATAACCACCACCGGTACCGGAGAGCCTGGAGTCACCGGAGAGCCGGTCCCGGTGGGGGGTCCTGGTCCTGATTCAACGGCTCCTCTCACTGTGTCCCCCCAGGATATGAACAAGCTGAGCTGTGGGAAGAAGACCCGGGTGGAAGGGGGGCAGCTGGGGGGTGATGAATGGACCCGGCACGGCAGCTTCGTCAATAAACCCACTCGCGGCTGGCTGCACCCTGATGAGAAGGTGATGGGCCCCGGGGTGTCCTACCACGTCAGGGTGAGTGCTGGGGGCACTTGGGGGGGGTTTAGGGACCTCCTGGGGGGTGGGCTGCACCCTGATGACAAGGTGATGCGCCCCGGGGTGTCCTACCACGTCAGGGTGAGTGCTGGGGGCACTTGGGGGGGGTTTAGGGAGCTTCTGGGGGTGGGCTGTACCCTGATGAGAAGGTGATGGGCCCCGGGGTGTCCTACCATGTCAGGGTGAGTGCTGGAGGCACTGGGGGGGGGGTTTAGGGACCTTCTGGGGGTGGGCTGCACCCTGATGAGAAGGTGATGGGCCCCGGGGTGTCCTACCACGTCAGGGTGAGTGCTGGGGGCACCAGGGGGTGGGTTTAGGGACCTCCTGGGGGGTGGGTTTAGGGAGCTTCTGGGGGGGTGGGCTGCACCCTGATGACAAGGTGATGGGCCCTGGGGTCTCTTACCACGTCAGGGTGAGTCTGGGGGCACTGGGGGGGGGTTTAGGGACCTCCTGGCGGGGGGGTTAGGGACCTTCTGGGGGTGGGCTGCACCCTGATGAGAAGGTGATGGGCCCCGGGGTGTCCTACCATGTCAGGGTGAGTGCTGGGGGCACTGGGGGGTGGGTTTAGGGACCTCCCGGGGGGTGAGTTTAGGGAGCTTCTGGGGGGTGGGTTTAGGGACCTCCTGGGGGGTGGGCTGCACCCTGATGAGAAGGTGATGGGCCCTGGGGTGTCCTACCAGGTCTGGGTGAGTGCTGGGGGCACCAGGGGGGTGGGTTTAGGGAGCTTCTAGGGGGGTGGGCTGCACCCTGATGAGAAGATGATGGGCCCCGGGGTGTCCTACCAGGTCTGGGTGAGTGCTGGGGCACCGGGGGGTGGGTTTAGGCATCTTATGGGGGGTGGGCTGCACCCTGATGAGAAGGTGATGGGCCCCAGGGTCTCCTACCACGTCAGGGTGAGTGCAGGGAGCTTCTGGGGGGTGGGTTTAGGGAGCTTCGGGGGGGTGGGCTGCACCCTGATGAGAAGGTGATGGGCCCCGGGGTGTCCTACCACGTCAGGGTGAGTGCTGGGGGCACTGGGGAGGGGTTTAGGGACCTTCTGGGGGGTGGGTTTAGGGACCTTCTGGGGGATGGTGGGACATGGCAAGGGGGTTGTGGGGAGGGGGATGGATTTAGGGAGCTCCAGGCATGTTCCTGGGGGGTGTGGGGAGGGGGTTGGATTTAAGGAGCTCCAGGCATGTTCCTGGGGGGGTGTGGGGAGTGGGATGGATTTAGGGAGCTCCAGGCATGTTCCTGGGGGTTGGGGGGTGGGTTCCTCTGGGTCCTGGGCGAGTGGGGCACCCCCAGGGCTGGGTGGGCTCACCCCCCTCTCTCCCCCAGTACATGGGCTGTGTGGAAGTTCTCCAGTCCATGAGGGCTCTGGACTTCAACACCAGGACACAGGTCACCAGGTGAGCTCTGCCTCTTCCCTGGGGGCTGCTGCTTTTTTGGGGAGGGGGTGGGGTGTGGGGGGGCAGGTCTGAGCCCTGTTCAACCCCCTGGGGGTTTTGGGGTGGGGTGGGGGGGGGCAGGCTGCTTCTCCTGCTGAAACAGCACCAGTGGGTGGGTGCTGCCTGAGGGTGTTCCACTTGTCACCCTGTGCTGGTCCCTGTGTCCTTGGCTCTGTGGTTTGGGGGGTCCTGAGGGAATGGGGGGGGGGGGTCACTGCTGGGGGGGGTCACTGACTCTGCTCCCCACAGGGAGGCCATCGGGCTGGTGTGTGAGGCTGTGCCTGGGGCCAAGGGAGCCGTGAGGAGGAGGAAGGTGAGGCCAGAGCTGAGGGCAAAGGGGGGTGAGGGGGGGTTGGGGGGGGTGATGAGGGGGTGGGGGGTGATGGGGGGGTGATGAGGGGGTGGGGGGGTGATGGGGGGGTGATGAGGGGGTGGGGGGGTGATGGGGGGGTGATGAGGGTGTGAGGGGGGTGGGGAGGTGATGAGGGGGTGGGGGGGTGATGTGGGGGGGTGATGAGGGAGTGGGGGGGTGGGGGGGGCGATGAGGAGGTGAGGGGGAGCAATGAGGGGGTGGGGGGGGCGATGGGAGGGCGATGAGGGGGTGGGATGAGATGGGGGGATGATGAGGGGGTGGGGGCTGGGATGGGGTGGGGAGGATGTTGGGGGGGATGATGGGGGGGGTGATGAGGGGGTGGGGGGATGATGAGGTGGGGGTGATGGGGGGGGTGATGAGGGGGTGGAGGGTGGGATGAGGGGGTGATGAGGGGGTGGGGGGGGGTGATGAGGGGGTGGGGGAGCATGTTTGGCTGCCCAGTGCTGACCCCACCTCAGTGTGGGGCTCTGAGCTCCCACCACAGTGAGGACAAGGTGCCCGTCCTCCCGGGGAGGGGATGGGTTTGGGGGCAGGATGTGCCCCAAACCTCACAGCCAGGCTGTGTGTGAGCCAGGGAGCCCCTTCCCCATGCTGCCATGTGCCCCCCCTGTCCCCCCTCCAGCCCTGTGGCCGCTCCCTGAACTCCATCCTGGGCAAGAGCAACCTGAAGTTCGCTGGCATGCCCATCACCCTCACCATCTCCACCAGCAGCCTCAACCTCATGGCCTCTGACTGCAAGCAGGTGAGCACAGCTTGGGGGGGACACAAACACCCCCACCCCTGGGGCAGGAACCCTCACATCCCCCTCTCTGGGCTTTACAGGGTGGGGGGATGTCCCCAGTGAGCGTGGTGGGGGGGACACACAAACACCCCACCTGTCCCCCCTGGGGTTTTCAATGAGCAGGAACCTTCACATCTCCCTCTCCAGGTCTTGTGGGGTGGGGGGATGTCCCCAGCTCCCCTAAGGGGTGTCTGGGTGGGCTGTGTGACCCACTGGGTGCCTGTGTGTCTCCCTCTGGGGTGAGGAGCTCAGAGCAATCCCCATCTCCTGGGGACAGACCCCAGCGTGGCACTGGGCTTCCTCCCTGCTCTTGGTGGCCCTGTTGATGTCCCAGCTCCTTTCCTGGTGGCCTGTGGCTCATAATGGGGGGGGGCTCTGGAGGCTGTAACCCCCCCACCCCACCCTGGCCAACCCCAGGGGGAACAGTGACACACAGGAGGTGCCACCTCCTTTTGGGTGCTGAGGGGCACCCGGCTGCGCCCAACGAGGTGTCTCCTTGCAGATCATCGCCAACCACCACATGCAGTCCATCTCCTTCGCTTCAGGGGGAGACCCAGTGAGTACAGGGGGGGTTCCCCTTCCCATCCTAAGGATGGGGGCCTCTCCCACCCTCTCCTTGGAGTTTGGGCCCCATCTCACACCCATGTCACCCTCAGGACACAGCCGAGTACGTCGCCTACGTTGCCAAAGACCCCGTCAACCAGAGAGGTGAGGTTGCTGCCCAGGGAAGGGTCTCAGGGTGGTGGGGGAGGGATTGGGTGCTGAGGGGTGGCTGTGAGGGCTCAGATGGGTTTGGGGAGGGGGGGTTTCTGTGTTCCCATGGCACTGTTCCCTCCCCAGCGTGCCATATCCTGGAGTGCCCCGAGGGTCTGGCGCAGGACGTGATCAGCACCATCGGCCAGGCCTTCGAGCTGCGGTTCAAGCAGTACCTGAAGAACCCCCCAAAGCTGGTGACACCCCATGACAGGTGAGGACAGGGCTCTAGGACGAGGAGGAGGAAGGTGTGAGAGTGTCTCAACCATCCCTACCCTCCATTCCATACTGTCTCCCATGACATCCTGATAGCAAAGCTGAGAGGGGATGGGGTGGATGAGGGGACAGTGAGGTGGGTGAGAACTGGCTGTGGGACTGAGCTCAGAGGGTGCTGAGCAGAGGAGCAGAGTCTGGCTGGAGACCTGTGACTAGTGGTGTTCCCCAGGGCTCAGTGTTGGGTCCAGTCCTGTTTAATATCTTCATCAACAGCCTTGATAAGGGAACAGCACCCACCCTCAGCAAGGACCTGATGATCCAGAGCTGGGAGGGGTGGGTGACAGGCAGGAACACTTCAGTGAGACCTGGCCAGGCTGGAGAGCTGGGCAGGGAGAGACCAGAGGAGGTTCAACAAAAGCAAGTGGAGAGTCTGGCTCCTAGGAAGGAATAACTGCTGGAATCAGCACAGGCTGGGGGTGAGCTGCTGGAGAGGAGCTCTGTGGAGAAGGACCTGGGGGTCCTGGTGGGTGACAGGGTGGCCATGAGCCAGCAGTGTGCCCTGGGGGCTGAGAGAGCCAGTGGGATCCTGGGGGCATCAAGAGGAGTGTGGCCAGCAGGTCACAGGAGGGGATCCTCCCCCTCTGCTCTGCCCTGGTCAGGCCCCAGCTGGAGTGTTGTGTCCAGGTCTGGGCTCCCTGGGATCAAACAGCCAGGGATCTCCTGGAGAGAGTCCAGAGGAGGCTGTGGAGATGCTGAAGGGCCTGGAGCATCTCCCCTGTGAGGAAAGGCTGAGTGAGCTGGGGCTGTTCAGCCTGGAGAGAAGAGACTGAGAGGGGATCTGATCAATGGGGATCAATAGCTGAAGGGTGGGACACAGGGGGACATGGGCAGCCTCTGCTCAGTGTCTGTGGGGACAGGACAAGGGGCGATGGGCTCAAGTTGGAGCACAGGGAGTTCCCCCCCAATGTGGGGAAGAACTTTTCCCCAGTGAGGGTGAGGGAGCCCTGGGACAGGCTGCCCAGGGGGTGTGGAGTCTCCTTCTCTGGAGAGATTCCAGATCCATATGAGGGACCTGTCCCAGGGACCCTGCTTTGGCAGGGGGTTGGACCTGATGGGCTCTGGAGGCCCCTTCCCACCCCTGTGATCCTGTGATCCCTTCCCAGGATGGCTGGGTTTGATGGCTCTGCCTGGGATGAGGAAGAGGAGGAACCAGCCCCAGATCACCAGTACTACAACGACTTCCCTGGCAAGGAACCTCCCATCGGGGGGGTCGTGGACATGAGGCTGCGGGACGGGGTTGCTCAGACCCCCAATCATTTGGGGGCCACACTGGTAAGGCTCTGGCAGTGTCCTCATGGGGAGGGTTCTGTGTTAGAGGGGAGATTTGGGGACCCCCACCAGCCTCTGGGCTCTTTGCTTGGGGTTATTGTGCCTCCCCAGGGCCCTGGCTCAGGGTGGGGGGTGTGGGGAGGGAAGAGGGGAGTGGGAAGGGAGGAGTTGGGGGGCACAGTGGGGTTTAGCACCCCCTTTTCCTTGCAGCCTGTTGGCTCAGGGTGGGGGGTTTGGGGAGGGAAGGGAAGAGGGGGAGAGGGAGGGGAGGAGGAGGGGGGTACAGTGGGGTTTAGCACCCCCTTTTCCCCACAGCCTGTTGGCTCAGGGTGGGGGGTGTGGGGAGGGAAGGGGGGGTTTGGGGGGGAAAAGGGGGAGTGGGAGGGGAGGAGGGAGGGTGCACAGTGGGGTTTAGCACCCCCTTTTCCCCACAGCTTGTTGGCTCGGGGTGGGGTGTGTGGGGAGGGAAGGGGGGGAGTGGGAAGGGAAGTGGGGAGTGGGAAGGGAGGAGTTGGGGGGCACAGTGGGGTTTAGCACCCCCTTTTCCTTGCAGCCTGTTGGCTTGGGGTGGGGGGAGTGGGGAGGGGAGAGGGGAAGTGGGAGGGGAGGAGTTGGGGGGCACAGTGGGGTTTAGCACCCCCTTTTCCCTGCAGCCTGTTGGCTTGGGGTGGGGGGAGTGGGGAGGGGAGAGGGGAAGTGGGAGGGGAGGAGTTGGGGGGCACAGTGGGGTTTAGCACCCCCTTTTCCTTGCAGCCTGTTGGCTCAGGGTGGGGGGTTTGGGGAGGGAAGGGGGGAGTGGGAAGGGAGGAGTTGGGGGGCACAGTGGGGTTTAGCACCCCCTTTTCCTTGCAGCCTGTTGGCTCAGGGTGGGGGGTTTGGGGAGGGAAGGCGGGGAGTGGGGAGGGAAGGGAGGAGGGGGGGTGGGAAGGGAGCAGTTGGGGGGCACAGTGGGGTTTAGCACCCCCTTTTCCCCACAGCCTGTTGGCTCAGGGTGGGGGGTGTGGAGAGGGAAGGGGGGAGTGGGGAGGGAGGAAGAGGGGGGCACAGTGGGGTTTAGCACCCCCTTTTCCCTACAGCCCGTTGGCTCAGGGTGGGGGGTGTGGGGAGGGAAGGGAGGAGGGGGGATGGGAAGGGAGGAACTGGGGGGGCACAGTGGGGTTTAGCACCCCCTTTTCCCCACAGCCTGTTGGCTCAGGGTGGGGGGTGTGGAGAGGGAAGGGGGGAGTGGGGAGGGAGGAAGAGGGGGGCACAGTGGGGTTTAGCACCCCCTTTTCCCCACAGCCTGTTGGCTCAGGGTGGGGGGTGTGGGGAGGGAAGGTGGGGTTTGGGGAGGGAAGAGGAGGGGGGCACAGTGGGGTTTAGCACCCCCTTTTCCCCCCAGCCCGTTGGCCAGACATCTGGTGGGGACTACGACCCCCGGAAGCAGCACCCTCCTGCTCAAGGTAGGGTGACAGGTACAGCCGGTCCCCAGCTGCCTTCCTGCCCCCCAAAACGGGCTCTGCACCCCACAACAGCCCCCCCTGAGCCAGGTGCTGTGTGGCTGCAGGGAGAGAGAAGTTGCCAGCCCCAGGGGGCAGCTCTGGCCGTGCTGATCTGTTCGATGACCCGTCCTACGTCAACGTGCAGAACGTGGACAAGACGCGACAGGCGGCGGCTGCTGGTGCCACTGTGACCCCCAACGGTGGCACCCAGAGGGACCTGTTCGACATGAGTGAGTGGGGGGGGCACCTGAAGCCCTCCTGGGGTCAGGGGAACCTGTCCTGGGTGGGGGGGACCTGTTCTGGAGGGAGCACATCCCAGGGTTGGGGTGGGAGCCCATCCTGGGCTGAGGGGAGAATGTGTCCCCAAGATGGAGAGGAGATGTCTTGGGGTGGGGGGGACCTGTCCTGGGTGGGGGGAACCTGTCCTGGAGGGAACACATCCCAGGGTTGGAGGGGGAGCCCATCCCAGGCTGAGGGGAGAATGTGTCCCCAAGTACAGGGAGAACATGTCTCTGGGTGGGGAGAACCTGTCCTGGGAGGAGCCTGTCCTGGGGTGGGGGGGAACCTGTCCTGGGGCAAACATGTCCTGGGGTGGGGGGCAGCCTGACCCAGGGTGGGTGGGAGCCTGTCCTGGGTGGGGGGAACCCATCCCAGGGTGAGTGAAGAACCTGTCCTGGGGTGGGGAGGAGCCTGTCCCAGGGTGGGGGGAACCCTGTCCAAGGGTAGGGGGGACCCTGTCCTGGGGTGGGGGGAACCCATCCCAGGGTGAGTGAAGAACCTGTCCTGGGGTGGGGGGGGAACCTGCCCTGGGGCAAACGTGTCCCAGGGTGGGGGGATCCCATCCCAGGGTGAGGGAAGAACCTGTCCCAGGCTGGGTGGGAGCCTGTCCCAGGGTGGGGGCCCATGCCCAGGCCTGAAGACACCCCATCCCACAGTGGGAGCCGAGTGACCATAACCTCAACCCCTCCCCACCCCTTCCCCTCTCTCCCCACAGAGCCCTTTGAGGATGCTCTCCGTGCTCCCCCCTCAGCTCCCGGGGGGCTGCCCCCCGCCCAGCTGGTGGCTTCCATGGAGGAGCAGCTGCGGGGGGAGCCCTGGTACCACGGGAAGATGAGCCGCAGGGAGGCGGAGCAGCTGCTGCGGCTCAACGGCGACTTCCTGGTGCGGGAGAGCACCACCACCCCCGGCCAGTACGTGCTCACCGGGCTGCAGGCCGGCCAGCCCAAGCACCTGCTGCTGGTGGACCCGGAGGGCGTGGTGAGGCCCTGGGGAAGGGGCTGCCTTGGGGTTTGGGGGGGGGTTTGGGGGTTACAAGAGGCCCCCGAGTCGTTGGGGTTCTACACGGCTCCTTGAGGGATGGAGGAGCTGGTGATGTGGGGGGTTGGTTTGGTTTGGGGGGCTGGGGGGGTTATAAGAGCCCCCCGAGTCGTTGGGGTTCTACACAGCTTCTTAAGGGATGGAGGAGCTGGTGGGACTGGGGGGGTTTGGGTTGGGGGGCTGGGGGGGTAATAAGAACCCCAGTTGTTGGGGTTCTACATGGCTCCTGGGAGGGCAGAGAGGTGGGGAGTTTTGGGGGTGGTTTGGGGGTGTTACAAGAGCCCCCCAAGTCATTGGGGTTCTACACTGCTCCTTGAGGGATGGAGGAGATGGTGGGACTGGGGGGGTTTGGTTTGGGGGGCTGGGGGGGGTTACAAGAGGCCCCCGAGTCGTTGGGGTTCTACACGGCTCCTTGAGGGATGGAGAGGAGCTGGTGGGGTGTGGTGGGGATGAGGGCTTCTCCCTCCTCCTCCTTCCCTGCTTGATCCCCAGAGCATGGAGAGGAGGGGGGGGGGTTTGTTTGCCACTGGCACCCCCCTAAAAAGCCCCCCCCTTTCTCTCTTTGACCCCCCAACCCCCTCCCCAAGGTGAGGACCAAGGACCACCGGTTCGAGAGCGTGAGCCACCTCATCAGCTACCACATGGACAATCAGCTGCCCATCATCTCTGCGGGCAGCGAGCTGTGCCTGCAGCAGCCCGTGGAGAGGAGACCCTGAGCGC
>CM036933.1:3220858-3584083 GCA_020800305.1 Porphyrio hochstetteri | reverse complement strand
GAACTTGTTGGCGCTGAGGTAGGCCATGCCGTCCGCGATCTCCCCCGCCATCTGGATCATGTCCTTCAGCGACGGCGGCGGCAGCCCGGGGTTGTTCTGCACCGTGCGCAGGGGGTCAGGGGCTGGGACACCCCCACACACACCCCCCCCAGGACCCCCCTTTGTCTGCAGGGGGGCTGCAGGGCCTGGCCGGCCCCTCACCTCGGCGTCGGGCCCTGAGCGAGCGCAGGTAGCTCTTCAGGTCCCCGCGTGTCATCAGCTCCATGATGACCAGAGCTGGTTGGCCCTGGGACACAACGCCGAGCAGACGGACCTGGGGGGACAAAGAGGGGTGAGCACATGAGTGGCCAGACCGACCTCACCCCCCTGTGTCCCCCTCTTTCCCCCTCCCCAGCTGCCCACCTACCACGTGGTGGCACTTGAAGGCTTTCATGACCGAGGCCTCGTTGAGGAACTCGATGCGCTCCCGCATGGTGGCCAACTCGTTGACTGTCTTCAGGGCCACCTTGGTCTCCTCGCCCTCGGTGTCCAGCCCCAGCGCCAGCCCCTCGTACACCATCCCAAAGGAGCCCTGCCCCAGCTCCCGGATCACTGTGATCTTCTCTCGTGACACCTCCCACTCGTCAGGGATGTACACTGCAGGGCGAGGAGGAACCACCCCAGCTCCATCCCCATCCTCATCCCCATCCTCGTCTGTGTCTCCATCCTTATCCTCATCCCCATGTCCATCTCCATCCATGTCCCCATCTCCATCCTCATCCCCATCCTCATTCCATCTCCGTCCCCATCCTCATCCATCTCCATTTCCATCCTCATCCCCATCCCCATCCTTGTCTCCATCTCCATCCTCATCCCAATCTCCATCCTCATTGTCATCCTCATCATCATCCTCATCCTCATCCCAATCCCCATCCCCATCTCCATCCTTATCCTCATCCCCATGTCCATCTCCATCCTTGTCCCCATCTCCATCCTCATCCCCATCCTCATCCATCTCCGTCCCCATCCTCATCCATCTCCATCCTCATCCCCATCCCCATCCTCATCTCCATCTCCATCCTCATCCTCATCTCCATCCTCATCTTCATCCTCATCCCAATCTCCATCCTCATCCCCATCCTCATCCCCATCCTCATTCCCTCTCTCTATCTCCATCCTCATCCTCATCTCCATCCTCATCCCCATCTCCATTTCCATCCCCATCCTCTTCCTCACCCCCCATCTCCATCTCCATCCTCATCCCCATCCCATCACCCATCCCCATCTCCCTGCCACCCCCAGCAAGGGAAGGGGGGTGACAGACCCCCATGAGGATGCCCCCCAGCCCATCCCCACGTACTGTCCGATGTGCTGAAGTACTCGGGGTTGACGGAGGCGTAGAGTGTCCCCCCGGGGTACACGTCATTGCTCCTGCGAGGGGGTGGGCACCGCTCAGAGGACGGGGGGCAAGGGGCACAACGCCCCCTGGCCATGACCCCCTCCCCAGCCCTGGGGGTGTGGGGGCAGGGGGGTCGCTACCTCTTCTTGTTGTAGAAGAAGACGAGGACGGCAAGGCAGGAGATGAGCACCATGAGGACCACGGGCGTGACAGTGAGCAGGACGTAGAAGCTGCTGGACTCCTCCTCGGCTGCTGGGAGCAAGAGGCTGTGGACCAGGACCTGGGCACCCATCCTGCCCCATGGCCTGCAGCACGCTTGTCCCACCACCACCGGAGAGGGGGAGCCCCCAGCTCCCCAGACCAGCAGCACCCCCTGATCCCTGGGTGTCTCCTTCTCAGAGCATCCCCCAAACCCCCAGACCCCCCAGTCCAGCCCCGTCCAGGACCCTCCAGAGCCCAATGCAGCATCATTCCCCATCTTCAGCATCCCGGTCCAGCAGCAGCCATTGATCCCTGGGTGTCTCCTTCCCAGAGCATCCCCAAAGCCCCCAGACTCCCCAGTCCAGCAGCATCCCCTGACCCTCCAGTGCCCAATGCATCAGCATCTCCCCATCTTCAGCATCCTGGTCCAGCAGCACCCCCCTGATCCCCCAGCTCCCCAGTCCAGGAGCATCTCCCCATCTTCAGCATCCTGGTCCAGCAGCACCCCCTGATCCCCCAGCTCCCCCAGTCCAGGAGCATCTCCCCATCTTCAGCATCCTGGTCCAGCAGCACCCCCCTGATCCCCCAGCTCCCCAGTCCAGGAGCATCTCCCCATCTTCAGCATCCTGGTCCAGCAGCACCCCCTGATCCCCCAGCTCCCCAGTCCAGGAGCATCTCCCCCATCTTCAGCATCCTGGTCCAGCAGCACCCCCTGATCCCCCAGCTCCCCAGTCCAGGAGCATCTCCCCATCTTCAGCATCCTGGTCCGAAGAGCATCCCCTATCATCTCCCCTGTCCCCATGGTACCTGGCCCCAGGATGTAAAACTTGACCAGCTCGGTCCAGGAGCCGTTGCCGGCCAGCGAGGTGGCCCGGACCTTGGCCGAGTAGTTCCCAGGCTGGAGCAGAGCCAGGTGGACCCCCCTGTACTTGGAGTAGGCGGTGACGGGAGACACAGACCACAGTGGTGACCTCCTGGGAGGGGTAAGGAGGGTGGTGAGGGGGGTCTTCATCCCCCCCAAGCCGTGTACAAACCTCGTGGAATGAGATGGGATGGGATGGGGATGGGATGGGGATGGGGATGGAGATGGGATGGGGATGGATGTGGGATGGGATGGGATGGAGATGGGATAGGATGGGGATGGGAATGGCAATGGCAAAGGGATGGGGATGGGATGGGCATGGGATGGAGATGGGGATGGGGATGGGATGGGATCAGGGTGGGGATGGGATGGGGATGGGGATGGGGATGGGATGGGATGGGGATGGAGATGGGGATGGGGATGGAGATGGGGATGGGTATGGGGGATGGGGATGGGGGATGGGGATGGGGATGGCAATGGGATGGGATGAGAATGGCATGGCATGGGATGGGATGGGATGGGATGGAAGGCTGCTGTTGGGGGGTCTCACCTCAGTCTCACGGCTGTACTTGATCTCATACTTGAGGATGAGCCCGTTGGGGTTCCTGGGCTCTTCCCAGCGCAGCAGGACGCTGTTCTGGCTGACCGGCTCCCACGTGACGTTGCCGGGGATGTTGTCAGCTTGCACTGGCGAGAGGCACGGCGCGGGGGTGAGCTCCCAGGGCCACCACCTGGACCCCAACCCAATGCCAATCCCCCATCCTAAAGCCACCAGGACCCCAGATTTGGGAGGGAGGAGGCAGCTGGGACTTACACTCTGGCATGGTCCTGGCGAAGACGAAGGTGGCTGCGCTGCAGCCCACGGTGTGGGCGGCGTGGTTGCAGGCGTGGATGTCGATGCGGTACTCGGTGAAGTGCCGCAGCCGCGACTAGCACCACCCGGGTCACGGACCACCTTGTCCTCAAAGAGCTGGAAGTCAGGTTTGGGCTCAGCCCTGGCACGGCTCGGGGCTGGTGGCTCAGCTGAGGAAGGTGTTGGTTGGGGATGTGACGGTCACCACGTCCCTGCGCCGCTTTGGGGACCTGTGGGGACACAGGGAGAGCTGGCCATGGGGACATGGGACAACTGGGATGTCTCTCAAAATTGAGGAGGGGAGGGGAGACCCTCCAGGCTTGTGTGGTCCCCACTCACCTCTGTGGGTTCTTGTTGATGGATGTCACCTTCCAGGGTGGCCCTGAGACAGCAGGGAATCAGTTGAAGCAGCTGCCAGGAGACCCCCAACCTGCGCCGTGGGGTCTGACCCAGCCTGGGGGACCCCACTGAGACAGGGGGAATGTCACCTGGGAATGATGATGGAGTTGTGGAGGAAGTTCTCAAACTTCTTCTGGAAGGACTCGGCTTCCCCCTCCATGCGGAGCTGCCCGTCGGCGGGGCGGCAGGGGCAGCACCGCTCCTCCGCGTCCGGCTCCATCTCGGCGCCGTCCCCGTCCCCCGAAGCGCAGTGTCCGCGCTGCTGGTGGGGCAGCTTCAGACCTGCGGGCAGGGACGGGCAGGGGTCGTGACCGTGCTGCTGGGGGGCTGTGGGGCAGGCTATGGGGCAGGCTATGGGGCAGGACATGGGTCATTACCGTGCTGCTGGGGGGCTATGGGGGCAGGCTATGGGGCAGGCTATGGGGCAGGACATGGGTCATTACCGTGCTGCTGGGGGGGCTGTGGGGCAGGCTATGGGGGCAGGCTATGGGGCAGGCCATGGGTCATTACCGTGCTGCTGGGGGGCTGTGGGGGCAGGCTATGGGGCAGGCTATGGGTCAGGGCATGAGTCGTTACCGTGCCACTGGGGGTCTGGGGTTCAGGCTATGGGTCACACTATGGGTCACGCTATGGGTCAGGCTGTGGGTCGTTACCGTTGCTAGCGTGGGGGCTATGGGTCAGTCTATGGGTCACACTATGGATCAGTCTATGGGCCACGCTATGGGTCAGTCTATGGGTCAGTCTATGTGGCATACTATGGATCACTTTATGGGTCAGGCTGTGGGGGCACGCTATGGGTCAGGCTATGGGTCGTGACCATGCTGCTGGGGGGCTGTGGGGCACGCTATGTGTCAGGCTATGGGTCAGGCTATGGGTCAGGCCACGGGTCGTTACCGTGCTAGCAGGGGGGCTATGCATCACTCTATGGGGTACGCTATGGGGCACACTTGGGTCAATCTATGGGGGCAGGCTGTGGGTCGTTACCATGCTGGCAGGGGCTGTGGTTCAGTCTATGGGTCAATCTATGGGTCAATCTATGATTCAGGCCGTACCGTGCTGGCGGTGGGCTATGGGGCAGGCTGTGGGGCTGGGTGTGGGTCAGTCTATGTGGCACACTATGGGCCAGTCTATGGGGGCACACTATGGGTCACTCTATGGGGCAGGCCGTGGGGTCATTACAGTGCTAGTGGTGGGGCTATGGATCAGTCTATGGGTCAATCTATGGGGCAGGTCGTGGGTCATTACTATGCTAGCGGGGGGGTCTATGGGTCAGTCTATGGGTCAGTCTATGGGTCAGGCTGTGGGTCATTACTGTGCTAGTGGGGGGCTATGGATATTCTATGGGTCAGTCTATGGGGCACATTATGGGTCACTCTATGGGGCAGGTCGGTGGGTCATTACCGTGCTGGAAGGGGGCTATGGGTCAGTCTATGGGGTCAATCTATGGGTCAATCTATGATTCAGGCTGTACCATGCTGGCAGGGCGCTATGAGGCAGGCTGTGGGGGCTGGGTGTGGGTCAGTCTATGTGGCATGCTATGGGCCAGTCTATGGGGCATGCTATGGGGCACACTTGGGTCACTCTATGGGGCAGGCCGGTTGGTCGTTACCACGCTGGAAGGGGGGCTATGGGTCAGTCTATGGGTCAATCTATGGGTCAATCTATGGGTCATTACCATGCTGGCAGGGGGGCTATGGGGCAGGCTGTGGGTCAATCTATGGGTCAGACTGTACCGTGCTGGCGGGGCGCTATGAGGCAGGCTGTGGGGCTGGGTGCGGGGTCAGTCTATGGGGCACGCTATGGGTCCAGCTTGGTGGGAGCATCCAGCATCCCCATCCCACCGGTGTCACCCGCCTTCACCCCGCCCGCCGGGCCAGCCCACCTTTGTGGCAGTAGTCGTTGACCGTAGAGCTCCATGTCCTCAGCCAGCTGCTGCCACAGCACCAGGTAGTAGGTGATGTTGCCGTTGCGCTGCGTGGGGCGGCTTCCACCTCACCACGATGTGGGAGGAGGAGTTGGACATGGAGATGACATCCCGGGGCACCGTCGGGGCTGGGAAGACACAGGATGGGGTGTGGGTGTCGATGTATCTTTGGGAGGCCACCACGGGCATCCCCAGCCCCGTCCCCAGCCCCTCACCCGCCGGCATGGTGCGGATGTAGACCACCTCGCTCTGCGCCCCGTAGTTGCGTCCCTCCTCGGCCGTGGTGAGGGTGATGGCGCGGACGAAGATGGCGTATTGGGTCCAGGGCCGGAGGTTGAGCAGGGCCACCCCTGGCTCCTGCTCGCTGCTGAGCGGCAGCTCCACGTCCAGCATGTTCCAGCTCTGCGCTCCACAGGCGTCCTGGCCCACGTACTCCGACACGTTCTGGAAGGGTCTGTCCCACACTGGGCATCAGTGGACCCCTGCCCAGCATCATGACCCCACCGCTGAGGTCCAGCATCCCACCAGGACACCACAGACGGGGGTCCCTGAGCCCTCTGCGATGGGGATGAGTAGGGGATGGGAACCACTTACGACTCCTTGTAGTAGACGATGAAGCTGAGGAGGTCCCGGTACTCGGGGGGCCGGTACCGCTCCCACTTGAGGAAGATCCGGTCGGACTCGGTGACGTTGGAGATGAAGCGCAGGGTCTGGGTCTTGCCTGCAGAGGTGGGGGCAGGGTTCAGGCAGGGGGTCAGGGTGCTTCTGGGTGTCCCTTGTCCCTGTACTCACAAGAGGCCCGGTCCCCGTTGGTGCGGGGGTTGATCTCCGCCTTGTTCTGCCGCCCTTTGGTGCCCGTCACCTCCTCCATGCGGTAGATCTCAGCCAGACACAGCTTGGGGTTGAAGGCAAAGTACATCTTACCCACGGGGATGGAGAGGACGTGGTGGCTCCAGTCCCAGAGCTGCTGCAGGTTCTGGTTGTCCAGGACGTACAGGGTGTAATTCCTGGAGGAGAAGACGTGGATGGAAGCGATGGGCATGGGCAACCCCAAAACCACCTGTGCTCCCCAGAGCCACACCCCATCCTCACCCATCCACCATGGAGTCACCACGGATCAGCTTGAGGTTCTTGAAGAAGGACAAGGAGACGAGGGCGAAGGAGTGCTTGATCTTCAGGAAGCCCGTGATGGTCTCGATGAGCCCCAGGCTGCTCTGCAGCTCCGAGGCCAAGTTATCTGGGGATAACCCACAGGTGTGAGCTTGGGGAAGGAGGGGGGAACCCCCCATTAATTCACCCCACAGAGGAAAAGACCCCATCCTTCACCCCCCTAGCACCCCCTGCAGCTATCCCACCCACAGTGGGGCCGGATCCATCACTCACAGCCCCGTCGGATGTTGACGATGAGGTTCCCCTCCACCAGGGTGCAGCCCCCCAGCTCCTGCGCCGCCCGCATGGAATCGATGGTCTTGGTGCCCACCTTGCACTCCTTGGGGCACAGCCCCTCACACTTGTGGCAGAAGATGCTGCAGGCAGGAGGATGGAGATGTGACACAAGCTGGGCACGATGGATACCACCACCACCACCGCCGCTGCGCCCACACCGGTGGGGCAGCAGGGACCATCCTTACCCTCCCCATCCCACCCCCCCCCCCCACCCCAATATCACAGAATCACGAGGTTGGAAAAGACCTTTAAGATCATCAGGTCCAACCATTCACATCCTAAACTAAACCAGATCCCTAAGTACTTCATCTACCCTTTTTTTGAACACACCCAGGGAAGGTGACTCAGCCCCTCCCTGGGCAGCCTGTTCCAGCCCTGACAACTCTTTCAGTAAAAAATCTCTTTCTAATGTCCAATCTAAACCTGCCCTGGCACAGCTTCATGCCATTCCCCTTTGTCCTATCTCCTGTCACCTGGCTGAAGAGACCATCATCTATCTCTCTATAACCTCCCTTCAGGTAGTTGTAGGTGGGGAGAAGGTCTCCCCTCAGCCTCCTCTTCTCCAGGCTCAACACCCCCAGCTCCCTCAGCTGCTCCTCAGAGGATTTGCCCTCCAGCCCCTTCCCCAGCCTGGTTGCCCTTCTCTGGACTCGCTCCAGGACCTCAATGTCCTTCTGATGCTGAGGAGCCCAGAACTGGACCCAGCACTCCAGCTGCAGCCTTCCCAGTGCCCAGTGCAGGGGCACAATCCCCTCCCCAGCCCTACTGGCCACACTATTCCTGACACAAGCCAGGATGCCCTTGGCTTTCCTGGCCCCTGGGCACACTGCTGGCTCATGTTCAGCCTGCAGCCACCCAACACCCCCAGGTCCTTCTCTGCCTGACAGCTTGAGGCCATTTGAAGCCACTGAGGACCTCCATGTCCTTCTGATGATGAGGAGCCCAGAACTGGCCCCAGCACTCAAGGTGTGGCCTCACCAATGCCGAGTCCAGGGGCCCAATCACTTCCCCAGCCCTACTGGCCCCACTGGTTTTGCTACCAGCCAGGATGCCAATACCTGCTGTCATTCCTGGTGTAGCCCGAGGGGCACTCGGACAGGCACTGGCGCTGGTGGATGACGAACTTGGAGGAGGCGTCGCGGGGGTTGTCGGAGACCTTGCGCAGGCTGGCGCAGTACTCGGCCGTGACGCAGCGCCAGCCCTCGTACTCGTAGGTGCGGGGCGGGCAGGAGGGCAGGCAGTGCCCGTTGAAGTGGAAGTGGCGACAGGCCACGCAGGCTCGGTTGTCACGGGGGCGCCCGCAGCCCCCCAGACATTCGGCGTGGCAGCACTCGCCCGCCGCCGTGCACGCCGAGCCCACGCCGCACGGGCACACTGCGGGGAGAGGGGAGGTGTCATGGGGAAGGGGAGGCATCTGGGAGAAGATGGCCTGGATCTGGAAGTGGGGGGGGTTGGGGGTTATTTTGGGATGAGGAGGGAAAAGGTGGGAAGGGGTGGGGGGCTGCTGGCACCGTCTGGGTTTGGGGGAGAAGGGGAGAGGGGTGGATGGATGGATGGAGGGATGGATGGATGGATGGATGGATGGATGGATGGATGGATGGAGGGAGGGATGGAGAGATGGAGGGATGGATGGAGGGATGGAGGGATGGAGGGATGGATGGATGGATGGATGGAGAGATGGAGGGATGGATGGAGGGATGGAGGGATGGATGGAGGGATGGAGGGATGGAGGGATGGATGGATGGATGGATGGATGGAGAGATGGAGGGATGGATGGAGAGATGTGGGGATGGATGGAGGGATGGAGGTACATGGGGATAGAGAGAGGGATGGGTGACAGGTTGCATGGTGGGATGTAGGGATGGATGGATGGATGGATGGATGGATGGATGCAGGATTGAATGGAGGGATGGAGAGAGGGATGGAGAGAGGGATGAAGGGATGGAGGGATGGGATGGAGTGATGGATGGATGGATGGATGGATGGATGGATGGATGGAGATATGGGTAGAGGGATGCAGGATCGAATGGAGGGATGGAGGGATGGGATGAGTGGTTGGATGGATGGATGGATGGATGGATGGATGGATAAAGAGATGGAGGGATGAAGAGATGGAGGGAGGGATGCAGGACTGAGTGAAGAGTTGGAGGGATGAGATGAGTAGGTGGACACACAGGTGCCTGAGTGACCCACTGGATGAAGGGCTGCATGGATAGGGGCCAGGACAGCCGGACAGAGGGGTGACACTCAGCCCACGCTGAGCCCCAGCTGCCCGGTGCAGCCGGTGCCAGGGCAGCAGCCGCGTTCGGGCCCCGATAAGATCAGTGTTTACAGTACATATGTCATTACCAGCTCTCCTGTTTACAGCAAACGAGCCCGGGAGGGGCCATAATCACCCCCTCTCTGGGAAAACACAGCACCCAGGACCTGGCCTCTCCTCCAGAGGATGATACACCACGGATCCAGTTACCCCACCACGCCAGCAGCACGCCACGCTCCCAGCCTCAGGAGAGCAATGACCACATACCACATCCTGCCATCCCCTGGCAGCTCCACCAGCTTCCCCCAGCGCCCTCCCAGTTTCCCCCACAGGCACTAAGGGTGCAGACTGACACCATCCCAGCAAAACCACCAGCACAATCAAGCCCCGTGTCACCAGCACCCACCTTTCTGGCAATAGCTGGATGTCCAGCAGCGATAATCCAGCTGCCCGTTGACACTGGTCTGAGCACACGGCTTCTCCACATCCAGGATGCCTGGGCAGACATCTGCACACTCTTCAGCCAGCTTATTGCCAACGATGTAGGTGTTGTCCACGGCATCAGGCAGCAGCAGCCCCCAGTCGATGGTGGAGAGGTGGCAAAGCTCCTGGTTGCGCTCGATGCGCACCGAGCCGCGCAGGACGTGGGCCAGGCTGTGCAGCCCCACGTCCCGTAGATGAGGCATCTCAAAGATGACCAAGGCGTAGCTGAAGAAGAGGTTGGTCCCACGGATGACAGAGAGGTTGGGGAAGAGATCCCGCAGGCTCTCCAGCCCGTAGACACGGAAGAGGAGCAGGTACTCAGTGATCATGAGCAGGCGAGGGAAGCTCAGCCCCCGAAAGTCCTCGGCGCCCGTGGTGAACATCAGCAGGATCTGCAGGTTGCCCTCGATGATGGAGCAGTTCTCCAGCTTCTGGAGCTGGGACACGTCATTGCGGATGTCCATGCTGCCACAGACTGGGGTGGTGAGAGGGGGGACACGCCGTGGGCATTGGGGACAGGGCAGAGCTCTGTGTGTGTGTCCGTGTGTCCCACACAACCACCCAGGGCCTCCTCCCCACTGCGCCCATCGCTGGGGCCGCAGTGATGCTCGAGGGGGTGTGGGGGGGTTTAATATCCCTGTCAAACGTGGCTGCAATGGGTTTGGACAGTCGCTGGGGAGACACGAGTGGCTGTGACAGGCAGCCGGCGCGTCGCTGCTCCCCAGGGCACGATGTGTCCGTCAGTCCCACGTTAACGAGGTCTGGCTGCTCGGGCAGCCGGCGTCTCACCCCATCACACCCCCAGGACCATGTCCCAGCCCCGCTGCCCAGCCTGGTTGGGGGGTGTAGAGGGCTTCCCTCCCCCATTCCCTGAGCTGTGGGGCAGCTTGGGGGGGTCAGAGCATCTTTCCCCCCTCACACTCCCTGCTGTGGGTTGGGGGTGTCTGGGCAGGGCTGTGGGTTGGGGGTTGTGGCTGTGTCTGGGTGGGCACCTGCCCGGTGGTGTTTCCCCACTCATGGTGTCACTCATACACTCTGGGCACCATGGTGGGGGGCTGCAGATGCCCACAGTAGGGGGGGTCACACAAGCAGCCATGTGCCCCCCCCATACCCCCTCCCTGCCCCTGCGCTGGGGCTCAGCCTTGTGCTGAATGTGGGGGGGGTCCCTGTGTGATTTGTGACCCCCCCCCCATTGAGGTTATGGGGGTCCCCCCCCATCCTGCCGTGGGACCAAGGAGCCGGCTGTGGGGGTTATGGTCCCTGCTGCCACCACCCCCCACCTTGGCTGTGTGAGGGGATGGGGTGTCCCCCCCCTATTCCAGGGGGGGCAGAGAGGGGACAGGGGACCCAGCTGCCCGGGGGCAGCTCTGGGTGCAGCCCCTGCACTGGGGCGCTTCACCCCACAGCCACCCCCCCCCCAGCACAGCCCCTCCATGCATGGGGAAACTGAGGCATGGCCGGTGGGGAGAGGGGAAGGCAGGACAGCAGGACAGCAGGACAGACTGACAGACTGACAGACCCCCAGCCCAGCCTTTCTGCTGCTCCCAGTGCCTGCCAGCCAGTGGGACTGGGAGGTGGGGGGGGAATCAGACTTTCTCCCAGCCATGACTGCAAGAGCTGAGACCCCCACTGCCCCCCCCATGTCCCCCTCCCCTCCGTGCCCCCCTCCCCAGCCCTTTCCCACCCCAGCAGCAGCGCTGGGAGCAGCGGTGCCGGTACCGGCTCCCTCTCAGCTTTGCTCTGCCACCACCCCTGCCCCAGGCAAGGGATCGATCGATCGATACCCCCCACCCTGCCCCGGCTGAGCCCCCCCGCCACGCTCCCCTCTGAGGGGGGGGAATCCCAGGCTCTGCCCCTCCTGCCACAGATACGGGGGGCTGCAGCGTGTGGGGGAGGGAAACTGAGGCAGGGAGCCCTGAAAGAGGTTCGGTTCTTACAACAGGCAACACCAAGCAGCCCCCAGCCCCATCCTACAGCTGCCCAACCCCCCCAAAACCCCAACCCCCCCCCCCACCAGCCACCCCTTTCCAGGCACTTACTTTCGGAGGGGGCCCGCACGGGGGGCAGTGGGACGGGACCGAGGACTAGCAGCGTCACCCCCAGTCGCAGGGCACCCAGCGTCCTCGTCCCCATCCCCGGGGTCCCGTCCCCGGTCCCGCCTGGGGTGCTGCTGCACCGCGACCGACCGGCAATCCCCGCCGGCACCCACGGCACGCCGGGATAGGGGTGGCCCCCCCTCACACCCCCCCCACCGGACCCTGCGGCCCCTTCACTTTTGTTTTCGGCTGCTGCACACAAAATATTTAGCCTGACAACTGCCAGGGCCGGGGCCAGGGCTTGTTTGGGAAATAGAGAGGGGGGAAAACAGGGTGGGCACATCCCCCCCTCCCCAACCTGCACGAGAGGTGGAGGGGTGGGGGGAAGGAAAGGTGAGCTCTCCTGCCTCAGTTTCCCCAGCTGGGACAGGAAGGTGGAGGCCTGTGATCCTGTGGCATACCTGGCCTGAAGCCTCCCCAGGGAGCCCACAAGCAGCCCCTCTGACCCTGGGGCTCAGGCATTTCCTTTGCCAGGGAACCCTCCTAATAAATCCCTAGGGATTTCAATAGGCTCTATCTGCAGTCACACTCAAACATGCTAAACACCCAGCAGCTCCCAAAGCAAAGGAGCCAGGACTGAGACACGGTCACCACGTTGGAAAAGCCCTTTAAGATCAAGTCCAACCATTCCCATCCTGTGCTGAACCAGCTCCCTGAGCACCTCATCTCCCCTTTGTTAAACACCCCCAGGGAAGGGGACTCAGCCCCTCCCTGCGCAGCCTGTGCCACAGCCCCACAACTCTGCCAGGGAAGAACTTTGCCCTCCCATCTGCTCTGACCCTGCCCTGGGGCAGCTTGAGCCCATTGCCCCTTGTCCCATCTCCTGTCCCCTGGCTGAAGAGACCATCACCTACCTCTCTGCACCCTCCTGGCAGGGCAGGGGAGGTGGGGAGAAGGTCTCCCCTCAGCCTCCTCTTCTCCAGGCTCAACACCCCCAGCTCCCTCAGCTGCTCCTCAGAGGATTTGCCCTCCAGCCCCTTCCCCAGCCTGGTTGCCCTTCTCTGGACTCGCTCCAGGACCTCAATGTCCTTCTGATGCTGAGGAGCCCAGAACTGGACCCAGCACTCCAGCTGCAGCCTCCCCAGTGCCCAGTGCAGGGGCACAATCCCCTCCCCAGCCCTACTGGCCACACTATTCCTGACACAAGCCAGGATGCCCTTGGCTTTCCTGGCCCCCTGGGCACACTGCTGGCTCGTGTTCAGCCTGCAGCCACCCAACACCCCCAGGTCCTTCTCTGCCTGACAGCTCTCCAGCCAGTCTCCCCCAGCCTGTAGCACTGCATGGGGTTGTTATGATCTCCTTCCACTGCTAGGAAAGCCCTGAACACTATGTAACAGGGGCTGCTCGTGTCCTACCTGGTCAGGTTTGAGGCCAGGAACACTGGCAGCCCTGGCGGTTTCATAGAATCCCAGCCTGGTCTGGGTTGGGAGGGACCCCAAGGGTCACAGAGCTCCAACCCCCTGCCACAGGCAGGACCACCAACCTCCAGGCCCAGGGCCCCAGCCAACCTGGCCTTGAACACCCCCAGGGATGGGGCACCCACCCCCTCTCTGGGCAGCCTGGTCCAGCCCCTCACCACTCTCTCTGCACAGAACTTCCCCCCAATCTCTCCTCTCCCCCTTCCCTCCTCCAGCTTCACTCCAGCCCCCTTGTCCTGCCAGTCTCTGCCCTTTAACAAGCTGATTCCCCTCCTGTTCCTCTGCTCCCTTCAGGCACTGGGAGGCTGCAATGAGGTCCCCCCACAGCCTTCTCTTCTCCAGGCTGACCCAGCCCAGCTCCCTCAGCCTCTCTCTGTAGGGGAGCTGCTCCAGCCCTCTGAGCATCTCCGTGGCTCCTCTGACCCCTCTCCAACAGCCCCACATCTTCCTTGTGTTGGGCCCCAGCTCTGGACACAGGATCCAGCTGGGGCCTCCCAGGGCCGAGGAGGGAGCTTGTTGGGACCTGTTGCTTCACCCATTCCAGTTCTGAAGGTTGGGTCCAACAGGCTGAACGGGGTGGAAGGTCCTGTTACACCTGCTGTGCTCCCAGGGCTGGGAAAGCCCTGAGCCCCAATCTCACTGGGGCTGGTTGGAGGCTCCCTGGGGAGGCTGCAGACTGGGGGGACACGTGAAGCCCAGGCAGGGTCTGTTTGGACCAATCTCAAGCCCTTTAGGACTGGACATTGGGCCCTGTAGAGCCTGAAGGGATGCAGAGCACCCTGGGCCTGCCCTGAGCCCCCCTGGCCCTGCTCTTGGGGTACCTGGGCAGGGTCAAGCCAGGAACAGGTCAGCCCTGGTCCCTTTTTTGGGGGTGCTGTTGCTGGACTCTTAGTGGTTTTGAACTGGTAATGCATAAAATACACTTTGGGGACTGTTAGAACTGGTGCCTGGGGTAGGAGACCCCTGCACCCCAACATGAGTGTTGGGCCATCCCCACTAATGGGGAAGGGCTCAGGGGGACACTGGGGGCTGGTAGCACACTGGGCTCTATCCTGCCCCTCTTTGCACCCTGCCTGTTCTTTGCACCCCCAACTGACCTCCCCCCCCCCTCCATTCCTGCACTCTGCCAGCTCCAGCTTCACCCAGACCCCAGGAGGGCCACCCCTAAGCCCCCACCTCCCCCTTACCTTGTAGCACCCCCAGAGGGTGGTGAGGAACAGAGCTTGAAGGCAGTTCAGCACCTGCTGCCAGGCTCCTGCCACCACAGCAGTGGTCCTACCCCCCCTCCCCAATCTGGTACACACCCCAAACTCCTTGCCCCAGGTGAGGAGGGCACCTGGGGAGCACCCCCTGCCACCTCAGGGTGCAGCAGCAGCACCAGAGCAGGGGGCAGCAGGTGAAGGGCAGCTCTGCACAAAGAAATGGGGTTGGGGGGAGGTGACAATACAGAAAAGCCTCAGGGAGAAGAAGGGTCAAGCTGGAAAAATCCTCAAAAGGGGAGAAAAAAAAAGGGGGAAAAAAAAAAAGGGCTGGGGAGGGGTGGGGGAGGCCCCACTTCCACCCTTGCCCAGGCTCTTCCCCCCCCACCCCTGCACCAAAAATAGAAGGGAGGTATTAAAAAAATCCACACATCACTTTGTGAGCTTTATTCTCTTTAGTCAATCACCCCCCACGGGGCTGCAGTTGAAGTGACCAGTTTGAACTGAAAAATACAGGATCTTGGAACTGCTTAGAAAAAAAAAAAAACCAACCAAAAAAATCATCAACCAACCCAAAAGCCAAAGGAAAAATAAAAATAAAAAGATACTTAGAGCGTGCAAGGGTGAGGGGCAGGACCTGTGTTTGGGGCCTGCAGGGAGAAAGGGGGAGGAGGGTGTAGATGGAGAACATAAAATAGGGTGGTGGTGGGGGGGAAACCCTCTGAAGCTCCTGGGTGGCTGAGAGGAGCAGAAGGTGGGTGAGGAAATGAGAGAACTACAGGACAGCACGTGGGGTTTTTGTTTTTATATACAAGACACATTTATCCATTAAATTTAGAACACAGTACAAAAAAAAAAACACTTCAACTAATTCATCTTACAATGCTGTTCATATCAATTACTGTTCTTATTTTCCTAATAAGAGGGGGAGGGTTTGCTGTAGGTGACTGGCAGCTTTCACTCCTTTTTTGGATCCCAGAGGTTCTGGGGGCAGCAGGAGGTGGGTGGGTTGGGTGGGTTTTTGAGGGAGGAGAAGGGAGAAAGGAGTAAAAACTAAAAAAGGCCCCTACAGCAAAACAGTTCAGAATCTGAATGCAGAGAGAGGAGGAGGAGGAGAAGGAGGAGGAGGAGGAGAAGGGAAAAAAAAAAAAGAGGGGAGGGGGCAGAAAAGAAAGAAAAAATACAAATTCTATATTACATACAACAGGAAAGGTGGCCAAAGACAGCAGAGCCACCTGCCAGCCCACCCTGCCCTGCCTGGGGGCTGCAGGGCATGGCACTGCCCTGTGGGGCAGGGTGCTCTCCTCCCTGGGGTCCATCGGGGTCGGTGGGGTTCTCTTCCAGAAGCAAGTGGCAGGCCAGCCCAGCCTCAGTTGGCCCCCCAGCTGTAGCTGTTGTAGGCAGACTTGTTGGCCTGGGATTTCTGGGGGATGGAGCTGCCTTGGCTGCGCTGCCCAGAGCCGCTCTGCAGGAGGGGGGGTAAAGAAGAAGCAGGTGGTTATCATGAGGGGGGGAAAAGAAACCAGGCACTGCTGTCTCCAGGGGTCCCAACCCTGGCCTGCTGCACAGGGTGACGCCAGCACACCTCAGGCAGCACCATCCATCCCCACAGCACAGCTCCAGGCTGTGGGGTGCTGCAGGGCTGTGACTCCTCAGCGCTCACTGACCCTCCTCAGCCTGGAACAAGCTCCCTGGGGTCAGCAGCACCAGGGGATGGGCTGCCTCCTGCACTGAGCAGCCCCCTCCCTCTGCTCTGTGCCTTCCTCCAGACCAGCACCACGCCAGGACCACAGCAGCGAGGGCCCCGTGGGGCAGGGGGTGGGGTGGGGGGAATGGGGAAGGAGGGGAAGGGGTCAAGCAGGGGTGGGGGTGTGTCTGTGTGCGCGGGTGTGTGTGTGTGCACATACTGACTGAGGGCCTCTCTCCTCACCTGGTGGGGCCACAGGGGGAGAAAAGGGGGGGAACTATGTGAACCTGGGGGGTCCTTAGGGGTTGGGGAGAGACCCCAGGGCAAGTGCAATGCATTAGCAGAGAGGTTCATTACCTGGTCTTCCTGCTGGCGTTGGCAGCACAGTATCATCTGCAAATATGGAAGCTGTTGCAGTACCAGGATATGTAAAATAAAGGGACAAACTATGACAATAGAAATCCATGGTTAGACCTGAAAGCTCTGGCAGGGGCGTGGCTGTGGAGAGGAACCCCTTTCACTGCTCTTTTGGACCCCCTTTGGAGCCACCACCTCTTGAGGAAGTGAGAGCTCAGGGTGATGTCTGCATGAAGGGGCACTACCCAACCATACCTGGTACTGCCCCAGCAGCAAGGGGGGGGCTATGCCAAGTACCCCCCCATGGCAGAATGCACCCCGGGCCTTCCTCACCTCCTCCTCCTCTTTCTCAGCCCTCTGTGTATGTGCAAGGTGTGAGCGTGTCCGTGTCCCCGCGTGTCCGCGTGAGGGAGGGAGGGAGAGGGGGGAGAGGCCAGGGGGTGGGGAGCAAGAACCCTAAAAGGAGACACCCCAGCAAAGGCCAAGGGTGGGGGGGAGTGTGTTTTAGGGGTGGGGGGGCTCTTACCTGCCCGTCCTGCTGCAGGTGGTGGTGGAGGATCTGCGAGTGGGGCTGCTGATGCGGGGTCAGGATGTGCATGAAGGGGGTGGGGGGATACGCCGCGGCCGTCGCAGGGTTGATGGGGCCACCGCTGCCCAGAGCTGAAGGCAGGTTGAAAGAGGCTGCTGGGGTTCCAGTGTGAAAGCCCTGCTTCTCAAAGGATTGCTGAGGAGGAAAGAGCATGGGTGGAGTAAGGGTTGGGAGGTGGGAGGAGATCCCCTGGCAGTGGGGTTCTTCCCAGCTCTGGGAGACACAGGCCTGGCAGTCGGCACAGGGTGCAGAGAGCAGGTGGAGTCTCTGCCTATGGCTCTTGCTGGGCTTGGAATTGCTCTTAAATTGAGTAAAGTCAATCATTTCCCTCCTCCCTGGCTGGCTGCTCCAAGGGACAGAGACCTCACTGCCCAGGGAGGGTGTCTCTGAGCACAGCAGCACCTCCCTGGAGCACGCAGCAGACACTAACCTGAGTTTTGGAGTAGACAGAGCCAGAGATGTCTGGCACTCCTGTATTACTGGATGTCACAGATACACCTGGGGAGAAGGAAAGGCAAGTGAGCATTAGGAAGCAGCCAGGAGTTCAGCACTACAGCCACTAATTCCAGCATCAGGTGGTACAGAACTCTATGGGCTCAGCAGCTGGGTCAAGGTTTGGAGACAGACTCATCCTCAGGAGCAGGGTCTCAGCAAAGGCAAGCTGCAAAGTGCTTGTACAAGTGCAAAGTCTTTTGTTCTGGACACCAGCAGGTTCTGAATGCCTCCAGAAAAAGAAATCCAGGGTCTACTGCTACCTGGAGAACTGGGCTGGCTCAAGAATGGGCATAAACCAGCAGCTCTGAGAAGAGCTGGGGTGCATGGAGCAGACAGGCAAGGGAAACTCCCAGCATGAGAGCAGCAAGAACTCCTTGGATGGAAAACCAGGGAATTGCATGTGGAAGCAACTCAGAACTATGGGCTGGAGGGTGCAAGTGCTGGCACACAAGCTGTACTGGATGCTGGATGTTTCTAGAGGTACAGAGGAAAAAGCCTTGGTGGGTATTTCAGGCCTGGAAAAAGTGTTGAAATGAAAGAGGTCTGAAAGAGTCAGTACCAGGTGGCCTGGTACAGAGCTGAAGTAGCTTCTCCAAGAGAAAATGGTGTCTTGAAAGGCTCTGATGAAGTTAAAAACAAAAAGCCACAACAGGGATTTAAAAGCTGGGGTAGGGACCCAAACACAAGCCAGACCTGAGTGAAATCTAGCACCAAGACAAGCAGCAGGTCCATGAGCTTCTTTCATCTTCATTTCCACCATTTTCACTGACAAGGGGCAATGGGCTCCAGCTGCCCCAGGGCAGGGTCAGAGCAGATGGGAGGGCAAAGTTCTTCCCTGGCAGAGTTGTGGGGCTGTGGCACAGGCTGCCCAGGGAGGGGCTGAGTCCCCTTCCCTGGGGGTGTTTAACAAAGGGGAGATGAGGTGCTCAGGGAGCTGGTTCAGCACAGGATGGGAATGGTTGGACTTGATCTTAAAGGTCTTTTCCAACCTGGTGATGCTGTGATCTCTGCATCAAGAAGGCCCCTTTCTCTAGAAACAATCTGCTGAGCACAGGAGACCAAAGAAGCTCCTGGGCTCAGGTCTGGAATAATTCTTGTTCCATTGATCAGTTAAAACCCCACACCAATCAAACCCCAGACAATTCAGCCACTTCAGCTCTCTGACACAAGTCCAAGGCCCCAGCCATCCAACTGTGGGGCTCAGAGGAGAGTGGGAAGCATTCAGTTCTCCTCAAACCCACTCCAGACCCAGCTGCAAAAGAGTCAAGTGACCTGTGGGTTGCACCACAGCCACCTTCCACACTCCATGGGAGCAACAAGACAACAGCCCCTTTACCCAGGGAGGCTGTGAAGGAGCTCTGCTGCTGCCAGGACAGACATGCTGCTGGGAAAGATGCTCTGCTGGGTGCCTTACCAGTGCTGTATCCATGAGAGCCATAGCCACTGGGCTGCTGGAAAGGGGTTGCTGATGCATTGACGCTGACATTCACACCATGCTGCTTGGAAGAGGTAGGAGCAACCTACAGAAAGGAGAGAAGCAAAGTGAGGAGAGGGGCTTCACTGCATTGCCCTCCTGCCCAAATCCCACGCCCTGCCTGTGGGAGACTCACAGGGAACACGGCGGGCCCGTACTGGAAGGTGCTGGGGAGCCCTGGTACCCCTGTGTAGTAGGGCAGACTGGTGTAACTGTAGCCAGGAGGCAGCGCTGGGTTCAGGAACGTCTGCTGAGTGGTGTGGTGAGTCTGGGTCTGGCTCTGCTGAGGCTGTGGCAAGGTCGTTGCAGGAGCTGGGGAAGAGGCATCACCTCTGCCAAATTTTGTTAAGTCACCTGGAATATAGGAGAGGGAAGGAGAATGAAGAGGAGACACAGCAAACCCCCAGCAGGTTCTGGCTCAGCTCAGAGGTGATCCAGCCTTTTGATTGACAGTCACAGAATCCCAGCCTGGGCTGGGGTGGGAGGGACCCCAAGGGTCACAGAGCTCCAACCCCCCTGTCACAGGCAGGGCCACCAACCTCCAGGCCTGGAGCTACACAAGGTTGCCCAGGGCCCCAGCCAACCTGGCCTTGGACACCCCCAGGGATGGGGCACCCACCCCCTCTCTGGGCAGCCTGTTCCAGCCCCTCACCACTCTCTCTGCACAGAACTTCCCCCTAATCTCTCCTCTCCCCCTTCCCTCCTCCAGCTTCACTCCAGCCCCCTTGTCCTGCCAGTCTCTGCCCTTTAACAAGCTGATTCCCCTCCTGTTCCTCTGCTCCCTTCAGGGGCTGGAGGCTGCAATGAGGTCCCCCCACAGCCTTCTCTTCTCCAAGCTGACCCAGCCCAGCTCCCTCAGCCTCTCTCCGTAGGGGAGCTGCTCCAGCCCTCTGAGCATCTCCGTGGCTCCTCTGACCCCTCTCCAACATTCCCACATCCTTCTGATGAGAAGGTGACTTGAAACAACTCCCCTCCCACAGACTAAGGGCTGGAGGAACCTCACAACCCCTCAACCCCCTGCCCACTGACAAGGCCAAGGCACCAATTGCTCCCCTCAGCCCTGAGAGGACTTCAGAGGGAGAGGGAAAGGCACAGCCACTCAGCCACAGTGCTGCACTGCCTGACATCTGCCTGCACCCTGGATAAACCTGCCACCAGCTGCCTGCCCAGCCAGCACCCAGGTTCTAGAGCTCTCCCTGCACCCTCCCCATGCATCAGCACCAGGTCTGAACACACCCAACACCTTCAGAGCCAGTCCCAAGGCCAGGGCAGCATCCTGGGGCTCTGTCCTACAGTCAGACAGCTCCTCATTGAAGCATCATCCCAGCTGAGGACTGGTGAAAGGCCTCTTCTTACAGCAGGGCTCACAGCTCCCTCTCTCTTGACCACATCATGCTGCCAGCAGAGAGTGTTTGGAGGTGCCAGCTCCTCTCTGCCAGCCTGGGCTTGGCTGCAGGGCTCAGGGAAGTTCCCTGTGCTGCTCTTCATGAGCTTGGCTCTTCCATGCAAACACCCCCCCTTTAAGGGCTCACACAATAAAGCCAGTGAATCTTCAGCAGTGTCCCAGCTCACAGGTGAGTCTGGGACAGCCACAGACATGAATCAGCACTGAACTGACACATGCAGCAGTGCTGGGCTCTGAGCTTGGAATTCCAGCCTCAGAGAGCCAGGGAAAAGCTGTTCTGTGCAAACCAGCTCCTGCTGAAGCAGGGGACAAGTGGTGCTGGAAAAACAAAGCCCCAAACAAGAAGAGTGATCCACAAAGCACAATTACTAAAGCATGTGAAAGCTCAGCAGAAAGGCTGCCTGCTGCAAGGCAACAGCAGGAGTAACACAGGATCACAGGGGTTGGAAGGGGCCTCCAGAGCCCATCAGGTCCAACCCCCTGCCAAAGCAGGGTCCCTGGGACAGGTCACACAGGTCGGTGTCCAGACGGGGCTGGAATCTCTCCAGAGAAGGAGACTCCACACCCCCTGGGCAGCCTGTCCCAGGGCTCCCTCACCCTCACTGGGGAAAAGTTCCTCCCCAGATTGAGGTGGAACTCCCTGTGCTCCAACTTGAGCCCATCACCCCTTGTCCTGTCCCCACAGACACTGAGCAGAGGCTGCCCATGTCCCCCTGTGTCCCACCCTTCAGCTATTGATCCCCATTGATCAGATCCCCTCTCAGTCTCTTCTCTCCAGGCTGAACAGCCCCAGCTCACTCAGCCCTTCCTCACAGGGGAGATGCTCCAGGCCCTTCAGCATCTCCACAGCCTCCTCTGGACTCTCTCCAGGAGATCCCTGGCTGTTTGATCCCAGGGAGCCCAGCACTGGACACAACACTCCAGCTGGGGCCTGACCTACCAAGATCAGCAAGAGAACAGCCACCCAAGTGGGCATTTGCTTTGAATCTGACAGGTCCCAGATGCCCAGCTTGCTTTCTCCATGAAACTGTTGCACAGATGATTAAAAACTCCTCCAGATCTTGTGTTTGCTGCATTTTTACTCTTAGGGGTTTGAGAAGCAGCACTTAACCCCTGCCTCACCACGACCTGGAAAGCACTTCCCCTCACAGATTCACTCAGCTCTTCCTTGCTCCTGTTCCAACTGCCACATTGGCCACTATTTGTCCACATCCTCCCAGCAGGATGCTCTGGCATGACCAGAAGTCATGAATTATCTGCTGAGAAACACAGTCCAGAGCAAAGGCAGCACAGGAGGCTGGTACAGACACAGCTCTAACAGACAGCAGCACAAGAAACTAGTGAGCAGCAGCACAACCACCCAGTGGGCTGTGCAATCAGAGAGGTCTTTCCTTACCAGAGTAGGGGTTACTGCTCAGGCTGCCATCTCTTCCAGTCAGCGGGGTGGTGGGAGTAGGGAATGGGATGCTGTAGTAATCCTGAAAGGTTAAAAAGGAAGTTTGATGAGCTCTGTGGAAAGATATAAAGCAGTGTATCTCACAAGAGAGAGATTTCTGGACTGTAAGCTGCTGGTTGTGTTGGAGTATTGCAGTTCAATCAGCCACATTAAGGCTGATTGCAGCCTACAGCAACCCCAGGTTATTATAGCATGTACTGTCCCCCTCACCTGGCTATGAGAAGAACCAGGTGAGGTCTACTGGCATGCAGTCACAGAGTCACAGGGTTGGAAAAGACCTTTAAGATCATCAAGTCCAACCATTCTCACCCTGTGCTAAACCAGCTCCCTGAGCACCTCATCTCCCCTTTGTTAAACACCCCCAGGGAAGGGGACTCAGCCCCTCCCTGGGCAGCCTGTGCCACAGCCCCACAACTCTGCCAGGGAAGAACTTTGCCCTCCCATCTGCTCTGACCCTGCCCTGGGGCAGCTTCAGCCCCTTGCCCCTTGTCCCATCTCCTGTCCCCTGGCTGAAGAGACCATCACCCACCTCTCTGCACCCTCCTGGCAGGGCAGGGGAGGTGGGGAGAAGGTCTCCCCTCAGCCTCCTCTTCTCCAGGCTCAACACCCCCAGCTCCCTCAGCTGCTCCTCAGAGGATTTGCCCTCCAGCCCCTTCCCCAGCCTGGTTGCCCTTCTCTGGACTCGCTCCAGCACCTCAATGTCCTTCTGATGGTGAGGAGCCCAGAACTGGACCCAGCACTCCAGCTGCAGCCTCCCCAGTGCCCAGTGCAGGGGCACAATCTCCTCCCCAGCCCTACTGGCTACACTGGGTCTGACACAAGCCAGGATGCCCTTGGCTTTCCTGGCCCCCTGGGCACACTGCTGACTCATGTTCAGCCTGCAGCCACCCAACACCCCCAGGTCCTTCTCTGCCTGACAGCACCTCCACTATCCCCAGGTAAGGTCTTACTGGCATGCAGCCCCTAAACCACCTGCATTCTCCCCTCCATGACACATGGGGTATGTCACATCACTACATGAAGCCCATCCTCATGAATTAGCTATTTAGTATTATTATTTAGTAATTAGGATTGAAGTCACTGCCTCTTTTACAGGATCAGAGGCAAGTATCTGCAAGTAGCTCTCTCATTCCTTAGCCCCACCATCAATACAGACATCTGAGCAACTCCTAACTCCCCAAGCACCAACTGATTAATTCCTCACTACTGCTGCACAGAGGTGTGTCCATGTAGCACCCTGTTTCACCAGCTGTTCAGGACAACCACACAGCCCAGCCTGCCTGTACACCCCAAGCACACAGGCTTTACACCACTGGAAGCAACAGGTCCCCATCAGTCTTCAGCACTCACCAAGGGGAATCTGGTCTGGAGCATTTGCAAGTCGTCATATCCATACACCTGTGGCTAGAAAGAGCAGGAGATGATGTTATGGGGACAGACTGAAGAAGTTCACCTGATTTGAGATTAAATATTTAGGTAAAGCTGAGATAAAGGCAGAAACTCAGAGCTTGCACAGTTACCCATGTGCAGGCAGCCAGCATTCCATTCTCCAAGACTGATGCTGCCAAGAGAGTTTTCATAGAATCAAAGGATCACAGGGGTTGGAAGGGGCCTCCAGAGCCCATCAGGTCCAACCCCCTGCCAAAGCAGGGTCCCTGGGACAGGGCACACAGGTTGGGTCTTCAATCTCTCCAGAGAAGGAGACTCCACACCCCCTGGGCAGCCTGTCCCAGGGCTCCCTCACCCTCACTGGGGAAAAGTTCTTCCCCACATTGGGGGGAACTCCCTGTGCTCCAACTTGAGCCCATCGCCCCTTGTCCTGTCCCCACAGACACTGAGCAGAGGCTGCCCATGTCCCCCATGTCCCACCCTTCAGCTATTGATCCCCATTGATCAGATCCCCTCTCAGTCTCTTCTCTCCAGGCTGAACAGCCCCAGCTCACTCAGCCTTTCCTCACAGGGGAGATGCTCCAGGCCCTTCAGCATCTCCACAGCCTCCTCTGGACTCTCTCCAGGAGATCCCTGGCTGTTTGATCCCAGGGAGCCCAGCACTGGACACAACACTCCAGCTGGGGCCTGACCAGGGCAGAGCAGAGGGGGAGGATCCCCTCCTGTGACCTGCTGGCCATGCTCCTCTTGATGCCCCCAGGATCCCACTGGCTCTCTCAGCCCCCAGGGCACACTGCTGGCTCATGGCCAACCATGAACTGCTCAAGTGAAGAGTGAGCACCGACACCTACGACTGCTGCTCCAGACCACACAGGGACTCCACAATCTTCCTCTAGAAGCTATTCCAGCACCAAAATCTGTACTCCTCACCTCCAGAAGAGGGCTGTAACACACCACCAGCCTTTGTGGCGGTCACCACCCTTGTTCTGACTACTTTCAAGGCCTTTATCACACCGTGTTGCTACTACAGCTCTAACTTTCACAAGCCACGCTCTGACCAAGGGCTGTTACTCCCCAAAGGCTGGGTAGGCTGTAGAGAACAGGCAGACAGAATCTGCTCTGGGGTGACCAGAATTACAGACTTTACCCTCACAGAGACATGGATTTCCTCTGCTACTGCTGTATGGAAAACACCAGGGTCCAAACTCTTCTCATCCAACTGAGCCCAGCAGTCATAGAATCACAGAATCACCAGGTTGGAAAAGACCTTTGAAGATCATCAAGTCCAACCATTCTCATCCTAAACTGAACCAGATCCCTGAGCACCTCATCTCCCCTTTGTTAAACACCCCCAGGGAAGGGGGCTCAGCCCCTCCCTGGGCAGCCTGTGCCACAGCCCCACAACTCTGCCAGGGAAGAACTTTGCCCTCCCATCTGCTCTGACCCTGCCCTGGGGCAGCTTCAGCCCATTGCCCCATGTCCCATCTCCTGTCCCCTGGCTGCAGAGACCATCTCCCACCTCTCTGCACCCTCCTGGCAGGGCAGGGGAGGTGGGGAGAAGGTCTCCCCTCAGCCTCCTCTTCTCCAGGCTCAACACCCCCAGCTCCCTCAGCTGCTCCTCAGAGGATTTGCCCTCCAGCCCCTTCCCCAGCCTGGTTGCCCTTCTCTGGACTCGCTCCAGGACCTCAATGTCCTTCTGATGCTGAGGAGCCCAGAACTGGACCCAGCACTCCAGCTGCAGCCTCCCCAGTGCCCAGTCCAGGGGCACAATCCCCTCCCCAGCCCTACTGGCCACACTATTCCTGACACAAGCCAGGATGCCCTTGGCTTTCCTGGGCACACTGCTGGCTCATGTTCAGCCTGCAGCCACCCAACACCCCCAGGTCCTTCTCTGCCTGACAGCTCTCCAGCCAGTCTCCCCCAGCCTGTAGCTGCCTGGGGTTGTTGTGTCCCATGTGCAGCACTCTGCCCTTGGCCGTGTTAAACCTCATCCCACTGGTCTCTGCCCATGGGTCCAGCCTGTTCAGACCCCTCTGAAGAGCCTCCCCACCCTCAGGCAGATCAACACCTCCTCCCAGCTCAGTGTCATCTGCAAATTCACTGAGGGAGCGTTCAATCCCTTCATTAAGATCATTGATAAAGATGTTGAACAAGACTCTACCCAGGACTGAGCCCTGGGGGATGCCACTCATGACCAGCCTCCAGCTGGATTTGGCTCCATTCCCCCTTTGGGCCCAGCCATCCAGCCAGTTTTGAACCCAGCTGAGGGTCCATCATAGAACCACAGGGCTTGGAAGGGACCTTGAGAGCTCACCAGGTCCAACCCCCTGCCAAAGCAGCTCCCTAGCTCACACTGCACAGTCCTGCTGCTCCAGCCTGTGGTTTCTGTGCTGCATCACTCCCTGGCAGCTGCAGGCAGAGCTGAAGGCAGAGCTCCAGGGAGCCAGCTGTCCCACTCACCGGATAGGCATGGAGCAACCCCGGAGCCATGATGTATGGGTTAGGCAGTAACGGTGGGACTCCAGGAGGGAGGTTGGGAGGGGCTTTTCCTGAAACAAAGAGCAAGAAAGGAAGAGTTCCACAGTGAAGCAAACAGCAGAAGATGTCCCCCTCAGCCCCCACACCTTCCTCTGGTTTAGCAGTAGCCAGGGAAGTACCTGATGTGGTTGCAACGGAGCTGCGAGTCGAGGCTGTCACCGTGGAGTTGCTGCTGAGGCTGAGGCCCAGGCTGCTGACACTGCTGAGGCTGGAGGAGACGCTCACCACTGGTGGGGCAGCTGACACGGTGCTGGAGGAGGTGGAGAAAGTGCTAGCAGAAGAATGGAGGCTTGCTTCACTCTCCACACTTGTGTGCTATGGAAGGAAGGGAGGAGAGAGTTAGAGGACCAGGCAGGTGTAGCTGAGAATCACAGAATCACAGGGGTGGGAAGGAGCCTCCAGAGATCATCAGGTCCAACCCCCTGCCAAAGCAGAGTCCCTAGGACAGGGCACACAGGTCGGTGTCCAGATGGGGCTGGAATCTCTCCAGAGAAGGAGACTCCACACCCCCTGGGCAGCCTGTCCCAGGGCTCCCTCACCCTCACTGGGGAAAAGTTCTTCCACATGTTGGTGTGGAACTCCCTGTGCTCCAACTTGAGCCCATCGCCCCTTGTCCTGTCCCCACAGACACTGAGCAGAGGCTGCCCATGTCCCCCTGGGTCCCACCCTTCAGCTATTGATCCCCATTGATCAGATCCCCTCTCAGTCTCTTCTCTCCAGGCTGAACAGCCCCAGCTCACTCAGCCTTTCCTCACAGGGGAGATGCTCCAGGCCCTTCAGCATCTCCACAGCCTCCTCTGGACTCTCTCCAGGAGATCCCTGGCTGTTTGATCCCAGGGAGCCCAGCACTGGACACAACACTCCAGCTGGGGCCTGACCAGGATAATACTACAGGATGCTGCCTACACCACATGCTGTGTGGTTCTGCCCACACCTGGCCATTCCCCAGAGCCTGCAGTGAACTCAGCTGTTACAGGCTGCAGAGAAACCTGCTTCTGCATCTGGCTTAAGTCCTAAGAACAGCCAAACCCTCATTCTTCCCAGCCTGTTGTGAGGCTGTGTCCTAACACATCTGCCTGCTGGGAGAAGCAGGGTGAAGACAGGGACTCTGCACTGCATTTGCAGTAGAGAAATCTGTCCCACAGGAGCTCCAGCACTCTGTGTATTTGATGCTCCATCAGCTACCAGTTTGCTCTGACCAGGTTGCAACTCAGCAGCACTTTCAAGAGCCACTACAGGCTCAAAGCAAGCTGCTGTCATGGCTGAAACAGGCAGGGTGTCAAAAGCCTCAAGCCAGAGGTGTCAGAGTGTCCTGACATAACCCTCAGCCCTCTCTCCACACAACATCTAAACTCCAGCAGGACACCCAGCAGGCTGGCAGGTGCCTGTCACAGCTGCAGACCACTCTGGCTGCACACCCAAGGTCAGGCACACCAGAAGACTCCGAGCTGAGCAGGAATGGGGGTGCAGAGCACACCCAGACTCACCAGGAGAGTTGAAGTTGATGTTCGCCCAGAGGATGTGGATGAGGACAGACTGTTCTGCTGGGTGGGTAATGTACTGCAGGAGGAGGAATAAAAGGTTGTCAGTCTAGATTGAGAGTCACCACTGGCAGCACCAGGCCCCAACCCATTCCCTGTCTCTTCAGATGGGATGTGTCATCCCAGTCTTCCCTGCTGCATGAGACAGACTTGGATGTCTACTGCAGATCCCCCACCTCAAGTTCTGGCTCTCTAGAAACCCATCCCAGGTGCTCACCTGCTGAGTTGGGTGGTGGTCGTGCTGGGGAGCTCCTCACTGTGGCTCAGGCTGCTCAGAGTTGTCGAGTGTTGGCTGGCTGTTGTCAGCAAGGACGATGCAGATACCCCATCGTTGAGAGGTGTGATACTGGGAGCAGAGGGGGAATCTGATTTCACTGTGGGGCCTGTAGCACCTGTGAACAAAAGCTCTGGGTTAGGGGCAGCTCCTAGCAGCTCCTGGAAGACAATTCAGTGGTGAGATCAGAAAGGGTTCAGCTAGAGAAGCAGGGATATCTGGGGCTTCCCTCCCTGCTGCCAACCAGTTACACACTGGTGACAGAGTGATTGTGTTCTGCATCTCCCCCAGCACCACCACTGGAGCTCCAAAGAGCTTCAAGCCCCACAGATGAGGTGCTTTTCACTAACAAACCAGAGCAAATGACTGTCATCAGGGCCTGACTCATCAAGGATCTCAGGGATCCATCAGCAGAAAGCTGCACAGTTCAAGGCAAGCAAATAATCTGAGTGGCAAAAATTAGTCCATCAGGGAAAGAACTTGCTATTAGCAGAGATAAAGCTTTTCATCCAAAGCACAGGATACAAACAGCACAAGAGACCCAGGACACCCACTGCACCAAGACTCACCTTCAACGGCCTGCGTGGTTTGTAATGGCGTGGGTTGTACAGAACTGAAACCATTCTGAGGAAGAAGAGGGAGAAAAAAAAGAGTACTGGGCATTGCAGCAGCTCATTTCCAGAGGCAGATCTACCAGCAGCCCCCTCCCATGGTCCTTCCTCAGTTGTGAAACAGGCATGCTACCAGCAAACCCCACCAGACTGCATCCAGCTTGGTCCCAAGCTCAACTAGCCCAGAGCCAGCATAACCCCCAAGAGCATGTTTGAGAAAGCAGTGCAAGAGGCTGCTCTGCTGCTCACAGTTAGATTGGCTCAGCATCCTCACCCCAAGATCTAAAGCAGTGCAAGAGGATTCTCTGCTGCTCACAGTTAGATTGGCTCAGCATCCTCACCCCCAAGTGCTAAAGCAGTGCAAGAGGCTGCTCTGCTGCTCATAGCTGGATTGGCTCAGCATCCTCACCCCCACGTTCTAAAGCAGTGCAAGAGGTTGCTGTGCTGCTCATAGTTAGATTGGTCCAGCATCCTCACCCCAAATTCATGAGCCAAATTGATGTTAGTGAACTCATGTGCAGGGTGGAAGAAAACCCCTTGAGGCAAAACTATATCTTGAGGCTGAATCAGCCCTCTGTAGCAGGGTAACACCACACTGCTCATGGCCTGGTATCACCCCACCCACTGCTAAACCCACTGGCCCAGCCCCAGGTAACAGAACATAACTAAGGGTGCTGGCAGCACCCAGAAATAAGCTCTCACAAGAGTCCACAAGCCGTGTGGTGAGGCTGGAGGATCACACTTGATAAACCACATCATCTACTCTGAGACAGTGCTTCCCATGCTGTGTTTACTCAGCACAGAGGGAGCTATTTCCCTACCTTGGCCTGGGTCAGATCTTTCTGGGGTGAGGAGGAGATGGAGTTTGGGTATCGCCTCGTCTGGGTTGATCGCTGTTCGTACAGCGGGCCCTGAGCGCTGTTCTGGGAGGTAAACGTTGCTGTCTGTATCGTGCCACTCTGGTAACCAGACTCCTGGCTTTGATTGGATGAAACTGTGGATGAAGATTCACTAAAAAGGGGAAAAACACAGACAAAAAAAAAGGAGAAGTTTGTATTTTCCTCCACAACAAGCCCTGCTGTGAGCTGCTGCCCCTCACTGCAAGGTCTTCAAACTAAAGAGTGCCAAGCACCAGCATGAAGGTACCACACAAAGCAGCAGCAAGCTGGGCAGAATCAGAGTTGTAGGGGTTGGAAGGGGCCCCCAGAGATCATCAGGTCCAACCCCCTGCCAAAGCAGGGTCCCTAGGACAGGTGTCACAGGTTGGGTCTGGAATCTCTCCAGAGAAGGAGACTCCACACCCCCTGGGCAGCCTGTCCCAGGGCTCCCTCACCCTCACTGGGGAAAAGTTCTTCCCCACATTGGTGGGGAACTCCCTGTGCTCCAACTTGAGCCCATCGCCCCTTGTCCTGTCCCCACAGACACTGAGCAGAGGCTGCCCATGTCCCCCTGGGTCCCACCCTTCAAGCTATTGATCCCCATTGATCAGATCCCCTCTCAGTCTCTTCTCTCCAGGCTGAACAGCCCCAGCTCACTCAGCCTTTCCTCACAGGGAGCAGTGTACCCAGACAAGGGCTGCCTGACCACAGGAGGAGGCTGGCCCCTAGTCTAGCTGCAGCCTCACAGTGCTCTAGGTGACATTTCATGAGCTGCCACCACTCTGGTGCCACCACTCAAGGGACTGGACAGATACTCAGGGTCAGCCCAACAGAAGACAGGAACACTTTGCTTTGGTAAGGCATCACCACCATAGATCACAGAATCCCCAGGTTGAAAAAGCCCTTTAAGATCAAGTCCAACCATTCCCACCCTGTGCTAAACCAACTCCCTGAGCACCTCATCTTCCCTTTGTTAAACACCCCCAGGGAAGGGGACTCAGCCCCTCCCTGGGCAGCCTGTGCCACAGCCCCACAACTCTGCCAGGGAAGAACTTTGCCCTCCCATCTGCTCTGACCCTGCCCTGGGGCAGCTGGAGCCCATTGCCCCTTGTCCCATCTCCTGTCCCCTGGCTGAAGAGACCATCACCCACCTCTCTGCACCCTCCTGGCAGGGGAGGGGAGGTGGGGAGAAGGTCTCCCCTCAGCCTCCTCTTCTCCAGGCTCAACACCCCCAGCTCCCTCAGCTGCTCCTCAGAGGATTTGCCCTCCAGCCCCTTCCCCAGCCTGGTTGCCCTTCTCTGGACTCGCTCCAGGACCTCAATGTCCTTCTGATGCTGAGGAGCCCAGAACTGGACCCAGCACTCCAGCTGCAGCCTCCCCAGTGCCCAGTACACACATAAATAAACCCATTCCACTGTGCCCTGGTTTGCCATGCAAAAAACCAAGACAATGCATGCAGAGACTGTTCAGCAGGGACAGGAGCAGCTGTGCTGGGGGTTCCCCTCATGATTCCAGCAACATTGTTTAACAGCAGCAGGAAATGTCTGTTTTCTGCCTTAAATACCAGAGGACAGTCAGCTAGAGCTGCTTGAATGAGTCTCCTGGCAGCGCATGTTCCCACTCTGCAACCACAGCACAGTCAGAAATGGTCTACCAGTATGTAGGGTAACTAAAGCCCACAGAAGCAGCTCCTTTCCAAAGCCACCTGCTTGGATGATTCATCCCCTTCCTCACTCCTGGCCCTCACCTAGCCGTGCTGGTGTACAGGCTGCTCTGAGATTGGCTGACAGTGACGCTCGTTGCGGGTGTCGATTCGTACTCCGCAAGAACAGGCTCCGATCCGAACTGTAATGCCCCAAACTGCAGGTTGAGCCCTGAGATATCTGCTGAGCCAGGCATCTCCACTGCCAGAGCAGGAATCTGCAAGGGAGCAACAAAAACCAGGCAATCAAACCCCAGGGTCAGCACAGAAAATGAGCATCTAACATCTCCCAGCTCTCCCCTCACCAGATCAAATGGATTGTTCCCCAACACAGAAGCACAGGGGTAGGAGAAGGCTTCTTCTCTTCTGGAGAAGGCTGTGGGGGGACCTCATTGCAGCCTCCCAGTCCCTGAAGGGAGCTTATAAGCAGGAGGGGATTTAAAAGGATAGACAATGACAGGACAAGGGGGAATGGATTAAAACTAAAGGAAGGAAGGTTTAGATTAGATATTAGGGGGAAGTTCTGTGCAGAGAGAGTGGTGAGGGGCTGGAACAGGCTGCCCAGAGAGGGGGTGGGTGCCCCATCCCTGGGGGTGTTCAAGGCCAGGTTGGCTGGGGCCCTGGGCAACCTTGTGTAGCTCCAGGCCTGGAGGTTGGTGGCCCTGCCTGTGGCAGGGGGGTTGGAGCTCTGTGACCCTTGGGGTCCCTTCCAACTCAGACCATTCTATGATTCTATGAAGGGGCCTCCAGAGCTCATCAGGTCCAACCCCCTGCCAAAGCAGGGTCCCTAGGACAGGTCCCTCATATGGATCTGGAATCTCTCCAGAGAAGGAGACTCCACACCCCCCTGGGCAGCCTGTCCCAGGGCTCCCTCACCCTCACTGGGGAAAAGTTCTTCCCCACATTGGGGGGAACTCCCTGTGCTCCAACTTGAGGCCATCACCCCTTGTCCTGTCCCCACAGACACTGAGCAGAGGCTGCCCATGTCCCCCTGTGTCCCACCCTTCAGCTATTGATCCCCATTGATCAGATCCCCTCTCAGTCTCTTCTCTCCAGGCTGAACAGCCCCAGCTCACTCAGCCTTTCCTCACAGGGGAGATGCTCCAGGCCCTTCAGCATCTCCACAGCCTCCTCTGGACTCTCTCCAGGAGATCCCTGGCTGTTTGATCCCAGGGAGCCCAGCACTGGACACAACACTCCAGCTGGGGCCTGACCAGGGCAGAGCAGAGGGGGAGGATCCCCTCCTGTGACCTGCTGGCCACACTCCTCTTGATGCCCGCAGGATCCCACTGGCTCTCTCAGCCCCCAGGGCTCACTGCTGGCTCATGGCCAACCTGTCACCCACCAGGACCCCCAGGTCCTTCTCCACAGAGCTCCTCTCCAGCAGCTCACCCCCAATACACCTCCCTCCACACCACTGCTCCTCACCTTTGATGTTAACGACGCTTTCTTCTTCTGCTGCTTCAGCTTATGCTGTGCTGGCTGGGGACTGGAGGACTGGTTGTCCGAGGAGCCTGGGGACATCTGGGGAACAGGGTTGGTTTTGCTGGGCAGTGGTGAGGAAGGGGGAGCCGGCACTGTTGTGGAGGCTGTCACCACAGGCTGCTTCTCCTGCATGAACACCTCGATCATGGTGGAAGTTGACGTAAAGGCCTGACGCTTGGTGAAAGGACTGTGCACAGAAGAGTCTGTTTGGTTCTTGAGATCTACCAGGGGAGACACAGCCAAGTCAGCAGCATGAAAACTACAGCAAGTTCTGATATTTCCACCATCAAGAAGAGTCAAATCATTCCCCACTGACTCCTCCCAGAGCCTGTTAAAGTCAGAGAGAATCCCAGCATCTCTCATGCTCTCACCTCTATCAACACCAAGCCTTTTAAGCCCTTCTTGCCTCAGCTTTCTCCACCTCTACAGGGTGAAGCAAGCTTGTGGAGCAGAAGCCCTCCATCTTCCAAGAAAAGCTAGACTTTAGAGCCTCTTGCATGGAGGCACTGCATATCAGAGCCTGACACTCCTTCCTTCTCTGCCAACACTGCTGCATCTGCCTGCTCTTTCCCCTGGAAATACTGGGTATGGTCCAAGCAACACCACAGCTTAGGGCTGCCCACACTCAGGTCTTTGCAGAAGTGCTGCACCCTCCTCCTTTGCCTAAGCCTTACCACAGCTTATAAAAAACCCCAACTCCTATCCTCTCTGACTCTCCTCCGTGGCTCCTGTCCCTACAGCAAGAAATAAGACAGACAAGCTGAATGAAACACCACTTGACCACAGCAGGACTCACTCAGCATCTTATCCAGAAAACAGGAGCCCCTCAGTCACTCTTCATTACCTCCTGCCAGCCCAGAGGGAACTGCTTGGTGTTTAACACTCACTGGAATTGAATTCTTTAAGTGATAACATCAGGTGAGATGAGCCTGACAAAGGTTGGCATCCAGGAACTATTCCTCAGAGGAATTCCTTCAAAGCCCTACACCAGGAAGTGGTTCTGCACAGAGTCAGGGTCTTGGTAACACCAGAAGCTGGCTGGAGTGACCAAGAGATTCTCCAAGTACAACAGGGAAAGACCTATGCATTTACTCTCCCAAACTGCACCCATGGTTCTTCAACCTTCTCCAGCAGTTGGACTGGTAGCAATTTTGTCATCTAGTCCTTAACTGAACCTCTCACACTGCTCCTTGCAGTGATCTTCTGCAGTTCCAGGAGAAGATGTTCCCCTTTGGGGAGCCACGTGCCTTTTCCTTACCATACTGCACAAGGGACGAGGTTTGTGTGGTGGATCCCATGTCCCACGACGAGGTGGTGGTGCTGCCCCCAGGCTGGGTGTGCTGAGCAGCCAGCTGAGCCAGAGCCTGGGCTGTCTTGAACTGCTCCAGGAACTGAGACCCTGTGGTACTGCTGCCTTTGGCCTCCCCAACATCTCCAAAGCCTTTCCCCAGCATGCTCACCTGCAATTTCAGCAATGAAACAACCACATTCAACATCTCCCTCAGCTTGGGACTCTACTCAGAGTGAATCTGGATGCAGCACCCTGCTGCTTCTCACTGGGTGCTAAACACTCCTGATGCACAGACCCCACCAGGCAGGAGACCTCAAGCTTCTCTCACAGCCTTGAGCAGCAGTAAATACACTTGTTTTACAGTGTCAGGGAAGCTTACAAAGAAAATTAACAGGTGGAATCTTTAAAAATACACTAAATGATTCAAATTGAGTTACACTAAAATCAGCCACCAGGAGAACTTGGTGTTAGAGCAAAGGGTTTTTAAGAAATCCTTCCTGAACTAGCTCTCCAGTGAACACAGCCTTTCCTCCTTTTGCTGAAGTCCCCCAGAGCAGCATCTGCTCAGGTCTGCAATCCAGATTCAACTCCTCCTCCCTTCATCCATCTGTAGGTGTCAGCATTTCATCCCACACCCAACTCCCAACCCGTGCCACTTCTCAGTGTCCCATCTACAAGCCCTGAGCTGTGAGAGAGTTTTTCCCCTCCACAGAGGGGAGAAGAGCGTGTCCCAACTCTGACAAGGGCAACAGGGGAGGAATGATTCCATTTTTCTCTAAGCAATGGACTTCATCCCTCTCTGTTCACAGCAGACTGGGAAATCATCCCAGCAGAGGACTCCACCACCCCAGAGGTGAGCAGGAGTCAGAACTGTACCTCCCATGTTGCTCAAAAGCAGACAGAGAACATCAGGGAAACCCCACCAGCCAAAGCCCAGTAGAGCCCAGTACTTCCTTACCATGCTGTGGTGAGAGAAGGAGTTACCAGAGGCAGGCTGGGATATAGCACTCTGCTTGGAATTGCTGAACACCAGTGGCTGGGCCAGGGAAGGAGCCTGGGATGACTCCAGGTTTGTTGACTCATTCTCCATGGAAGAGGGTGTCTTTCCTAGCAGGACTGCAAGATCAATTCTGGGTGAAGGAAGAAGATAACTAAGGTTAACATGAGCTCTGTCCCACCCTGTGCTCACATTACAGCTGTATTCTACCTCCCAGTTTACAGCTCTGACTTTACAAACTGAGTGAGTCTGCAGCAAGTGACTCACAACAGCCAGCAGCAATCTGAGAAGGACAGAGACCAAGCAAAATCCTGCATGGCCACCTACTTTAAAGCATGTTTCCCAGCTGTTTAATACAGAAAAGCATCCCCAAATCTAAAGAATCAGCCACAGAGCCAAAGAAAACTCTCATGCAGGAGTTTCTGAGTCCTAACACTCAGAGCCCCACGTCTTGGCTGGCTGGCAAGGGTTAATCTGGGGCCCCAACACAAGGAAGATGTGGGGCTGTTGGAGAGGGGTCAGAGGAGCCATGAAGGTGATCAGGGGGCTGGAGCAGCTCCCCTACAGAGAGAGGCTGAGGGAGCTGGGCTGGGTCAGCCTGGAGAAGAGAAGGCTGTGGGGGGACCTCATTGCAGCCTCCCAGTGCCTGAAGGGAGCAGAGGAACAGGAGGGGAATCAGCTTGTTCAAGGGCAGAGACTGGCAGGACAAGGGGGATGGAGTGAAGCTGGAGGAGGGAAGGGGGAGAGGAGAGATTAGGGGGAAGTTCTGTGCAGAGAGAGTGGTGAGGGGCTGGAACAGGCTGCCCAGAGACGGGGTGGGTGCCCCATCCCTGGGGGTGTTCAAGGCCAGGTTGGCTGGGGCCCTGGGCAACCTTGTGTAGCTCCAGGCCTGGAGGTTGGTGGCCCTGCCTGTGGCAGGGGGTTGGAGCTCTGTAATCCTTGGGGTCCCCCCCAACCCATCATTCCATGAAAGGGCAAATTGCTCTGGGACTTGTGTGCCACTTTCCCCAGGTAAGCAGCAGGGCCATGGGCCATCACCTCTGTCCAGCTGTGATTGTCACGTTCTCGGCAGGCAGAGGCACTGAGGACACGTTGGAGGCAGTGAAGATCTTAGTCTCAGACAGCTGAAAGAGGAAAAAAAAAAGGGAAAAAAAACCCCAAAAGTGAGAACAGCACCTAAGGACTCCAAGTAAAACACACAAACATTTGAGACACAGAAAGATTCACGGAGTGTTTAAACTCCTCTGGCATTTGGCTCCCATCAGAAACAGCTTCTATTTCATTTGTTTCTCAAGTGAGTGCACAAATCCCAAATCAAAGGCAAAACAAACCCAAATTCTATAAATTTCCTGTAGTCCAAAAAGCCACTAAGGCTGCTGGAGTCTTAGAGAGATGCTCTGTGTTGTCAGTACACAGCACTGCCCTGCAAACCCACTGCACAGGTGCCAGCCCTGCTAGAGGAGTCAAAGAGAAAAGCTTCAGATTATCTTGGCCTCAACTGGATGAGCTGAGAGACCAGATCTGGCCTCAGCAGAGCCCAACAGATCTACTTCAGCTATGGGAGGGAAAACAATGTTGCTCAAAAAGGAATGAAGGGGAGGTTTACTGACCACCTGTGATTCAGCCCAGAACAGATCTGAATTGGAACAGCTTTTATTCCAGGCTGAGGAGCTGCCAGCAACCAAACCACAAGATTTTAAAAACAGAAGCAGGAGCCCTGGGAGTGTATCACACACACCAAGGGGGAAAAGGGCTGTCAAAGGCTCTCTTCAAGCAGAGACCTGACTGAACAAAGCAGCTGCTCAGGTCTCCAAAGGCAGCAGTAGTGCTTCCTTCAGATGGTGCCTGGAAAGCAAAAGCCTTTCCCTTTGTTCCTGTTTTGTAGCCTTTGCAGAAACACAAAACCAGTAATGCTACTGGGAAGGCCCAGCCCAGCTCTTATCTGCAAGGACAGAAGCTCTCCCTTCACTCAGAGAGGGACTGAAGCCCCTTTCAGAAGAAACTGGTAATGAGGCATTACAAGTAGGTGATAACAGCAAAGGTTCTCACCTGAAGGAGACACCAGGTAGAGACCAAAAAGCAGCTGCACACACTAAAGAGCAAGTCAGCAGATAAAGCAGAGAGCTGCTGTTCAGGTCACAAGGCCAGGCAGAGGCACAGGGGACACTCTGCTGGGGGGGCAGAGCAAGAATCTCAGGCCAGTGTATGGGAGAACTCAACCCTGCAGCTGCAGGAGAGGAGAACAAGACCAGCCTCATGTGCTGGGAGATCCCTTCCTGTCTTGGGCCTCTATGAACATCTCCACAATGCACATGCTTTTTAGAAGCAGTGATGTTTACTTAGCTGTCACAGCTCCTGGAACTGGGAGCCTGGCTTGGACTATGCCTGAAGTTTGGGGAGGACAGGCTTTGTGCCCCTCTCATAACCCCATGTGTGTGCAAACACGTGTAGGAGAGCAGTTTGGAGAGTACCTACATCTTCATTCCAGTCCTCCGTGCCCCATTCTTCTGTTGCTGCCCTCCATGCACCTACAAGGATGATAACAAGAGGTGAGAAGTTACCTGGGGATCAAAGCTCTGCCTCCAAGAGCCAGGGAAGCAACTGGGGAGCTTTGCAAGCAGGATTTCTGTTTGCCAACCAGACAAATTAAAGCAGTTGACCCTAACCCATGCTGTGTGGGCAAGGTACTGCAGTGGCACAGCCCCAGCCCTGCTTGGGCAGGTCAGGCTGAAACAGAGGGACTGCTGGGCTGGCAGGTAGAGCAACACACCCCCCAACACCAAAGAGAGAAGCTGAGCCTGGTGAGGAAGCCCTAACACCATCCCCAGGTCCATGATCCTGATTTCCCCCTCCTATTGCAGTAGCAGGAGGGTTGTGCATCCACAAGCAGTTAGTGTTACCCCAGCAGCTGGGACAGAGCACCTCCTTCGGGTTTTGGGGGCTTCCTGGGACCTCAACACCCAGTTCTTTATCTACCTGAAGCTTCTAGAAACCCCAGAAACAGTTAAATCCTTTGCAGGGGTCACCTGTCCCATGCCTTCCCCCCTCCACCTCCCCAATGTTAACACCTCACAGCATTCCTGTGTGCAGGAGAATGGGAATCAGAAGGGAAAACTTCAGGCACTGAGCAAAAAGCCAGAGGTTTAAAGTAGCAGAGAGAGAAAAGCAGGAGATTCCAGCCACAATCCAGCACAGCACAATGTGTGAGAGAGCAAAATCTGCTGGGGGAGAAAGGTTTTGCCTGGCCACTTCAGCTTGTTCCATCCTCTCACTCCCACCACAGTTTAACAGTACTTGGGATTTTAAATGGTAGCTTCCAAATCCATGAGACAACTTAAAACCCAGTGTGGGAAGAGATCAGAAGCATTTTACAACCCCCAAAAATGTCAGAGCATAAAACCAGCCCCCTTGTTTGCCCAGCTCAACCATAACCCAACAGAGTCAACAGGGAGAATCATCCTGGAGACATTTAGAAGGATGAAGCAAGTTGGCATCAGACCTTTTACAAGCTGAAAGCCTTTTCCGGCACAAAAATCCAGCCCATGGGGAATAAGAACATTGCAGAACCTTCTGTCTGACCCAACAGGGCTCCCTGAGATTTTTGGGGGGGAAGAACACAGTCTTTCTTCCCATATATGCTTTGAAGATAAAGCCAAAACATCCAGACAACTTCTCATCTAGGAGTGAGGGATTTAGTGAGTAAAATACATATATTATCAGGGAACTATTCTTTTTTTCTTTGGTTTTTGTTGGGGGTTTTGTGTTGGCTGACAAGTTGAGCCAGTTTCAGAAGCCTTCCTCATTGTTTATGTTGATTTATTATTTAATGATCAATTTAGACACAGAAGTACTAACACAACACTACTTCCTTGACTGCAAAGGCTCTCAAGGGAGTCTCTACCCCTTCCTCTCCAGGCAAAAGCAACAGCCTTGAACACCCCCAGGGACAGGGCACCCACCCCGTCTCTGGGCAGCCCCTTCCAGCCCCTCACCACTCTCTCTGCACAGAACTTCCCCCCAATCTCTCCTCTCACCCTTCCCTCCTCCAGCTTCACTCCAGCCCCCTTGTCCTGCCAGTCTCTGCCCTTTAACAAGCTGATTCCCCTCCTGTTCCTCTGCTCCCTTCAGGGACTGGGAGGTTGCAGTGAGGTCCCCCCACAGCCTTCTCTTCTCCAGGCTGACCCAGCCCAGCTCCCTCAGCCTCTCTCCTCAGGGGAGCTGCTCCAGCCCTCTGAGCATCTCCGTGGCTCCTCTGACCCCTCTCCAACAGCCCCACATCTTCCTTGTGTTGGGCCCCAGCTCTGGACACAGGATCCAGCTGGGGCCTCCCAGGGCAGAGCAGAGAGGGACAATCCCCTCCCTGTCCCTGCTGCCACCCCTCTGCTGATGGAGCCCAGGATCCCATCGCCCTTCCCAGCTGCCAGAGCACACTGCTGGCTCATGTTAAGTTCCTCATCCCCCATGACACCCAGGTCCTTCTCAGCAGGGCTGCTCTCCAGGAGCTCTTCTCCCAGCCTGGATCTGTGTCTGGGATTCTTCCAGACCAAGTGCAACACCTGACACTTCACAGTGTTGAACCTCACTAGGTTCACCCCAGCCCACCCTTCCAGCCTGTCAAGACCCCTCTGGATGGCTTCCTTCCCTTCCAGAAGGATCACCTCATGGGTGCCTCTTGGCTTTGTAAGGCTTAAAGGTGTAAGAGCAGGAAGTGAAGTGACCAGGCACTGGGCAGCTTTGCCATCAAGGGTCCTATTCACCTCAAAACCCACCATCATCTTCAACTCCAGAGCAGGTCTGCTCAGGAGAAGAGCAGCCAGGCAGCAAGAACATGCCAGAGCAGCCAGTGTGGGCATTACTTGCTCAGAGGCAGCCACAAGCAGAAGCAAAGTGCTGAGGTAGTTTAGCCAGGCTAATTCCACCCCCTAGAGCAGTGTTTTGACCCCAAAGAGGAAGGCAGGAGGGAGGCCAGTGAGGTGATCACTGCAGAACTGAACCCCAGTGCTTAGGGATAACAGCACAGGGATAACAGCAAGTCACAGCTTTCCAGAGGTGAAACAAGCAGAACAACTAAAGCTGCCTGGTGCTTCCTCCCCTCAGGTGGGACACTCTGTCATCAGTGCTGTGGACACAGAGCTGCTCTGGGTACCAAGAAGCAGTGGCTGAACTTCCAATTTCCATCATCCACCAAGAATTTGGGGTTAAACCTCTCCCAGTTGACAAGGTATCAGCATTAGTAAAAGCACAGACAGAACAACACATCAAATCTTCATTTAAAAACAAACAAATTAAGAGAGAGAAGGGCCATATCCATAGATATTTGAGGGCTTTTTAAAATAAAAAGCTACAAAGGAGAAGGGATCCGGGGCAGTCAGTGCACCTGGATGTATCGTACCAGGAGCAGTGTCAAATTTTCGGGGGTAATTTGCCCCCTCACCCCCAATGAAATCAAGTCCTGAAACAACAAAACAAACAACAAAACAAAACAAAGAAAGAAAGAAAAAAAAAAAAAAAGAAAAAGACAACCAGTGAAATTTTGACTTTGAGAAGTTACAGTGTCCCCCACGGCCACCAGTCCCGCTGCAGCTGTGGGTGTCCACGTGAAGAGGTGGGTGCAGCTTGTGGAATGGGAGTAAAACCACCACACACACCCGGTGAAGCTGCTTCCTCAACTTTACAGCTGTGGTGTAGCACTGGAGCAAATCTGAGTTGTCCCAGGAGAAAAATCCATCCCCCCCCAGCACCACACTTTGTTCCACAATTACCTAAAACACCAGAGAGGGGGGAAAAAAAAACCCCCACCCAACCCAGAAACCTGCTCAGAAGAGAGTCAAACTTCCAGCACACAGAGCTCATCCATTCCCAGCCTTTAACACTACTCCCTCCAGCATCTAAAACTCCATTTCTCAGCCAGCAAGAAGAGGATGTCCCAATCTGCAAGTGTTTTAGGAAACCACACTTGTTTTTTCCACCTTTTAACAGAGTTTAGCATTTTCTAAAAAGAAAAATACATCCCAAGACACAAACCAGTCCAAAAACCCAACAGCAACAGCCTGTAGGAAAAGTTACCACAGCCTACAAGCACTTTATTCCTCTCTTTCCAAAGCTGGTAGTTTTTTCAGCAAATATAAGATGGAAACAGCCTAAAGCAACATTAATGCTGCTGCAGCCAGGGTACAGGGTTTAACTTGAAGGCTCAAAAACCATGGGAAAAGAGCTTGACTTCACAGAGGTGTGAGACAGCTTCATTAAAAATAAAAACCCTCAGTTGCCCCCCACAAATTAACTACTTAGAATAAAGGATTGTTCCTTGCAAAACAAAAGAGTACTTGAAAAACAACAAAAAAGCAGCATTTTTCCAATGCAAGTGAATGCACAAGGGCAGAGGTGCTCACAAAGCAACCAGGGAAGAGCTGTTGCTCCAGAGAGGGAAACAATGAGGATTTCTTTTCAGTTAGCTTTCTGGAACAAGGTCTCACCCTACAGCAGTTGGAGCAAGAGAACCATGAAAAGGAGAATGTTCCCCAGACCAAAAATCAAGTACAAGGCAGGTGAGCTCCAAGGAACTCTCTGCAGGATGCACTGAATATTGGGAGGACGTGCATGTCTTTCATCACACAAGGTTATAAAACATTTTTCCAACAGTTGCTGCTGGAAAACAAGTGAAAACAAGTGTTCCTGTGCCTCCTGGTCTCACATGGGAACAAACACCCAACTCCCAATTTCCTACAGTCACCACAACAGATGCAAAGGCACCTCTGGGTGCTAAGAAATGGAGTCAGTGAAATCCACCTCTGAGCCAATGCCCCATCCCTCCACCCCTGAGCCACAGAGCAACCCAGCCCCTTCCTCAGCACAACTGGATGGGCATGGAATCCCAAACTGGTCTGGGTTGGAAGGGACCCCAAGGGTCACAGAGCTCCAACCCCCTGCCACAGGCAGGGCCACCAACCTCCAGGCCTGGAGCTACACAAGGTTGCCCAGGGCCCCAGCCAACCTGGCCTTGAACACCCCCAGGGACGGGGCACCCACCCCCTCTCTGGGCAGCCTGTTCCAGCCCCTCACCACTCTCTCTGCACAGAACTTCCCCCCAGTCTCTCCTCTCCCCCTTCCCTCCTCCAGCTTCACTCCAGCCCCCTTGTCCTGCCAGTCTCTGGCCTTTAACAAGCTGATTCCCCTCCTGTTCCTCTGCTCCCTTCAGGGACTGGGAGGCTGCAATGAGGTCCCCCCACAGCCTTCTCTTCTCCAGGCTGAACAAGCCCAAAATCCACTCACCCTCTAAATATAAACCAGCAAACACACGTGGGGAAACCACTTACTTGTGCCATCATCTGGCTCGAAGCTGCCAGTGTTGTTCCACGTGTTGTTGTTGCTGTTCCCATAGTTCTCATCCGTGCCGGCCGGCTCGGCGTAGTCAGCTGGGTTGAAAGTTCTGCAAGAAACACCAGGATGGAAATGGTTTTATTCCTCATGAAGCATTTTAAAAGCAGCTTGATTTTAATTCAGACCTTGCCACATCTCAGAGAGTCTCAAAAGACAGTTCTTTCAGCAGAGGGATGCTTCAGCTACACCAGCCATTCCAAAGTCAAATGAACACAGACTCATAGGGATGGGAAGGGGCCTCCAGAGATCATCAGGTCCAACCCCCTGCCAAAGCAGGGTCCCTGGGACAGGGCACACAGGTTGGGTCTGGAATCTCTCCAGAGAAGGAGACTCCACACCCCCTGGGCAGCCTGTCCCCATGTTGGTGTGGAACTCCCTGTGCTCCAACTTGAGGCCATCACCCCTTGTCCTGTCCCCACAGACACTGAGCAGAGGCTGCCCATGTCCCCCTGGGTCCCACCCTTCAGCTATTGATCCCCATTGATCAGATCCCCTCTCAGTCTCTTCTCTCCAGGCTGAACAGCCCCAGCTCACTCAGCCTTTCCTCACAGGGGAGATGCTCCAGGCCCTTCAGCATCTCCACAGCCTCCTCTGGACTCTCTCCAGGAGATCCCTGGCTGTTTGATCCCAGGGAGCCCAGCACTGGACACAACACTCCAGCTGGGGCCTGACCAGGAGATGAGGTAGATGTAGTTTTGACTTAATTAAAAACAAATCAAAGGTCAAACTGGAACACAAGTTACTGAAGCATCTGTACTCTTGCTTACCCCATGCCTTGGGCAGAAAATCTTCCCCCTCGCCTTCCAGAGCCACCTGCAAGACACACACACACTGCTGAGCTCTCCTCTTGGCTCTGCATCACTGGGAAGAGAAACAGTTGAACAACTGGATTTCTGATGCCTGGAATGTGAAAGCAGTGAGGATCTTCCAGAGGTGATGGCATTTCCAGCAGTGTCTTTGTAGGTATGGCAGTCACCTCAGCCTGCTAGCAGTGTCACCAGTGATGCAGGGCTCTGGGCTCAGATGAGGTTTCCAGCTGGCACAAACCACATGTACCAGACCCCTGGTTCTGATTCCTGCTGGGAGTGGCCTCCAGAAGCCCTGAGCAGCAGAGATTTTATAGAAAAACCAATTTCTGCCTCTGAGTATTTAAAAAACAGGCCAAGGGTTTGCACAGCAGTGCTCACAGACACTTGTGCAAAAACAAGGAGGGTCCAGGTTCTGTTGCAAACAAGCAATTAGCCCATCAGCCAAACAGACACCTCAGCTTCTACAACTTCCCACCTCCAGACCATAAACCCTATTTATTTTTCCTCAACTCCAGGGACGTGATCTCAGGCTGTTTTTAGCAGGCTGAAGGTGGAGAAGCAACATGTAGGTACCAGGCATAAGGACAAGAATCACAGACTCACAGGATTGTAGGGATTAGAAGGGACCTTCAGAGCTCATGGGGTCCAAGCCCCTGCCAAAGCAGGGTCCCTGGGACAGGTCCCTCATATGGATCTGGAATCTCTCCAGAGAAGGAGACTCCACACCCCCCTGGGCAGCCTGTCCCAGGGCTCCCTCACCCTCACTGGGGAAAAGTTCTTCCCCAGATTGAGGTGGAACTCCCTGTGCTCCAACTTGAGCCCATCGCCCCTTGTCCTGTCCCCACAGACACTGAGCAGAGGCTGCCCATGTCCCCCTGGGTCCCACCCTTCAGCTATTGATCCCCATTGATCAGATCCCCTCTCAGTCTCTTCTCTCCAGGCTGAACAGCCCCAGCTCCCTCAGCCTTTCCTCACAGGGGAGATGCTCCAGGCCCTTCAGCATCTCCACAGCCTCCTCTGGACTCTCTCCAGGAGATCCCTGGCTGTTTGATCCCAGGGAGCCCAGCACTGGACACAACACTCCAGGTGAGGCCTGACCAGGGGAGAGAAGAGGGGGAGGATCCCCTCCTGTGACCTGCTGGCCACACTCCTCTTGATGCCCCCCAGGATCCCACTGGCTCTCTCAGCCCCCAGAGCACACTGCTGGCTCATGGCCAACCTGTCACCCACCAGCACCCCCAGGTCCTTCTCCACAGAGCTCCTCTCCAGCAGGTCACCCCCCAACAACAATCAAGTGCTTATTGTCAGTTTGGTGATTTCTCCATCAAAGCAGCTTCCCAACCTCCCAGAGGAGACAGAGACACTGACAGAATTCTCCTCCAGCTCCCTCTGACCTCAGATCCCCCGTGTACCTCGGCCTCGGCCGCGTCCCCGTCTCCCTCTTTCCATGCCTCTTCCAGAAGATCCTCCAGTCTTACCACCGTCTAGTCCATTCTCCTGGCCCCGAACTGCAAGACAGAACAATGCAAAGATAATAGCAAGATTCATCCTGCTTTAGGCAGGACACAAACCCAGACCTCAAACCCTGAAGGACAGTGGCCGTGCAGGAGACAACACGCTGCCAAACGCTCCCATCACTTCTTTGATAGCATTGAGGGATCAGCTCAGGGGAGCATCAGAATCACCAGGTTGGAAAAGACCTTTAAGATCATCAAGTCCAACCATTCCCACCCTGTGCTAAACCAGCTCCCTGAGCACCTCATCTCCCCTGTGTTAAACACCCCCAGGGAAGGGGACTCAGCCCCTCCCTGGGCAGCCTGTGCCACAGCCCCACAACTCTTTCAGTAAAATCAGATTGCACCACAGACACAAGGAGGGTTTTCCTCAGATGTGTCTGCCCATGAAGCTTTTCCTGACAGCACAATAAGCCTTAGAATCATAGAATCATCATAGACTGGTCTGGATTGGAAGGGACCCCAAGGGTCACAGAGCTCCAACCCCCCTGCCACAGGCAGGGCCATCAACCTCCAGGCCTGGAGCTACACAAGGTTGCCCAGGGCCCCAGCCAACCTGGCCTTGAACACCCCCAGGGATGGGGCACCCACCCCCTCTCTGGGCAGCCTGTTCCAGCCCCTCACCACTCTCTCTGCACAGAACTTCCCCCTAATCTCTCCTCTCCCCCTTCCCTCCTCCAGCTTCACTCCAGCCCCCTTGTCCTGCCAGTCTCTGCCCTTTAACAAGCCGATTCCCCTCCTGTTTCTCTGCTCCCTTCAGGGACTGGGAGGCTGCAATGAGGTCCCCCCACAGCCTTCTCTGCCTTGGGGTGCAGGGTGACAGCCCAGGGTGTGATCAAAGAGCAGGCCCATACACTCTCTTCCACGGCTGGCACCTCGCCCCCGCCTCGGTGGCCCGCCACGTCGTCTGCTGAAGTCCCGATCCCTCTCCCGGTTCTCTTTGCTTTCTTCACTGGGTTCCAGCTGTCCACTCTCCTTCTGGCCTGAGACACCTTTCTTCTTCCCCACCATTTCCCAGGAATGCTGCAGGGTTGCAAAAAAGGGGAAGAAGTTAATCACAGTTTGATGCAACACACAAATAGACCCAGATTTAAACGTGCTGCAGAGGCTGTAACAAGGGTCTCCAGAAACATGGTTTCCAGCCCAATTATTTCATTTAATAAAGAATAATAATGAGTCCATCAGGCTATACACACAGCACATCCTCTTCCTTCAAGGAAAGCTTTCTTGCAGCAGTTTGCCTTAACAGGAAACAAGTTATTCTGCTTCTGGAAAGATCTAATAAACCACTCCGAGAGCAGGCATAATGCTCAGGTTCAAAGGGTGGGTAAAGCCCCTTTTAGAGGGGAAAAGGCATCATTTCAGAGAGGTCACTGTTTTAAGGAGCTCAGAGTAACACAGGTAAATGCTTTGGGCTAAGTTGTTCTCCCAGATGGAGGGTGGTTTAGCAAAACCCCTTCCCTAAAGAGCAGCTCACAAGGAGAGGAGTGGCACAAACTTATCCACCAGGCAAGCTCAAGTCAGCCCAAGCTCAAGTCAGCCCAACATCCCTGTCGCTGCCACATGGTTTTATTTCTGACAGTCTGCAGTGGTTTCCTGTCCTGACACTGATGCTGCACACTGTTAGAGCCATTAAAAACAGTCACAAGTCATCAACAAACACCTGAAAACAGAGCTGGCAGGCAAACAGCTGGGTTTGGATGGCAACACGCAGGGACAGTGACAAAAGAGTCCCAGCAGAGGCACAAACTGCCTTCAAAGCCAAGGCTTCCACAGGTATCTGGCTCAGAAGGAAGTTTGGGGGAAATATTTACTTTGAATACTGTCATTTTAAGCCAAATCTGTAATTTTAAGACAAATCTAACCCTATGCTAAGATGACATCAGCTCCTTTTCTGCTTGAAATGGGGTGTATGATGAGGGACTAGCTCAGCAGGCAAAGCATCTTCATCAGCACGTGATGTCTGTTTCTTATCAGAAAATCCCCTTGACTGGATTGCTGCACGAGCTGAATCCAGCCCAGGAGCAGCTCCAAGAGACCTTTGACCAATTATGGTGCAGACACTGGCTGTGCTCAGCGCTGCAGGTACCAGCCTGCAGCCCCCCCATGGCACTGCAGGCTGGAGCAGTGACATGCAAGTCCAGGGCTTCACTCTGCCACCTCTACAAACTTCATGCAGGAGCTGTGCTCTGCCCTGCATCTCCTACCCCTGGGTGCTTCAGCTGCTTGAATAAAGCAGGTGCTGCTACCCAACAGCTTCCTGCAGTCTCTCCTGGATGCTGGTTTGGTGAGTGATGTGTTTATCTAGGAAGTGGAATCGCTGTGATGGCAGCAGTTTAACTAGAAGCTGAGGGACATGAACATGCTCGGAGGGCTGGAGCAGCTCCCCTACGGAGAGAGGCTGAGGGAGCTGGGCTGGGTCAGCCTGGAGCAGAGAAGGCTGTGGGGGGACCTCATTGCAGCCTCCCAGTCCCTGAAGGGAGCAGAGGAACAGGAGGGGAATCAGCTTGTTAAAGGGTAGAGACTGGCAGGACAAGGGGGCTGGAGTGAAGCTGGAGGAGGGAAGGGGGAGAGGAGAGACTGGGGGGAAGTTCTGTGCAGAGTGAGTGGGGAGGGGCTGGAAGGGGCTGCCCAGAGAGGGGGTGGGTGCCCCATCCCTGGGGGTGTTCAAGGCCAGGTTGGCTGGGGCCCTGGGCAACCTTGTGTAGCTCCAGGCCTGGAGGTTGGTGGCCCTGCCTGTGGCAGGGGGTTGGAGCTCTATGATCCCTAGGGTCCCTCCCAACCCAGACCAGTTTGGGATTCTAACCTACTGGTTACAAGGATGTGGAGGATGATACAGTCACAGCAGAGCTTTACCTCAGCAACATTTGTATCATCCCTTTTCCAAAAGGATTTTCCAACAGCTCTTCTGTTCAGCCAAAGCTAGGAAAGCACCTAACAACACTGGGGAGCAGCTACAGAACACCCTGAGCTGTCCAGCTCATCCATCTATACTCAAGGTGAACAATGGGGGCAAAAAAAAGCTGATACACAATATTCTGAAGTGATATTTAGAGCCTCAAGTCTACAAAGAGTTGAGTCAGCTTCAGCCAGAGCAGGGTGCTGGGAGGATACATTCCATCAGTGGCAGGTTTGGAAAGATCCTGTGTTTATAGACTTTTTACTGGGATGTACCAAAACCTTGTGTCCCTGCTGTCTGTGGCACAAAATGAATGACATCCTGCTTAGAAGGAACCTTCCTCCTGGTGTGCAAGTGTTCACTTGTTCTCCAAGCTGACTTTCACTTGCCTGAGACAGGCCCCTTCATGTGCAGCAGCATTTGAGCCTAAATGCACAGAAAACAAACAGCAGAGACCCTCAGGAACACAGTGTGGGTGGAGACATGTGCACCACTGTGTGCCCAGAAGCAAAGGTTTAGGGCCAGCCACACAAAGCTGCACTGCTCCAGGAGAAAGGAGCCAGAGCTGGCACATACCTGCCCTTTACACTCAGCCCTCGTGGGAGAAGGGAAGTCACACCATGCTCACAGAGGTGTGAAAGGTCCTACAGGTGCTACTGCCCTGCTGCCAAGGGGCTGGGATGCAGGAGGAATGGGAAGTGAAGGATCTACTGCATCTCCCCCTCCATTCCATGGTGCCTACTGGCCACACTCACGTTCTGCACACCCCTACTGAGCCAGGACACCTCACACCTTACACACTGCTCGTGGAACCCCTCAGGCAGTTTGGGTTTCATTATCTAGACATTGCTGAGTGTCCTGTCTCCAAAGAGTGGTTGCACTGAACTAGGCCTCTCCAGATTTGGAGGAACCCAACCCTACCGTGTCTGGATTGCCCTCCAGCAGCACGTTGATGGCTCTGTTAACATCTCCATTGCAGTCGTGCAGAGCAATCACACACTCGTCCTGGTTCTTGCCTGTGATGTCAATCAGCTGTAAAGATGACAAGAAATGCATGGTCAGCATTTTCTGAGCCAAGAAGGCATCAGTATCTCTGTGGAGCTCTTTGGAGGAAAGGATGTTGGATCCCAAACTAGAAATTCTACAGAGAAATGTCAGGGTCTGGGGGATCTCCCCGGCCCCCTCAACATGAAGTAACCAAGGGTGGGAACTCCTGAGCTACTGAAAACCTCCTTTCCTCAGGACAACGCTGCTCCCTGCCTTCTGGGGTGCAAGGAAATTGAGGGAGCAGGTAATCCTGTTCCCTCCCACCCTCCACAGCACTCTCAGTACTCTAGACATCAACCCCAGAGTTCACCTTCACTGTCACACTCACTTGTTTCACCTTCTCCTCAAAGTCAGCATCGTTGTGGTCCGAAATCATCTGTGCAAGTCGAATCTGTTCTGCAGTGGCCTAAAGATACCAAAGGTAGAGAGCACACACAGTCAGAGGGACACATTTCCTACAGAGCCTCCTCACAAGGCCACAACTCCTCCCTGAGAGCTCTGGGAAGGGATTGATGGGATGAGGAGGAGGCACAAGTGATCAGAAAGGTGAGAAAGGGTCAGAGAGAAGAGGAGGAGGCACAAATGATGATCAGAAAGAGAAGAGAGAAAGGGTCAGAGAGAAAGCTGGATGGGAGAGGAGTGAGCGGAGTCTGGAAGAAAGGGAAATACCACTGGGTGGGTGATAGTCACCTAACTACACCCCTTTGGAGGCAGGCCTTACCACCACCCATTCATTCAAGTGAAAGGGGAATGGGTCAGATGGAAGTAAAAGCAAATCTTGGCTCCCAAGCTGCAGGAACCCCACACCTTCAGTGGCTGCCCAAGTAACCTGGCTCTGCAAGCAGCACAGGGGGAAGCTCCTTAGGCCAGGAAGCTCGTTAGGCTGGAGCAGGCAGCAGTGCCAGGGCTCCACCTCCAAGCTCAGCTGTTTCCAGGGACGCTGCCCTTACCTGCGGCCGCTGCTTGTGCTGTGTCTGGCTCTGTGTCTGTGTCTGCTCCCAGCTGCCCCGGGCTCGGGTGGTGCCCACCGATGTCATCATTTACAGTATATACAAATAACAGTATTTACAAGGTAGAACTCTGTGGTGGGTCAGGGGAGAAGAGAGAACAGGTTGTTAGAGCCTGAAAAGCAAAGCTCATACCAAGACTGAGCCATCACATAGGCAAGGCAACCAGGAAAGCTGCTCCCTCCCCACTGCTTCCCCAAACAGCACAGGGGGGCAGCCTGCCACCTCTACACACCCCCAAGACTAAAAGGCCACATCTACACTTCTCAAGGTTTCTCCACCAGTACCATGGTGGAGCATTCCAGAAGAAACATTCCCTGTATCCAGGTGGGAGGCACTGGGAGTATGTGGGGTAAAGGGTTCAGTCTGCCACAACCTGGGCCCTAAGAGGCTACAGGGAAACAGCTGAAGCAAAGGGCACCCAGAAAAAACCTCTAAAGAAGCTTCACTTGGAGAGCAGAACATCCCAGAGCATCAAACATCAGCTACTTCCCCTTCCAAACAGGGCAGGGGAAGCCAAAACTCTGCAGTGTGATGGGTTTGGGTGGGGGGATTGTTTTAAAAACATATCACCCTTGTACAACTGCCCAGTTTTGGGGGCTCCAACTGCTCTCCAGAACTGGAAATACCAACTTTTCTTCTGCTCAACTAGATGCTAGCAAGGAATAACAGCCCATAATACTGTTAGGTAACTTCTTGAGGCAAAAAAAATTAATCTGCAGTGAGAGTCCAGGCCCTGGAGCACCCAAAGTGGAGTTTAACACCTCACCCTGGGCTTTGGGCAGGAGAAGCCCAACCACAGGATCAGCACTGGGTAGTTCTACACCTGCCTGTGGTCTGCTGGGCACAGCACCCAACAGGACTTGCTGCTTCCAACCCCTGAAATCTCAGTCACTGGAAACTTTGGATTTCATTAACAAGACTGCAAAGCCTTCCTCCAAAGCTGGGGGTGCTCCCAGGGCTGCAGAGGGGTGCTTGGGGCAGGGGAAGGAGCCAAAGAGGGTTAAGAGCAGGGAGGAAACCTGAGGGAGGCAATCCAACCTGTGGGATACAACCTGGAATTGCTGCTTGCAAACACCAGCACAGAGCAAGGCCTGGTGTGCAGAGCAGGGGAGGCTCAGCACCAGCCCCAAAAAGAACTGGGGGGGGAGGTCTCCTGTCACAGGCTGTGAGCTTGCCCAGGCTCAGAGACCTTTCCCTGCAGAGCCTGGTGTCACCTCCACGCTGTGGCTTGATGCACAACACCACCACCTTGCCCCCACCTTCGTTTGGAGGGGAGTTTGCCACCACAACTGCTCCCAGAGCTCCCCACAGCACCTCCAAAGCTTGCCCATGTCTCATGGCAACTTAGAAAACACCAGTTCCCCAGCTACACCATGCCAACACCTAGCAGGACACAGCCCAAGCTACCCCAAGGTGTGCAGATTTAAGGTAGAACACCAAGGCAGGACATCACCCAAGGCAGAGCAGCCACCCCTCCCACACTCCACACCAGCTTCTTTCCCTCCCCCACACCTCCCCAGGATTTATTTTTGCTCTCCACCACTACAGCTCTCCCAGTTCCAAGTGTTTCACACACAAACAAGTTGTCAGATTAAACCAATTTGGCAGCAGGACTGCAGGGCCCAGAGGGAAGCAACCCTGTGGTGTTTGCAGTCACTTCATCTGCAGTTTCAAGAGGATCCAGTTCCAGCAGCCTGCTGCCCCAAACCTTTGTGCAGCAACTGGGTATTGTTCAACAGCTGCCACACTCTGCTCTGCCCAGCTGCAGTGCTGCCACAATTCAAGCCTGATTATTCTCTTAACATGAAGAAGGGGAAAGAAAAAGGAAGGAAAAAACCCCCAAAAAAACCCACACACACAAACAAAAAAACAACCAACCAAGAAAAACAGCAATTAATAGGAATGACAAGCAGCCCCTGACACTGCCAGGGGTAAGTGGGCATCCCCACACAACACCCCCAAGCTCTGTGCTGGGGGAAGATGGTTTGGCTGCTAATTTCTCCCTCAAATCATGTCACTTTGGTCCAGCTCATCCTTAACTGCAAATCTTGGTTGTCCTGGACCCACAGAGGAGCAACACCACCATGAATTTCCCAGTTCAATTCTCAACAGCGAGGATTTTTACCTCTTTCTTTCTCTTTTTTAAGAGCAAACCCAGAGATACTCACCCAAGAGGGATGGAATAAAAAAGGGAGACTCCAGCCAAAGCAAACTGTGGCTGATCCACACCACAGAAACACTGTTAAACCAGGGCTTAGGTTTCAAGACAACAGGAAAGCGATGCATTCACACAGGGGTTTAGGGAAAACAAGGAGCTTCCCAGCTACACGTTACAACATCTTTTCTTCCAAGAAGCTGCAAGTAAACGTGAGGTGCTTGGTTCTCCCCCTCTTTCCTTTTCAGCCTACCCCACTACTCGCCTTCCACAGCTAGAGAGAACATCTCGGCCACACAAGAGGTGAAGTGTGGAGTCTCCAGAAAAAGAGGTGATACAGAAACGTGACAAGCTGATCATTTTATTTCAAAATTTCAGGTAAATTTACAGGTTTAAAACAAGGATCTGTCAGTCACATCCACTATCCCCAGCTGGGGTAGACCTGCTGGCTGATGCTGGGTGATTCCCAGCACATCCCAGCCTCAGTTTCCCTTAGAGCTGGTAACACACAGAGAAAGAAAAACAAGCCCAAAACCACCCCAATATTTCCATCCCCCTCTGAGAAATCTTAATTAACACGTGCAAAAGGCTCTGAAGCTCCAAAGGACCACAGAGGGCAAAGCATTTGGAAAGGTTTTCCTGCACCACGGGGTAGAATAAACACCTGAAGGAGCCCGGGAATGGGTGGAGAGGGGTGGGGGGGCTGGTTTCTCCGGAGCAAACACATTGCAGCTGCAAAGCGAATCACCCCCGTGTGTGCAGAGTGCGAGGTTTAGGGGGTGAAGGGGTGGGGGGGATGCCCCCCAAGTACCCCCCCAGAGCCCCCAGGTTGGTATTTATCGGGAAAACTCCTGGGCCGGTGGAGCGGAACACCCTAGGCCGGCACGGCCAGGAAGGCCACACGCGGAGCCTGGGGCAGGACACACGTTCCGGGGCCGAAATTACTCCGGAACCACCGAACCGGCATCGCCCGGTGGAGCGAGGGGATCCGCCCCGCACCGAGGGGCTGAGTGCGGCTCACGCAGCCCGGAACGACTCCCGCGGCCCCCCCATCCCCAACCCCCACCCCGAGTCGCCGCCGAAAAACAGGGCTGCCGGCCGCAGGCGAGGAGCCCCGGGAGCGCGGCGGCGGCGGGGCAGCGCGGGCCCCATTGTTACCGCCGCCGCCAACGGGGCCGGGCGGACCCCGGGAACACGGCAGCGTCGAAGCCACCCGGTGCCGCGGCCCAGCGGGCCCACAGCCCGCGGCACACAATGGGGGCGAGCGGCCCAGGGGGGAGCCCGCGGGGCCGGGCGGGAGCCCCCGCGGCGGCGCGGCGCCAGGCCGGGCCCGCACCCAGGAGGCGGGCGAACGCGGGCCGCTTCCGCCCTCATGGCCGCGGCCGCCATTCCCCCCCCACCCTACCCCCCCCCTCCTCCCCCTTCCCCTCCTCCTCCTCCTCCACCCGCCTGCCCGCCCTCACCTGCGGCGGCCGCACTCTACGCCAGCCCCCGGCTGTAGCCCGGCCCACTAGGCCGCACGGGGCCCGGCGGCGGCTGCCGCCCCCGGAGCGGTGCGGTGGGGCCGGACGAGCGCCAGTAGGGGCCGGGTGGGCCGAGGGGTGCGCGGTGGTGGCGGAGAAAGGGGGGTGAGAGGAGGGGGCGGGATTTAAAGGGGCCGCGCGTAGTTACCGGAGCCGCCGCCGCTTCCGCGCAGCCAACTTTACCTGGGCCTCAGCACACTGACAACTACCAGCGGCGCCGCCCCCATCACGTGACGAGGGCGCCGGGGTGGGGGGGCCGGCTTCACCCATGTGACGGGGAGAGGGGGCGCTCTCCTGGCGGCACAGGCGTGTGACGTAGAGCGTCATGTGACGGCGGTTCGTCTTCTCCTATCACGTGATAGGGGCGCGGAACGGCTTCGGTGGCCGCCATGTTGTGTGGCCCCGGGCCGGGCCGGGCATGGCGGGGGCCGGTAGCAACTGGCTCTCCGGGGTCAACGTGGTGCTGGTGATGGCCTACGGCAGCTTGGTGAGCGGGGAGGGCCCGGCGCTGGGTTGAGGGGGGCTGTAGAGCACTAGAGAGCGATGCTTTAGGGTGCCTGTGGGGAGCCGCCCCGGGGCTGGGCTCAGGGCCCCGGTGGGAGCCTGTGGCGGGGCCTGTGAGGCGGGGAGGGGATGGGAAGGGAAGGGAGGGGAGGCGAATGGGAGCCGCCACGGTGGCTGTCGAGCCGGCTTGTGCCTCTGCTGAGCTCCTCACGAGGGGTCCCAGCGCTCTGGGGGTTGCCCAGGCTGGTGGTGAGGCCTAGGGTGGGGTGGAGGGGTGGCCTAGGGGGGGGTGGGGGGTGAGGCTGGGCTTCAGCCCGGCCTCGCCTCACCCCTCTCGGCCTCGCCTCAGGTCTTTGTGCTGCTCTTCATCTTCGTGAAACGCCAGATCATGCGCTTCGCCATGAAGTCCCGCCGCGGCCCCCACGTCCCCGTCGGACAGCACGCACCCAAGGTGGGTGTCAGGCTGCCCTTCCCCTGGGGGTGGGTTGGCTGTGAAGCCCTGGAGCTGCCACCTTGCTGTAGGGGCAGTCAGGTGGAGGTGGAGGGGGGTTTATTTCAGAGGGCCCCCTCCCAGGACTGTTAGCATCGTTGTGGCTCTCTAAACGGTTGGGTTTGGGGGGTTGGGTGGGGTTTTTTTCTCCCTGTGCAGGATTTAAAAGAAGAAATAGATATTCGACTGTCAAGGGTGCAAGACATCAAGTATGAGCCCCAGCTGTTGGCTGAGGATGACAGCAGGCTCCTGCAGCTGGAGACACAAGGTACCCCCTCAGTGCCCAACAGTGAGACACGACCCAGTGCTTGTCATGCCCAACAGGTCGTTTCCCTGGGGTTGAGACACATCACTGCCTGTCACAGTGACATGAGGTGGTGTCTCCACGCTCTGCCCCTCTCTGCTTTCCCCACCTCCTTTCCCATTGCCAAGTTTTGCCAAGCTTTCCATGTGGATTCTTCTCTTTGCCAGGCTGCTACAACTACCTGTACAGGATGAAGGCACTGGATGCCATCCGGACATCTGGTGAGGGAGCTCGGGGCAGGGGTGAGATAACCCATAGGATCATAGAATGGTCTGGGTTGGAAGGGACCCCAAGGGTCACACAGCTCCAACCCCCTGCCACAGGCAGGGCCACCAACCTCCAGGCCTGGAGCTACACAAGGTTGCCCAGGGCCCCAGCCAACCTGGCCTTGAACACCCCCAGGGATGGGGCACCCACCCCCTCTCTGGGCAGCCTGTTCCAGCCCCTCCCCACTCTCTCTGCACAGAACTTCCCCCTAATATCTAATCTAAACCTTCCTTCCTTTAGTTTTAATCCATGTGTGGGGGGAGGATGTTGTGGCTTGGTGTCTCAGCCAGCAGCCTCCTGATAAGGCTCAAGGTCTCCACCCAGGAGGAGCAGAGGTGTGTGGGCTCTGCTCACCCCTTGGGCAGTGAAGAGAAGCAGTGGGGGTGCTGGGAGGTTTCATTAGCTGCCAACTTGCAGCTGATTTTTACCTGTTGCACCTCTTTTCCTTTGCCCAGAAATCCCATTTCACGCAGAGGGTCGTTACCCAAAGTCTTTAATTGGGAAGAACTTCTGTGCCTACTTGTTAGAGCTGAGGAACTCCAGCTCCTCCTTCAAAGGCACCCGCAAAGCCTTGGTTGACACCCTGCTGGACGGCTACGAGAGCGCCCGCTACGGCACCGGGGTGAGCGCTGGCTGGAGCCTGGGCTGGGCTCAGCCCAACCTCAGCTGAGCTCCTCACTCTGGCTTCTGTTTGTATCCAGGTTTTTGGGAAACAGGAATATCTCAAGTATCAGGATGCCCTGAACGAGCTGGCAAACATGTAAGTGTCACTGTGCTGGGGGCTGCTCAAGCCACGTGTGAGCAGAGATGGGTTTGGGTGCAACCTTGGGCCCAGAGGGCCAGGAAAGCCAAGGGCATCCTGGCTTGTGGCAGGAATAGTGTGGCCAGTAGGGCTGGGGAGGGGATTGTGCCCCTGCACTGGGCACTGGGGAGGCTGCAGCTGGAGTGCTGGGTCCAGTTCTGGGCTCCTCAGCATCAGAAGGACACTGAGGTCCTGGAGCGAGTCCAGAGAAGGGCAACCAGGCTGGGGAAGGGGCTGGAGGGCAAATCCTCTGAGGAGCAGCTGAGGGAGCTGGGGGTGTTGAGCCTGGAGAAGAGGAGGCTGAGGGGAGACCTTCTCCCCACCTCCCCTGCCCTGCCAGGAGGGTGCAGAGAGGTGGGTGATGGTCTCTTCAGCCAGGGGACAGGAGATGGGACAAGGGGCAATGGGCTGAAGCTGCCCCAGGGCAGGGTCAGAGCAGATGGGAGGGCAAAGTTCTTCCCTGGCAGAGTTGTGGGGCTGTGGCACAGGCTGCCCAGGGAGGGGCTGAGTCCCCTTCCCTGGGGGTGTTTAACAAAGGGGAGATGAGGTGCTCAGGGAGCTGGTTCAGCACAGGATGGGAATGGTGGACTTGATGATCTCAAAGGGCTTTTCCAACCTGGTGATTCTGTGATTCCCAGGTTGCTGAAGGACCTGTCCATCCTTCCAGGCTGCTCACTCCTTCCCAGCTTTACTCCTTGCAGCGTGTAGAACTATTCAGCTACCAGTGGGGTTCTTTGGACACGTCTCAATGTCTTGGTGTTTGTTTCATTTAGAGAGGAAAACAAACCATCAGCTCATTATTTTACTGTCACTTGGAGGAGGCAGCTCTGGGAGCTGTGGGAAGGTCTGGAATAGCTTGTGAAGGACACTAAAGGCTTGGGAGGGTGGCCTGAGGATTTAGGGCATGGTCAAAGCTGGAGATGAAGTGACAGAGAGCAGCCCTGCAGGGAGGATTTGGGGGTGCTGGGGGGTGAGAAGCTCCACACGAGCTGACAACACACGCTCACAGCTCACAAGGCCAATGGTCTCCTGGGCTGCAGCAGGAGCAGCGTGGCAGCAGGTCTGGGGGGGATTCTGCCCCTCTGCTCTGCTCTCCTGAGACCCCACCTCAAGTGCTGCATCCAGCTCTGGGGTCCCCAATGGAAGAAGGACAAGGACCTGTTGAAATGGGTCTGGAGGAGGCCCCAAAGATGATGAGAGGGCTGGAGCCCCTCTCCTCTGCAGCCAGGCTGAGAGAGTTGGGGTTGTTCAGCCTGGAGCAGAGGAGGCTCTGGGAAGATCTTCCAGCACCTTCCAGTCCCTGGAGGGGCTACAGGAAAGCTGGGGAGGGGCTTTTTAGAGGGGAATGGAGTGATGGGACGAGGGGGATGGGTTTAAATTGGAAGGGGGGAGATTTAGATGGGATGTTAGGAAGAAATTCTTCACTCTGAGGGTGGGGAGGCCCTGGCACAGGGTGCTGCACCCTCACTGCAGTGTTGCAGGCTGGGTTGGGTGAGGCCTGGAGCAGCCTGGGCTGGGGAGAGGTGTCCCTGCCCACAGCAGGGGGTGGGACTGGATGATTTTGAGGTCCCTCCCAGCTCTGACCCTTCTGTGACCTGTCCATGAGTTTTGGGGCTCCTTACCTGAGTGCAGCCCCTCCCTGGCACCTCGCTTGGGCTCCAGGCCTGGCACCCACTGAAGTGTTATCAAAACCACAGCGAGCTCTGCTGTCCTGGGGACAGGTCTGCCTCTTGTCAGACAGACAGACACGGTGGTGGAGCAGGGTGGCACCTCTAGTGGGGTCTGTCCTTCCTCTCCCTGCAGGACCAAGGCCCGGGGAGGCAGCAGCCAGCAGCAGCACCAGTCAGCAGCAAAGGACCTCACCCTCTCCCCTGAAATCTCCAACCCTGCCACCATCCAGGTCACCTACCTGCCTTCTAACCAGAAGAGCAAACGTGCCAAACACTTCCTGGAGCTGAAGAGCTTCAAAGACAACTACAACACGTTGGAGAGCACCCTGTGAGCTGGGCAGGGAGCCTGCCACAACGCAGAGCCCCTTGCTGGGTGCAGCTGGTGCCCTGGGGGCAGGTTTTGGCTGCAGTGCCAGCAGCACTGTGGGAGGAAGCTGCTGTACTCTGAGGTCTCCCCAGCACGATGTTGGAGGTGGTTGCTCACCAGCAGCTCCAGTTTTGGCTGGTGGAGCTCAGCTGGCCCACAGGACCCGTTCCAGAGCAGCTCAACCCAGGGCACCTGGTCCTTGGGGGCCTCTACAGCCGGTTTGGGGCTGAAGCATTGAGTCCAGCCATGCCTTGGAGCCCCAGCCTTGTGAATAAACTGATCAGCTTTAGCTTATTTAGAACTGAGACCTGGATCCCAGCCCGTGCTCTCCTCCACCTCTTCTCCTTCCCCACGATGGCTGGTGGAGGGTGATGCTGTCTGTCTGGCCATCCTGTCTGTCTGGGTCTCAGGCTCTGGAGCTGTGTGTCTGTTCTACCCAGAGGGTGAACACTCTCCTTTTCTCTGGCACTGGCCTTGCCTGCTGCCCTCAGGCAGCTGGGCCCAGCCTGTTTGTGCACCCAGGCTGTGTGGGAGGGTGCCTGGGTGGGGTGTAAATAGTTTGGTGGCCTCAGGGGCTGAGGAGCCTCTTTGGGCCACAGTTTCTACTCTTTTATTTATTACCTTTTTCTTCTCCTGCAACTGGGCATTTGGGGACATCTTTGGCAGACAAATACCAGCTTCAAAATGTCTCTTTGTCTGTCCTGCCAAGGGGCTGTGGTCTCCTCCTCTCACCAGCGGCCGCTGAGCCCCCCCCAACCATGGGCAAAACAGCTTGTGGTGTCCCCCCAACTCGATGTCTGTGTGTCCTGCCAGGCTGACACAGTGTGTGCTGCGTGGGGTGGGGACCCCTGCCCCATCCCTGGGCCTCTGCAATCTTTTTAATTGCTGTTTAATAAAACCACAGTTGCCCCAAGGTGGGGGGTGTGCTGGTGGCTTCTGACCATGGGGAGCTTTGCCCTGCCCTGCAGCATCCTGTGCTGTTGCTGTGGTAACCGGGGTGGAGCTGGGGTGCTGCTGTGATGTTGGGGTGCTGCTGGGGTGCTGGTGTGGAGCTGTGGTGCTGTAGAGCAGTGGCGCTGTGGAGCGGGATATGGCCGGGACGAGCAGCCAGAGCCACTCGCTGCAGCAGGAGGAGGTGGGACAGAGCTGAGGGGTGGGGAAGTGGCTGTCCTGGGGGTCTGCTGGGGACAGAGAGGGGCAGGGTCCCCCTCGGGAGGGTCAACCCCAAAGTGTGTCGCTTTGGTTGCAGGTCCTGGTGATGGGTAACGCCTGTGGGAGACGGATGGAGAGGTAGAGCTCTGCAGCTCCTCGTGGGGAGCCCTGAACCCCCTGTGCTGGGGGGTGATGGGCAAGGGGGAGCCCTGCTGGGTGAGCTGGGGCGGGGGCAGGTGCTGGCATCCCCTCAGCACCCTGTCCTGCCTTTCCTGGGTCCCTGCAGCCAGGGGCAGGTGGTTGGGGAGCCCCGGCAGTGGTGGGGGAAGATGCAGGTGCCGCTGCAGCGGAGCGTGGAGTCAGAGCTGCGCCTGGCTGCCAAGGAGCAGACACTGGTGAGACTGGGGACACTGGGCACGGGGTGAGTGTCACTGGGTGTGCTCAGCCCTGTGCCACCAGCTCATCCTTGTCCTGCTCCGGTGCTGCAGCCACCGAGGCTGCGTGTCCCAGCGCTGGCAGGGCAGGGGGATGGTGGGTGCAGCCGCTGCTCCTGTGCCTGCAGGTCCGCAGGGACGCCTTGGGGCAGCTCCTCCAGGCTGAGCAGCAGCAGCAGCAGCAGGAGCTGCACCAGCTCGGGAAAACCTTCTATGTGGAGCGGCTGTGAGCCCCAGCCTGGCCTCATGCTGCTTCTTGGCTGAGAATAAAGCACACGGAGCGAGATGGGGCCTGTGCCTGCTGGGTGCTGGGCTGTGGCACAGCCCCGGGCACAGGGAGAGGGAAGGGGCAGCCCAGCACCGTCCCCATGGCTGGGATCCAGCGCTGTTCCCGCAGCTCCCTGCACCCCAGGTCCCAGCCATGGCCAGGCCAGGAGATGGCAGCATGGCCAGCGTGCCAACACCCGCTGGGTGCTGCTGGGCCCCACACTCCCATCCACCACGGTGCTCCCAGCACTGTGGCACAAGCCTGGAGCTGTGGGGAGAGGAGTCTGGCTAAGAAGGGTGCAGCGTTCCCCGGCCCCACTCCCCACCCAGGTTATCCCAGCCCCCGCCTGCTCCCCGCCTGCCAGGGCCCTGTCACCCCCCTTCACCTCCTGCGCTCGACCTTGGTGTCTCCCAGCCCCAGGGGCCATCAGTCCCTGCCCTGGCTCTGCTTATTGACAGGGCTGGGGGCCGCCGGGCCCGCACCCCCTGTCCCCAGCCCTTCATTAGCTCAGCTGTCTGGTTGCATCACATCAGCCACCGCCACACACGCGCCCCCAGCTCCTGGCACCACGCTGGCACCACGTGTGTCCCCACCATCCCACTTGCCACCTTTCCCATGTGGCTCTGTCACCCCTGTGGGCCCAGAGCCCCCAGACCCACAGACCCCCAGCCCAGGCAGGCAGTGGAGCAGGACCTGTGCACCCAGCCCCCTCATGGCACTTGGGGCTCTGGCTGTGCTGTATCTTACCCCATTGGTCCCCCCAACATTTTTCCCCCCCAGTGCCATCCCTATGGAATCTCCCAAGTTGGAAGGGACCCATAAGGATCATTGAGTCCAACTCCTGGCTCCACACAGGGCAGTGGCTCCCCAAGGTCAGTGTGTCCCACTATGGTGGCCTGGGGAAGACATGGGCACCAGAACCCCCAGAGACTCCATGCACCCTCCAAGCTGGACACCAGCAGAGACATCCCAAGGGCCACCCCAGAGAGGGTCTGGGGTCTTGCTTTGTCACCCACCTGCACCCAATAGGGGTGGGACCACATCTGCACGAGGGACAAGGCAGGGTGACAGGCGATGGCCTCCTCGGAATGCTGCTGTGCACAGGGGGGCCCAGCAGCTCCCCCAAAACAAGGGGCCACAACACAGCCCCCCAGCCCTGGCCGGGCTCGTCCTTGGGCAGGGTTACACGCAGCCCCTCAGTGGCAGCTCCCAGTATTGATGACCCCACTAATGACTGTGACTGGGGGCGGCAGCACAGGCCCATCGACCTGTATCGACTGGCAGCGCTGAGCAGCAAGGGCGCGGGGTCTGCAGGGGGGGCAGGGGGCTGTCGATGGGTGGTAATTAATGGGAACCAGGCCATGTGCAGGGGGCTGGGGCGCTTGCTGGCCATGTCCGTCCCCCCCCCCCCCGGTGTGGCTGAGCGCGGTTATAAATGGTGGGTGGGCAGCAGCCCCTGAGCCAGACTGCTGAGGAGCCCCCCGAGCTGGCCCAGGTAAGGTGGTGACGGGCGCGGGGTCCCCTCAAGCCCTGGGTGCACTGGGATGGGTGGGCAGCACCAGCTGCTGTGCCACACCGTGCTGTGCCACGCTGGGAGACTGTGCCCAAGCTGCCCTGCTCGGGGTCCCTCCCTGCTGCAGGGTGCCTCCAGCTCTGGTCTGGGGTCCCAGAGCATCCCAGTGCTGGTGCTGCCTGCGTGGTGCCCCAGGGAAGGTCCAACTCCCCCCAGCAGCTCTCAGCTTCCTCTTCTCTCCTTCTCTTGCAGGGAGCTGAGCCCCCAGGTGCCATCCAGCTCTGCCTGCCCCTGCCTCTGTCTGATATGTTTGATATTAGGTTGTTTTATTGGAAAACCAACTAAATATCAAACATATTCTTACAGCGCCAGGGATGTCCAGCACTGACCCATCAAGATGCTGCCTGGGCTCTCCTGCAGGCGGAGGGGGGTGTGGGGATATGGGGAGGGTCTCTCTGCACCCCCCTCCTGCAATAAAACCCATCTGCCTGCACTGTGTGCTTGTCTCTGCGGGGCCAGGGAGGGGGAGCCAGGAGGAGCCAGCCCCCAGGGGCTGGCAGAGGTTTGGGATGGTGATGGGGTCGGCTTTTGCCACCTGTCCCCCCGCTCACGCTGGGGATGATCCCAGGACAAAGGCACGTGGCCCCGTGCCCACCGCTGGCTCTGCTGCCTCCATCCATTTATGGTTCTCAAGGGTGCAGGGGTGCAGCAGCCACACAGCCCATCACGGGGTGTTGGCAAGGTTGGTCTCCATCTCTTTGGGTCCTGGGGTGCTGACCCTCCTCAGCCCACCACCCAAATCTCTCCCCAAGTGCCAGCACCCCGTGGGAGATCCCAACCTGGCTCGTGGGGCCCTTGTGGTGGGTGCAAGGAGGCTGCTAATCCCTTGGCTGTGTAGGAAGGGCCACCACTCTCCCTGCTAATTCCTCCCCACGCCTGGGGAATTCGCTCCTCCAGCTGCTCCTCCAGCATCTTCAGCCTGGCTGGCAGCACAGAACAATTCTGCAGGTGTCTCCAGGCTCCTCTCTCCCCCCTCACTGCTCCCTGCTGAGCCAAACAATTCGGGTTGGGGGATGGTGCTAAGCCCCTCCTCTTAAAATAGTGGGGGGTTGAGCTCACCCTGTCCCACACCACCCCTGGATGTGGGTGAGGGCAGCTTGGGGGCCACCAAAGCACTCTGAACCCCTTGGCAGGGGGGGAAACAAGGAGGAGGGGGGGGGTTCATTGCTGGTGCTGCACAGACCTGGCCCGGTGCCGGCTCAGCGCATCCCAAGGGAGTGTTGGGTGGGAGTGTGGTGTCCCCATGACACCAGCCAGGGTGTCCCATTGCACAGGGGGTGGGCAGCCAGCACAATGCAGGACCCTCTGCTCACAGACCTGCTGCTGCTTTTTATAACTGCCCCAGCTGTCCTGAGGAGCCCAAATAAGGCTGAGGCCGCCTGGACCCCCCCAGGGCAGACAATGGGTGCCGAGGACAGACTTTTTGGGAAGGTGTAGGGGGGGGGCTCAGCCCAAGAAAGGCAAAGCCCCCTGCACCAGCGGGCAGGGCAGAGCTGATAAACCCAGCAGCAGGGTGGCAGGGAGCACTGCTGCCCTGCCTGCCCCTTGCCTGTCCCACCGCCCTGCCACTGGCACCAGAGTCCCACTGAGGATGGAGGCCATCAAGAAGAAGATGCAGATGCTGAAGCTGGACAAGGAGAACGCCCTGGACCGGGCAGAGCAGGCAGAGGCAGAGCAGAAGCAGGCGGAGGAACGGAGTAAGCAGGTAGGGAGGGTGGTGGGATGCTCAGAGGGCTGGATTCCCCTGGGCTGTGTCATGCTGAACCCAGCCCCAACTCCAGTGAGGGGGACAGGGGTGTGAGAGCTGCCACTGTCCCACAGCTCAGGGGCCGGGTTGTGACGGTGTGGCACATCCTGGGGGCTGCCCAGGGGCCAGCCCCCTGCCAGTTGGTGTCATGGAGCAGGGATGCTATGGGGCAGAGCTGGCCCTGGGGTGGGGCAGGAGGGGTGCTATGGGGCAGAGCTGGCCCCGGGGTGGGGCAGGAGGGGTGCTATGGGGCAGAGCTGGCCCCGGGGTGGGGCAGGAGGGGTGCTATGGGGCAGAGCTGGCCCTGGGGTGGGGCAGGAGGGGTGCTATGGGGCAGAGATGGCCCCAGGGTGGGGCAGGAGGGGTGCTGTGGGGCAGAGCTGAGCCCAGGATGGGCTAGGCAGGGCTCTCCTGCCATGCAGGGGTCTGGAGGGGCATCTACCTGCAGTGACAGCCGCTGCCCTTCCAGCTGGAGGATGAGCTCGCTGCCATGCAGAAGAAGCTGAAGGGGACAGAGGACGAGCTGGACAAATACTCTGAGGCCCTGAAAGATGCCCAGGAGAAGCTGGAGCTGGCAGAGAAGAAGGCAGCAGATGTATGTATGGGGCAGGGGGGAAGGTGGGTGGGCTCTCCTCCCCTTGTTTCCTCTCCTGGTGGAAATACAGCCCTTCCCTACAGCCTTGAGCCTTGGGGATGACAGGAGGTCCCTCTCAGGCTTGTGCACTCCTGGCAAAGTTTCACAGGGGTCTGGGAGCAGAGAGTGACCCTGGGAAGGACACGACCCAGGGGGCCACCCATGGCTGCAGAGGGGACAGCTGGATGCTGGCAGGGGCTGGTCTTGGCTTCTTCCTGGGCAAGGATGTCCTGGGCAGGACAGGGCTGGAGCAGGGGTGGAGAAGGGCTGGAGAAGGGGTGGACAGGCTGGGCAGTCAGGTTTACTGGGCATGGGGACGCCGGCCTGTGGCTGGCAGCAGGGAGCAGCCCCTCAGGCACGGGATGTGGGTCCCACTCGTGTCCTCTGGAAGCTGTAGGAGCTGCCCAGCTCCCCAGGAGGAGGAGGAGGAGGAGGAGGGAGTTGTTGTCTCCCCAGGCAGGCAGTGGCTGCGTGGGCAGCGGGACAACTGCACAGCCTGGCTATTGTTGTCCGTGTTTCCAGGCAAACAATGGTGCAAGTGGTGCAGGGTTTCGCTGCCCGGCCGCTCTCATCACCCGCTGGGACACGGCAGCCAGAGGGGCTGTCACCTTCTGGGGTGGGTGATGTCTCACATGCAGACCTTCCTGGGGCCTTCCTCCCAGCTCCTCTCCCCCAAGGGGCCCCGCTCGGATGCCCAGCCCGGAGGCAGGAGCCTTTCCTCCCCTCACCGCTGCTGACGCCGGGCTGCAGGGAAGCACCCGGAGCCAAAACCTGGCGCCCGGTCTGGCTCTCACCCACCTCTTGGCTCCGAGCTGGGGGCCAGGGCATTACTGGGAACTCCCAAACCCTTGGCGGGGGTTTGTCAGCCCCATGGCTTCCTGTCCTGGCTGTGGCTGAGCACCAGGCCTGTGCCGGAGCTTGACCCGAGCCAGGCACGGCCCTGCAGAGCTCTGGGCAGCCATTTCCTTCACTCCCCACTGGTGCTTTCACTCTCCCTCCCTCCTCTCACACCGAGGGGCTGAGGGACACATCCCCACTCGCTTCACATCTCCTTAACCCCTTCCTGTTCTCACAGAGCTGCCTTTCCCTGGCTGGCACCCCCAGCAGTGTCACACCCCAGGGTGCTCGGGGTGGGGGGCTGTGGCAGGTCTCAGGTATGTTTTTATTGAGCTCTCAGGGGGCTCTGTGACCCCCATGGCACCCAACTCTGCTCTTGGGCAGTTTCCTGTCATGAGACCGAAGGGTTTTAGCAACGGCTGAAGAGCTGCAGCAGCAGCAGCACGTTGTGGCGCACGGCCACGGGCCTGGCAGCAGCGTTGGTGCACCAGAGACCCGACCCCCTGGGGAGGAAGAAGAGGACGGTGGGCGCAGGGCTGTGGGGTCTCGGGTCTGGGCTGGGCTGGGTGCTCTGTGGGGCTGGAGCGGTGGGTGAGCTCAGCCACCCGGAATGTGACGCCAAGGCCTGGGCGTGCCCGTATAAGGCCCGTGGAGCTGAGGGACAGGGAGGCCCCGAGGCGGCCCCAACCCCACCGTGACTGGACCAAGGGCCCTGAGGGGATGTGGGGAATGCAGGGGCAGGGCCAGGCCCAGGGGTGGTGTGTGCACCCAGGTTGGGGTGGGACATGGCAGCCATGTGGGGCAGGACCCCGTGGGGCAGGGTGAGGCCCAGGGGTAGTGTGTGAGCCCAGGTTGGGGTGGGACACAGCAGCCATGTGGGGCAGGACCCCGTGGGCCAGGACCCCAGCCCTCAGGCCTCCGTGGGGCAGGGCCGGGCCCAGGGGTGGTGTGTGCACCCAAGTGGGGCGGGACACGGCAGCCATGTGGGGCAGGACCCCGTGGGGCAGGACCCGAGCCCTCAGGCCCCCGTGGGGCAAGGTGGGGGCTCTTGGTGCCGTGGGGCACGGGGGCCCCGCGGTGGGGCAGCCGCCGGTGTCCCCCACCCACGCGGGGCAGATCTCGGTGTCCCCGGGGATGTCACCAGGCCCCCGGTGTGAGGGGGAGGGGGCCAGGTCCCCGTGCTCCCGGGGCTCCATGGGGCAGGTCCCGCTGTCCCCGGGCCCCGGTCGGTCTAATCCCGGTGACACCCCCGCCACACCCCCCCCCCAAGGCCCCGCCGGCGCCGAGCCGGGCGGTCGCTCCCGGTTTCCATGGCAATGCGGGGGAAGTGACGTCATTTTTCCGGAGTGTGGGGCTGGGGCGGCGGGTTCCGGTATCAGGGCGGGGCCGGCGCGGCGGGACGGGACGGGACGGGACGGGACGATGGCGGGGGCTACCACCATCGAGGCGGTGAAGCGTAAGATCCAGGTGCTGCAGCAGCAGGCGGATGACGCCGAGGAGCGGGCTGACCGCCTGCAGCGGGAGGTGGAGGCCGAGCGCCGCAACCGGGAGCAGGTACCGCCGCTGTGGGGCGGCCCCCGGGGGCTGCGGGGGGGCTGCGGGGGGTGTCCGGCTGTGCTCTCCCCCCCGCCTCTTCCCTCCCCTCCCCTCCCCAGGGAGGGTGTTTACCGGGGGAGAGCTGGGGCGGGTGGATGTTCCCGCGGGCGTGGCGGTGCTGAGGGTCTCTCCGAACCGGGGGCGGCTGCGGGGTAACCCCGGCTCCGGGCTCCGCGTTCCCGCACGGTGCGGGCTCCGTGCGGCTCGCTGGGGCCGGGGGTTCCCTGCCCGCCCCAGCGGCTCTCGCTGGGGTCTGGGCCCCAACCGCGGTGCCTCAGCCGGTGTTACCGGGTGGCTGGAGCTGGGCGGGGACCCGGCGGATCTTTCTTCCGTCGCTCCCGGTCTGCCGAGCCGGCCCGGAGCTGAAAGCGGCCGGGGAGGGGTCCGGCCGGGTCCCCGGGCTGCCGGAGGGGAAGGGGAGGAACTCGGCCATCTTGTCTGGCCCAGCGCTGCCGGCACAAAGGTGTGAGCGGCCTCGGCGGGTGCTGCTGAGATGGAAGCGAGCTCGGGGCGAGAGCGGAGCGGGGAGCTCCCGGCCGCCGCGTCCTGCCCGGCGGGCGGGGGTCCCCGGGGGCGGGCAGGCGGGTCCCCGGGGCGGGCGGGGGTCCCCGGGGGCAGGCGGGTCCCCGGGACGGGCGGGGGTCCCCGGGCCCGGCAGCCGCGGTGAGGGGTGCTGGGGCAGGCAGGGCCGGGGCTGGGCTGGCCCGGCGGGGCGGAAGGAGGGGCCGCGGCAGCGGCTGAGCGCCCGTTTCCGCAGCTCCACCCGAGCAGCCGCGGGCGGTGGCGTCGTGGGTGACACCGGGCAGGTCCTTAGGGGCGACCGGCCCGGACCCGGCTGTGCCTCGGATCTGTACAGTGAGTCCAGACTCCAAACTGGGGCTTTCCCATCGCGGGTCTGGTGCTGCTGGTGTTGGGTGCTGAGGCTGGTGGCAGGAGCTTCTGTCACTCAGTGGGACGAGGCCACTCCCAGGCCTCAGCTGGGCTCTTTCTCCGCAGCCACATAAGGAATTCTCTGGCATTAGCGGTGTTGTCATGGGAACACGCGTGTTTTTCCCAGCTTCCTGGAGCCTCTCCACTGGGGAGGGGAACCAGTGCTCCCAGTGCAGCGGCGTCTCCCAGTGCAGCGGTGTTCTGTGCTCACCCCGTGGCCTGGCCCTTGTATCCCTGAGGAGCATCCCTGTTAGGTGGCTGTGGTCTGAGGGAGCGATGGTGGGCGAGCTCAGCCCTTGGCTTGCAGCGTTCCACGGAGCTGGAGGAAGCAGAGAGTAATGGAAGTGAGCTGCCCTGCAGCAGGGCTGCCTGGAGCTGTCACCCACCCAACCATGCTCCAGGGAAGCCTGCCAGCTTCTGATGGGTCTGGTGAGGAGAAGCAGGAGGGAGGTGTAAGGACCTGCCTTCAAAGGGAGACAGGCAGTTTTTAACAGCAAGGTGGGGGTGGCTGCAGGAAGTCGGGGCTGAGTGATGTGGTTCTGGGGGTCAGGAAAGAGAGGTCTGCTGTGCTGCTGTGTCTCCTCCCCAGCGAGATGAAGAACTCACCTTGACAGCTTCTTGCCTCTCGAAACGTGCATCCAGCAGCTTCCTTCCCAGTTCTGTTTAATCTCTGATTTTGTTCCTCTTCAAGCAGACTGGTTCCTCCTTTGGTGGGGTTGGTTCTGGGGCAGCATGTTGTGGTGCTGCCTCACTTGAGCATCGTGGTGTTGCAGGCTTCCCTGGTGAAGAGCAGGATGTTCTGGCATGGGAGCTGTGTTCCTCACAACCTGGTCTTGAAACGTGCTGGGGGGAAGCTGCCAAGCTCCTTGCTGCCAACCAGGGAGGGGGGAGAGAGCTCTCCCAGGAACTGAACGTGACTTGGGCCCCAGTAGAACACTGGCTTCTTTCATAGCTCTGCTCTTCCCTCCTTGGGCATGGTTCAAGTAGCTGGGATATTTTGTATGTGCCTGGCATGTGCCTGTGTGCTGTCCTGGAGCGGCTGCAGCCCTGTCCAGCCTTCAGCTAGTGTGGTAATTCATCTGGAGAGCGGGATGTTGGTTTCCCTGAGGTGATGTGAGATGTTGGTGTCCCCAAAGCAGCTAGGTTTCCCCCCAGGCTCTGCTTGGGGTTTGTGCAGACCAGGCTATAAGCAGATGCCTTGTGGTTGATAGCACTAACAGGCCTGGCTGGGGAAGGTGTGATGGCTTCTGATCTCTGCTGATTCATTAAAGCCTCAGTTGCTTTTTGTGGGCATGCTTCTGGCAGAGGTGCAGTGCCTGTGGTCTCTGGCAATGTCACCAGCTCCTGGCACGTGTGGCTGAACCGAAGGGGCTGGTTACACGGGGCTGGAGAGCAGCAGCCTTGACCTGTTTCAAGTCTGGATGAGGTTTTTGCTCTTTCTCTGGACTGTTGGTGAATCTCTGGGAAGAAGGAAGCTGGGGGAGCTGGGCTGGTTCAGTCTGGAGAAGAGAAGGCTGCGGGGGGACCTCATTGCAGCCTCCCAGTCCCTGAAGGGAGCAGAGGAACAGGAGGGGAATCAGCTTGTTAAAGGGCAGAGACTGGCAGGACAAGGGGGATGGAGTGAAGCTGGAGGAGGGAAGGGGGAGAGGAGAGATTAGGGGGAAGTTCTGTGCAGAGAGAGTGGTGAGGGGCTGGAAGGGGCTGCCCAGAGAGGGGGTGGGTGCCCCATCCCTGGGGGTGTTCAAGGCCAGGTTGGATGGGGCCTTGGGCAGCCTTGTGTAGCTCCAGGCCTGGAGGTTGGTGGCCCTGCCTGTGGCAGGGGTTTGGAGCTCTGTGCTCCTTGGGGTCCCTCCCAACCCTGACTGTTCAATGATTCTCCAGGGCTTGAGCTGCCGGGGCTGTGGGCACTCGATCCGGGTGGTGCTGCGGCAGGCCTGGCCAGGCCCCAGTGCAGCCTGCCAGGCCTCTGGAGCTGTTAATCTTCCTCACATTGCTGATGAGAGGGCTGGTTTCAAGCGACTCATGTCTGGATCACATGAGTAAACTGACTTGGTGCTAAATGCTAGCTGTCCAGGGACTGTGATGGATGGCTGGCAGGATCCCAGCGGCTGCAGGGAAAGGCTGGTAGTGTTAAGGCATCAGCGTAGCGTTTAGGGCTCCAACTGTCACGTCAGCTCAAGCTGACAGGGGAGAAGCCTGCAGGATGGGTGTTGTGCCAAGCACACGTGTGTGTGAAGTGTTGTGAAGCTTAATGTATGTGTAAGTGTCTCGGAGCCTTAAGAAAGGGGATCATAGGGGTGGGAAGGGACCTCCAGAGCTCATCAGGTCCAACCTTTTGCCGAAACAGGGTCCCTGGGACAGGGCACACAGATGAATCTGGAATCTCTCCAGAGAAGGAGACTCCACACCCCCCTGGGCAGCCTGTCCCAGGGTTTTAAGCTCCCTGGCTTGGCTTTAGTGTGCCATGCATTGCTGTTGACCCAAAGGCAGGTAGGTGTTGGCTGCCCCGTGCTCGCTGCTGAACCTGCCACAGTCCCCCCATGTGCTCCTTCCAGGCTGAGGCAGAAGTGGCATCTTTGAACCGCCGTATCCAGCTGGTAGAGGAGGAGTTAGACCGAGCCCAGGAGCGCCTTGCCACAGCCCTGCAGAAGCTGGAAGAGGCAGAGAAGGCTGCAGATGAAAGTGAAAGGTGAGCGAGGTCTGCCGCTCTCAGACGCGTTCCCAACCCAGGTCCTGGTGTCATCAACCTCTTGGGCTTCCTGGAGGATGGCAAACATACCACATCAAGGCTGGATGTGGGAGTTGGTACCTGTTTATGCAGAGCAACTGAGACAATGCTGTTTGCCTTGAGTGAGTATCTTGGGGCCTGAGGCTAAGGAGCTGTGTGCTGCTCTGCATCCTCACCTCTGAGGGACCAAAACCCAGTGGGTTCTGCCACGCTGCTGACCTGGAAAAGTGGCTGTTGATGGGGAAACCTCACTTCCCTCTGCCTCTGCCAGCATCCTCCCTTCTGGCAGTCGCACCCTGACCCAGCAGTGTAATTCAGAGGGGAGTAGTCCACTTCCAGCTGGCTGGTTGTGCTCTGTGGGTGTTCACGCTGTAGCGAACAGCCTGACCCAGCTGATGGCCTGCCATAAAGATGGACTTGGCTCTTCCTGCCTTCCAACCTGGCCTTGGCTCAGCGTGTGGAGCTCCTCCAGCAGCCTGGCTTGTTCCTCTCAGCAGCACCACGTTTCCTTTGGTCCAGGAGCCCAATGAGCTGCTGGAGCAATGCCCTAAGGAACAGTGAATCCTGAGCGATGGAGGTTGCTGTGCTGGCCTCAGCCAAGGCGTGTCTGCCTTCCTGTGCTGCTCTCTGTGTGGTGGCTCATGAGGAAGCAGCATGGTCCAGGGGGAGCACTGGAAATGTTCTGAAACTCATTACACCTCTGGCTTGTCCAGGACTGTTTTAGCCATCTCCCTTCCCCATGCTCTCTTTTGGACAGAGGCATGAAAGTCATTGAGAACAGAGCTCTGAAGGATGAGGAGAAGATGGAACTGCAGGAGATCCAGCTCAAGGAAGCCAAGCACATTGCAGAGGAGGCAGACAGGAAGTATGAGGAGGTGAGAACCTTGGATCCTCTATTACACCTGGCCCTGGGCCAGTAGATGTGTCCTCTTCCTGCTTGCAGGGTTTTCAAGCAGAGCTACGTCACTGTTCCCCTTAGCCAGAAGATTCTGGCAGCTCCAGTGACTTCTGCAGGCGTTCCCTTCACTGCCTTCAAGTACCACATCACCTTCCTTCCTCTTAACTCCCATCCTTCCTTCCAGGTTGCTCGGAAACTGGTGATCATAGAGGGTGATCTGGAGCGTACTGAGGAGAGAGCTGAGCTTGCAGAGTCGTGAGTAACCTGCTTGCACGTAACTGGCACTTCCACCTTTGCATGGGAACTAACACAGCATTGTTACACAAGGCCTGGAGCACAGGGAGGGGTTTAGAGCCTCAGGTGAAAGAGTTGGCACTGCTCTGCTGCTGGGAGCAGGGTTGGACCCACTGAGGCTGTGAGGAACGATGGGATGTGCCTTGTGCTGGAGATGTTCTGCCCCTTTGCATGGAGGGACTCCCAAGCCAGGGAGGCTGTGGAACCCCTCTGCACTCAGTGTTCCCCAGCACTGCTTTGTGCTCACTAGATCCTCACACGTTACTCCAGGGTGTGGGAGCACGTGGCACTTGTCCTAAAGCTGCCCAGGCACATGGGATGGATGTCCAAAGGCTGAACCATGGCTCAGGTTGATCTCTGGCCTCTTCAAACCTTTTGCAGTGACCCCTCCAGCATTGTGCAGCACTGAGCAGCGAGCTGGGCTGCTCCTGCATGGAGCACACACACACACTGTGGCCTTTGGGCTTCTGTCAAACGCTGGGTGCTGCTCTTGAGGAGCTGGTCAGGGCTTCTCTGTCCTCTGGGCCTTGTCTAACGCAGTCAGTGTGCAGCGCTGTGCTTCCTGCCCAGGCCTGCATGTCGTGACCATGACTCTCTTGTGTTCTCCCCCTTCCCCCTTTCTCCCTCTGGGGTGTTGTGCTTTCGGTGCTCCTTTTGACCCTTGTCCCCACCTGGCTTGTGCCATCGTGTGACCGTCACTAACAGTCGTTGCCGGGAGCTGCAGGAGCAGGCCAGAGTGATGGACCAGAACTTGAAGTGTCTGTCTGTTGCTGAAGAAAAGGTACTAACCTTTCCCTTCTCCAAACCTTACACCAGAACTCTCATGGGTCTTCTTGCTACGCTCCTTCCCTCAGCTTTAGCTGCATCTTTTATCTCTTCTGGAATGTTCTGTCCTCTCTGCCCATACATGCTCCTGCCTGAGGAGTCTGTCTGTCAGATGAGTTGCCCTCCTGACTGCAAATTAAATGAGTGGCTTCTACTTGAAGACTCCAGGTCCAGCAGGAAGCTGTGGCCATGTCTGTGCCCTGCCTGTGTGCTGCCAGAACACTTCAAGTCCAAACCTGGAGATGGGAAGGGACCTTGTTTTCCACACCGGTGCCTGAAAGCAAGGTCCCATCCAGTCTGATCACAGGCAGTCTCCTAAAGAACATTCTAGTCCTCCCTGCACATGGATTCACTTCTTGTTTCTCCTGTCTTTCCCTCCCACTTCTTTTCCTTTGTTTTCTCCCCCTTTTCTTTACAAAACCCCACAGTAAATGTTCCGAGCTGGAGGAGGAGCTGAAGAATGTCACCAACAATCTCAAGTCTCTTGAGGCTCAGGCTGAGAAGGTAGGGCTGCTTCTCCAAGGGCCAGAAACTTCTCTGCTTTGCTAGGAGGGTGTGTGACAACAGAGGACCTACTGGGATGAAAATGATGCAACTGCAGCCTTGTGCAAGCAAGGAGGGGGCTGTGCCTGCCCTCCCAGAAGAGCTAACGGGTTTCAGGGCACAAGTGATGTTGACAGAAGGAGGCTGGGAAGCCTGGGTGCCCTTCCCTGCCTTGGGGCTCCAGCAGGGAGCATTTCATGGCAGGACAAGAGGGATGGAGTGAAGCTGGAGGAGGGAAGGGTTAGATGAGAGATTAGGGGGAAGTTTTTTCCAGAGAGAGTGGTGAGGGGCTGGAACAGGCTGCCCAGAGAGGGGGTGGGTGCCCCATCCCTGGGGGTGTTCAAGGCCAGGTTGGCTGGGGCCCTGGGCAACCTTGTGTAGCTCCAGGCCTGGAGGTTGGTGGCCCTGCCTGTGGCAGGGGGTTGGAGCTCTGTGACCCTTGGGGTCCCTTCCACCCCAGACTGTTCAGTGATTCCATGATTCATGCTGCTGGGATAAGAGTTTCCTGCACCCAGGTTTGGTATGTGCATGGTGTGGGACTTGCTGCCTGACCAGGTTCTCTTGGACTTGGGCAGGAGTGTGGCCAACTCCCAGTTGGAAGTTTCTCTGGGCATGCTCACTGCAGTGAAGAGCTTGTGTCCCTCTGGAGCTGGGGGATCTCTGGAGTGGGAACCAGCTGGAGCTGCTTGCTGACTCCTCTCTTTTCCACAGTACTCCCAGAAAGAGGATAAATATGAAGAAGAGATCAAGATCCTGACTGATAAACTCAAAGAGGTGAGTGACCTGATTGGGATGGTCCATCTGGGTGAGCTGGCCTCAGCTTGATTGGAGAGACAGGGAGGGTGGGAGACTTCATGTCCCCAAGCTGATGCCTCTTTGGTGTCCCCAGAGCTGTCACACTAACTGTCTTGCTTCTCTCTGGCAGGCAGAGACCCGTGCTGAATTTGCTGAGCGATCTGTAGCCAAGCTGGAGAAGACAATTGATGATTTGGAAGGTACATTCTGGGGATGGGAAACCAAAGAATCCGTGGTGAGGAGTGGGGAGCTGAGGACTCATCAGAGAGCTGATGAGTGGAGATGCTGCTCTGCTCCTCCATCCTTGGAGCGTGACCTAACTGAGCTTCCAAGGTGATGGTTGGTGTCTCTGAGCTTGTCATGCCTGCAGCTCTCTGCTCTGAACCAGTTCCCTGGCTGGGCTGTGGCAGACCTCAAGCTCTTGACCCCAACACCTCCCTGTATCTGATAGCTACAGGTAGTGTGACTGGTGTGTCTTGGTGCTGAGGGCCTCAGGAACATACCTGGGTTCCTGTGTTCCAGCTTACCCCAATTTTGGAGTGGCATAGGGGGGAAAAACCACCCAAACTTGATGGGTGTTGGTTTTGATACCACACTTGGGTGCAGAATCCCATGCACAGGGCTGGCTGCTGTGGGCAGCGTTGCTGCAAGTCAACCACAGTCACCTGGAAAGAGCCTGGTGAAGACTTGGGGCTCCCCAGTGTCAGCTCTTGTTCAGGATTAAGCTGCCAGAATCCCCATCCATGAGAAGGTGCTGAGTGTGGGTTCCTTTCCTCTTCCTGCCCCTGGTTTCCTGGTGCTTCAGGAGCACTCCTGGGGCTTGCTGAGACAGACTCCTACCTTCTCCAAGCCACAGAAGGAGATTCCAACTGCATCCCTTAAATCTGGGGCTGTGGTGGTGCTGGTAAACCAAAACTCTTCCAGGTCTCCTGCTCCAACCACAGTGTGTACCTCTGTGGTCTTGTAGTGCCAGCTCTTGGAGCTTCAAAGCCCCATCCTCCTGCCTGGAGTCACCCAGGAGGTTTCTCTGTGTGCAGATAGCTCTGGTGTCAGCTGAACTGTTCCAGAACCACCACTGAGCAGCAACATGAGCCACCTCATGAGCCAGGGAGCTGCACAAACCCCTTCACATCCCTTTGTGCTCCCCTTGAAACACGTGGATGGGGAGTTGGCTCTGGTCTCCAGCCCTGCTGCTGAGGTCACCTAGTTTATGACAACTGATGGGACAAAGTTCTCTGGGCTCTGTGAAGCTGGGAATGTGCCCAGCTGTGGGAGGAGTCTATGCCAGCTCTGCCCAGAGCTTGAGGAGTGTGGTAGTAGGAGTTTGAGGACTGCCTCCTCCTGTGAAGGTGGATGATGTGCTTCTCTGTCCCATGGAGGAGGCAGGTGTGGCCTCTCCATTGGGCTCACCCAACACCCTGTGGACTGGGAATTCCCTCTGATGCCCTGACTATTACCCAACCACTTCTCCCAGGCAGGTTCTTGCTTTGAAACTGAAGGTGAGAAGGACCACCCCACTGCTCTGTGCCTTCCTTAGGGTGTAGCAAGCTGAGTGGATGGAGTTGCCTTTCCCTGCTGCTGCTGCTCCTGTGGGTGGTTCTTGCTGACCCAGCCGGGCAGCTTGTTCTCACAGGCTGATGTGGTTGAAGTTCTTGGCTCTGCTCCTCTTGGAGCTGGCTTGTAATCCTGAAGGCACTTGCTGGTGAGACTCTGCTCAGGCTGTTGGAAGCTTCCCATTCATTGTCAGCATCTAACAGAGTCGTGGTGGCTCCATATCTAACTCCCATTCTCCTCTGTTCACAAATCCCATGCTGCTCCTCCTGCCCTAGGGTGTTGGAAGAACTCTGCCTTCCCTCATTGTTTCCCTTTTGTTCTCCTCCTAAACCTCTTCTAGATGAGCTCTATGCCCAGAAACTGAAGTACAAAGCAATTAGTGAGGAACTGGACCACGCCTTGAATGACATGACTTCCATGTAAATATGAGCTGGCTGGTGTGTGCCTCTTGCTTCAGCAGGCTAGACTGCCAGAGCTTGCTTGGGTTGCTGTGATCTTCAGAGCTGGACAAGCAGTGGCACTGTGGTGTCTAGGTTACTTCTACAGATCTCTGCCTCCAGGAGTGGGGAGGTTTCCCCCCCAGCATGCTGTGTGCTCTAACACTAGGTCCTTGTGATCTGCATGTGTAACACTCCGTGCTGTGCTGGCCTGAAAGGGTTCTCTCTCACTTGGAACTCTTGGAGTGCAATTCCCAGTTGCCTGCTGGAGCCACTGGGCCATGGGCTCAGGGTTCCTCTTGGAAGAGGCTGTGGATAGTGCTGGAGTGGATTCCTTAGGCTTGGAGACAGGCCAGATCATGAACTGATCTGTGGAAGTAGCTGAACTCGTGTGTTTCTGCAACTCTTGCTACTTTGCCTTTGGGTTCTGCTAACAGCTGCTCTGCACAGTCCTTCCCACTAACCAGGGCCAGGCCAGGGCCTCCACTGCAGAGGAGGAACCTCCACACTGCCACCTGAAAGCTCCCCAAACCCAAGTTTGCTGTGCACAAAGACTTGAAGCTTCTCTTTAAAACCAGTGTCTCCTTCTGTCTCACACAGATAAGTCTTGTGATTCCAAACTCCACTTGGGATTTGCCTCTGCTTGTTCTGCAGCTGCACCCTGCATTCACCTCCCTCTGAATTCCAGCACCTTTGTCCAGTCACTGTGCACAGGGCACCCCTGGGAATGGGTGCTGTAAAGACACTGAAGCTTGACAGCAGCAGCCCCCCCACCCAGTTCTGCTGCACTTGCTCCTAAACAAAGCCCCCTCTGTTTGACCCCCATGTGCCAGACACTGCTGTGCTCTGAAGGGTTGCCCTTTCAACGTCTGGGTGTAGCTTGGGAGGATGTTGTTCTCATTTGCATATCTTCTGTAGAGCCATAAAGCTCCTTTTGTACTTCTCTTGCCTCTTGCTCCAGCATGATGTCACCTTGTTTGAAGGAAAACAGCTCTTTGTATGGATTGAATGGCTGGTGCTGGGGAGAAATGGGTCTCCAGTGACCACTTGCTGCTTTGGAGTAACTGTTTCAATGTTGCCTTCATCCCAGTGGAACCCCCATCACCCTTGGTGGGACACAGGGACCGTTAGCACCTTGGATTTTGCCCTTTTGGGTGCTTCATTGCTTCACCAACATGACTTGCAGCTCTAGTGCCTCTGGGTGCAGCATGCTCCCCAGGGTCAGCTGGGAGGCTGGGGTTTGTGGTCCCTGAGCCTGGTTGAAGATGCTCCTCACACTTGCCTGCTCCTTAGGGATCACTGGCACCAGTTCCAAGGCTGGCTCATGGTGGGGACACCTCCTTTCACTGGCAGGGTGTGACAGCTGATGAATGCCAAGGGAAACTCTGGCTGCTTTCCAGTTGGACAGGACCGGTTGGCTGTGGGGAGCTACCTGTGGTGGGGATGTATCACCCCTGCCTGTGTCCTGCTGAGTCCTCCCCTGGCTGTGGCAGGGCTGAGGGGGTCAGGATCCTCCTGGGTGCTGGCATGGAGCTGCACACTGAGCACTGGAGCTGGCAGTGGGCTGCAAGCACCTGATGTGTGTCACAGCTGATCTGAGGGTGATGCTGGGTGCTCCTGGTATCCCAAACTCTGCTCAGACTCTCATCTCTCTCTGTGCTGCCTCGTGGTGGCCCCTCAAATCCTTTTTCCCCTCTGGATTGGTTCATCTGCTGCAGTGCCCGAAGAGCCCTTCAGGAGCAGAGTTGTGATGAGATGGGCCACCTCCCCTGGTTTCCTCAGGTTGGTGTCTCTGTTCTCTGCACCAGTGGCACGAGCAGGAAGGACAGTCAGACACACTGATGGTCTCACTCTGCCTTCTGGGGCAGGGCTGGCCCCTCTCTGCTGGTTCTGGGTGGGGATGGAGAAGGTTCCTGCAAGGAATTTTAAAGGGAAATAGCTTGGAACGCTCTGGGAGGTGGTGGTCTGGCTCTCCTGGGGTACAGGGTGACAACTCCACGCTCTGTAAGCACAAAGCAAGAACCTGTAACTCCTGAGGAACCAACCCTGCAGCTGGAGCAGGACATCTGGCTTCTGGGGGAGAGGCAGCACTTGTGTCACCAGTGTCTGGAGGCTCCCAGCCCAGTGTTGGGTTCCCAGCTCTTACTGGGTGGGATGTGACACCCTGCCTCTCCCCTCCTGGGGAGGTCCCATCAGCTGTGGAGCTGGTGACTCTGCTGGTGGTGGTGTTGAAAGTGATGTTATCAGAGGCTGGGCTGTGACAGGCCCTTTCCCTGCCAGTCCTGGTGGAGCTCCACCGTGGGTGGGTGGGTGGGTGGGTGATGCAACTTCTGCCCTGGGAGGTTTTGAGAGGCTTCTGGTCTGACTGGATTGCTGGGCTTGTGCAGGCTGGTTCCTTGCACTGGGCTCGTGACACTGGGGTGCCACACACACAGAGCAGCTGACCACAGGCCCCAGAGCTCCTCAGGTCAGGTCCTAAGGCTGCCCCTGGGCTGGGTGGAGCAGCAGACTGGCTGTCCTGGGCATGCATTCCATGAGGAGCAGCTGTTCCAAGGTCTGGGAAGGGTCATGGGATTCACTTCAGGGCTGGTCCCTGGTGCAGGTGGATCATCAGGTCCACGAGCTTCCTCGAAGGCTCCGAGCTGTCACACCAGCCCACAGCCCCTGGTGCTCCTGCCCACAGTTCACTCCCATCTCCTGCTGCTCTGCAGACCCAGGACCAGCCCTGTCATGGTGCCCAAACTACCTGCTTGGAGTGAGCAGAGGCTGGAGAGCTAAACCCTGGCAGCAGTAGCTGGTGTGCAAGGTGTAGGCCAGGATGGGCTGTACCCATCCTACCACCTCCCTCAACTTTTAGCCTGTGGTGGGGCAGAAATTGATGACTTCTGGCTGTGTGCTGGTCCCTTGGTGGCTTTAAAGAAGGGGACAGTCAGTTTGCATTGCTACCCCTGTCCTGCAGAGTGAGGTGTGGCTGGAGCAGTTGTTGAGGGATGAGAGGAGCTGAGGGTTGCTGGCTGGAGGTGAGCTGGGGGGACTGGCCTGAGCCTGCCTGGAGAAGGGGATGTGCTTTGGTTGCTCTGGGTGCACAACCTGGCTCAGTGTCCTGAATCTGGGTCTTGCTCAAGAGCAAAATACTCCCTCAGCAATGAGGAATGGGGTAGGTCCCCTTCTGAGGGTGCTCTAGGTTCCTAGGGACCTTGTAGGAGGAGGGTTTGAGAAGAAGCTGAAGGCCAGCAGGGCTTGCTTTGCTTCATGCTTGCTCAGCAGGCAGAGGCAGCACCCTGGGCACGTCACTGCAGTTTGGGGTGATGGGTTCTGCAGGCTGGAAGCCACCTGAGAAGGATTGTAACTGTACTGCCTGGAATGTGCTCACAGACAAGAGCTGGGAGGACCCTGCCTGTGTGGGTGAGCAGAGCCAGATGCTGAGCTGGGAGCTGGTGGTGGCTGACAGGCTGTGTGGCAGGACAGGGACCCTCCAGCCCCAGGAGGGGACCTGTCCTGGGAGAGGCACAGCCTGGTTCTCCCTTTCCCTGGAGCTGCTGCTGGGCACGTGGCCCTGAGGCCACACCAAGCACGAGCGTGGCACCCTGTGGGGCTGCAAGGACAGGAGCTGCTGGCAAGTGATGGCTGTCAGGTGCTTGTGCCCTGCTTGTTGGGTGGTTCTGGGCAGAAGCAGGAGCCTGTGCTCCAGGACTTCTCTGTCCTGCACCCAAAGCAGTTCCACCCTTCAGATTTGTCTAGAGAGGTGGGTTCTTAGCGTGGCACTAAGAGGAGTGTCCTCCAGGTCAGGTGTGAGATGCTGTGGTGCTCAGCTCCTCTGGTGTCCCTGTCCCCCTCCATCCCCCCCACGTGGTGCAGCTCACTCTGGAAGGTGCTTCTGATTCAGCTGCAGTTGGGCTGCTTCTTCCTGCAAAACACTCCCCAGGCTTAAAAGCTCATCCAAAAACCCTCTCTCCTGACCTGGGTGCAGCCCAGCCTGCAGCCTCCTTTCAGTGGTGTCCTCTTCTCTGCCAACCCTTGGCAGCACTTCCACTCTGCTTCCTCACCACTTCCCTGAGCTGAACCACCACTTAGACTGAACCAACCCTTCTTCTCTCCCCACCTTCATCCCTGGGATGATCAGAGACACGTGTTATGGAGACAGCTGATTTGATATGCTCATCCTGGTACCCTGACTAACCTTCCCTTTCTCTCTTTTTCTCTCTTCCTCTTTGTTTTCCCCCCCTAATCCTGCTGCCTGCAGAGCGCCTCTACAGCCAGCTGGAGAAAAACCGCCTGCTCTCTAACGAGCTGAAGTTAACGCTCCACGATCTGTGTGACTGAGAAGGGGGGCCCACTAAATGCCCTCAAACGAGCTTATTGCCACACCACCCAACCTGGGGACCACAGTGAAATCTGATCACTCTTAAAAACACTGGCCAGACTTGCAAATTTCATTAGCAATCGCTGCTAATTTAATGGGCCACCTGAATTTATGCCCTTGATTTATTGGAGAGTGGGGTTTGGGTTTGTAAAAGTCATCTCTTGGTGAAGGAACTCTTAGATCTGGGTTTTGAGCAGTGTTGCTTGTCCAGAGTGTCCTGCTTGGCTCCTCTGTGGAACCACTATACCCACCAAGAGAGGGGTGAGGTGAAGTTGGGCTTAAGTCTGCTAGAAGATGCTTGTGGAGTGCTGAGATTTCATTTGCTGTTAGCTGAATGACTGTAGGATTTCTTGCTGCATGGAATGATGGCTTCTAACAATAAATGACTGGCCTTGGGGCCTGCAAGACACTGCACACATGTAGTACTTTACTATATAGTTGAGTCCTGACCTAGAAAGTTTGGGGAAGGTGGTTGTTGGTGGGGTCTGAGCCCAGTGCAGATCCCAGGAATGGGGTGGGAAGCTCATGGGCATCTTGTCCCCAACTCCACAGCACGAAGCTGGCTTGAGTGCCTGCAGGGAATCCTTCTGTGCCGTGGTTGCTGGTGCTCTGGAGAGGCTGCTTCTTGCTCTGTGCACAGTTTCTGAGCCTGGGGAGGTTGGGGAGTTGAGTAGCTTTGAGGAACTGCCTGTACCTAAAGGACATCTTTCTACAGCCTGTCTGCCCCGTGTCCCAGCGTGTGGATATCTTCAGTGGTCAGGGTGGGCTGGCCTTTGGAGTAAAGCCTACCTAGAGTGCTAGTTGCTGACCTGAGCTCTCCTCCTGGCTTAAGGAACAAGTGAGAATCGACTGTGTGGCTGCCTGTAGCCTTGGGCAGAGTTGTAGCACCCTTGCTTCTACTTGCTCCCTGCCTCCCCCTCACTGAAAACAGCCTCTTCTCCCTGGCCTCAGGCTCGTGTGTCTGCTCCCTGCTGCTGGGTAGTTACCATCCTTGTAACCAGCTTGGCATCTCTGCTCCGTGCTGGGGTTGGGAGGGGGGTAAAGTGGGGGGGCAAAACCAGCTGTAATCCAGAAGCTGTTTATGTTTTAAGCCTGATTTCCCTCTGCATTGCTCCTGGGTGGCTTGGCTGGGCCACAACGGGGGTGGTGGGGACCCACTGCCTGGAAGTGTTGAAGCCCTGGGGAAAGCTTAGCTACAGAGCCACCTGCATGCAAACCACTGGCTAAAAGCACATCCTGACCATGCCTACCAGGAGCACCTGCAGTGCAAGAGGCAAGGGCTACAACCAAGCCAGGTAACTCCAGATCCTCTAGCTGCACCCAGCCAGGCACCCTCAGCGTGTGGACTTGCTCTTGGGCAGGGGGCTAGCACAAGCTTTCTTTGGCAAAGGTTTTCCTTAGCTCCCCTGAAGTTGATTTTTGGTAACTCTTGGCTTTTGCTTCCTACCAGATAAACTGAAATCCACCAAAGAGGAGCATCTCTGCACGCAAAGAATGCTGGACCAGACCCTGCTAGACCTGAATGAGATGTAAGGGATCCCTGCCACTGCCTCTGCCACACGATGATGCCCAGGGGGGGCCCAGCCCAGCTCCTGCTGTCCTCTAACCCTTTGGGGGGACCAGAGTTTACTATTGCCAACTTGACCAAACACCACATGGGGTTTTTATTCCTTCACCTCAGGGTTAAAGGCCATCGAGTTGGGCAGAGCTTCAACCAACATGATTAAGGGAAATAAACAATGCAATAACGTTTGGGGAGCCTGTTTGGGATGGACACACTTTGTATCTCTCTCTCTCTTTGTAGCAACCATTGTAAACATTCCAAGTAACTCAGAGCCTGAGGAGCTGCACTTTTACAGCTCATTGGCTTGAAAATTTGGTATTAACCTTCTGTATATCAGCTCTGGGCCCCCCTGTTTCAACAGGGGAGGAAGAAAAGGGGGTGGTGGTTCCTTTCTGTAGGCTGCTGAATGGGATTATACTGGTTTAGGGCTGGAAGCCTGTTGGGCAAACTTCTTTTCCAGGAGCTGGTTGCCAAAAGAGCAGTTCAGTTTCTCAGCTTTAAGCTGAAATCTGTTCTCTGTGTCGTGGAGAAGCAACTTAAGCAAAAAGGAGACTTATTTCTTTGGTTTCTTTTTTTTTTTTTTTTAAAGTTAAGCTTGTGATCTGAATGATTGAACCTTTCTGGGGTTATTTCCCTTTCTCCCCTCATCCCCCTTTGGCCACTTCCTTTCCTGGTAGGCTTCTAAAAGCCACAGCCCCTCTACCCCATTGCTACACCGAGGTTGGATTTGCTTTCACCAAGTGCTGAAGCACCCAGCTTGCTCGCTCATCGCTGGCTCCCACTTAACAGCTTCCATACAGCAGCCTTCATGCCTTGGGGAAGTTGTTCTCTTGGGGGGGTTTGTTCTTTTTTGCCTACCCCAAGGAAGGGAATTGAGGCCTTCCCTCCTGGCCAGGACTGCTCCTAGTGTCTTAACAAGGTACAAGCCATCTTGCTGTGCATTGCTGATGTGTCGTGGTGAGGTGTGAGTGTGGAGACGTGGCGCATCTCGCGGCGTGTCGCTTGTGCTCGAGCATGTTGCTTGGTTGTAGCTGTTTTAGGGGCCAATCTGGAGGACAAAAAAGGATCTTCTCGAGTTGTTTTGATACTAAACTTAAAGATTTACTGTCTTTTGAAATAAAAACCAATCCCTCCACACCGCTGGCTGGCTGGCTGCAGAGCTTTCCGATGTGGGTCACTTGGGCTGAGCTTGTGGAGGGGGGTGTGAAGAGGAGTTTCCCCTCAGGGAGGAGGCTGGGGGTGAGGAAGGGACAGGTGGAGGAGGAGCTGGATGTGCTGGGAGGCTGTGCTGCCAGGCAGGGAGCGCTGGGGGAGAAGAGACCAGTGGACTTCAACAAGGGTGAGTGCAGGGCCTGCTCCTGGGAGGAGTAACACCAGGAACCAGAGCACTGGGGTTGGCCTGCTGGGAGGCAGCGCTGGGGAGAAGGATCTGGAGGCTGAGCAGCTCCCTGTGCCCAGCAGCGTGGCCTTGGGGCTGGGGGAGCCTTGGGCAGAGTGTGGCCAGCGGGTCCAGGGAGGTTCTGTTCTCCTCCCCTCTGCTCTGCCCTGTCCTGCCCAGGCCACAGCTGGGGTGGGGTGGTCAGAGCTGGGGTCCCCAGTTCAGGACAGACTGGGAGCTGCTGGGGAAGCCAGTAAGGGGATGAGGATGAGGATGGGCTGGAGCAGCTCTGCTGGGGCTGGTGCTGGTTAGTCTGGGGAGGCGCAGAGGGGATCTGATCCACGCTCATCAACCCCTAAAGGGGGGTCAAGGGGAGGGGGCCAGGCTCTTCTCAGGCTGCCCAGCGACAGGACAAGGGGCAACAGGCACAACCTGGAGCTCGGGAAGGTCCGTGGCATCAGGAGAAACTTCTCCCCTCTGCGGGTGCTGGAGCCCTGGGCCAGGCTGCCCGGAGCGGGTGGGGAGTCTCCTTCTGCGGAGAGACCCCGGAGCCGCCTGGACACCGTCCTGTGCCACCCGCTCGAGGGGACGCTGCTGTGCCAGGGATGGGCTGGGTGATGTTCAGCCCTTACCAGGCTCACCTGCTGCTTCCTGGGAAGAGCTCAAAGCTGGGCTGGAGGGGGAGTGAGTCCCTCCCTCCCTTCCCCCCTTGGCTGGTTCCTGTCAGGTTCTTGTCTGTCTTCATGTGAGGATCCTTCTAGAAGTCCCAGCTAGATAATTCCCAATATGAGTCCATCCTCGATCCCAAGTGTGACCAACCTGATTCATGGTGGAAAAGACTCTGAAGACAAATGTGACACTTGGGGGTCTGAGTTTTCTGGAGGCTTTAACTTCCCCTGGGCTCCATGTTCTCTTCTAACATAATACAAATCCTGAAAGAATTCCTTTACAAGAACAACAATGTTCATATGTGTGGTGGTTTGGCCTTGGCTGGAGGCTGGATGCCCACCAAAGACACTCTGTCACTCCCCTTTTCAGCTGGACAGGGGAGAAAATAGATATGGAGAAGCTCAGAAGTGGAGATAAGGGCAGGGAGAGATCATTCCAGAATCAGCATCACAGGCAGAACAGACTCAATATGGAATAAAGGAGAGAAACTCTCTGATTGATGGCCCTGCCCTGCACCCCCAGTGACACCAGAGCTGGAGGATGGGAAGCGGGACCAGATCTTAAAGCACCTCTCCATGGGCTGCAGGTGCTGGCAGGGCCTTGCTCCAACGTGGGTCACAGCATCTCCTGTCTGTCTCCCCTGCTCCAGTGTGGGGTCTCCACGGGCTGCAGGTGGGGTCTGGGCCTTTTCCATGGGCTGTGGGGGGACACCTGCTCCCCCATGGGCTTCTCCATGGGCTGCAGGGGCATCTCTCTCTCCTCCTCCCCCCTTCCCTGCCCTTGGTGCCTGCACAGCTCCTCACACCTTCTCACTCCCTTCTCTGGGGGCACAAAGCAGCTGCTTGGGGGTTCTTTTCCTCCTCACTGTGATTCCCAGAGGCGCTGTGACCATCACTGATGGGCTCAGCACCCCCTCCAGCCTTGACCCAGCTGGTGTTTGCTCTGTGGGGCCTGGGGAAGCTCCTCACTGCTTCTTGCAGAACCCACCCCTGCAGCCCCCTTTTCCACCAGCACCCCACCACCCAAACCCCCAATCCCTGAGCTGCAGCTGCTCTCCCTGGCTGTGCTCTCTGTGCCACAGGAGATGGAGTTTGATGGATTAAGGAAGTGAAACTGTGGCTGTATAACTCTCTACTCATTATTTTTAATCAGGAAGGGACTTCTTTAAAACCTGCACCCCTTGCAGTGCCAGTGGGAGGTTCAATCCCAAGGCAAACACAGGCTGAAGCTTTTCAAGCACCTTGGCTGCTTCTCTGGTTGATGGGCTGCTCCCTAAATCAGCATCATTAACTGAGGTGAAGCTTACCAGCAGAAAATGGGCCCTGGAGCTTGGGAAGTGTGTGTGGTGAGGCCCTTCCTGAGCTGGTTTAGTTGGAGAGTGTTTGGATTCAGGGATTTCTTTCTGACACGATACTGGATGCTTCAGTGGGTGAAGAATGGAGCCTTTTCCTGGCCACCAAAGTGTCCCACTGCCTGGAAGAGCTGCCCACCCTTCCCTATGGAAACCTGCTTGCTGGCAGCACAAACACAGCTCTACTACAGGAATGAGCATCACCAGTGCTCCCAGTGCTCCAGGACAGGGTGTAAGGCAAACCTCAGCTTTCCAAACCAGCTGAGGATCCCAAAGCACATGGTTTATTTCAGGTTACAACACAGGAGAGAGGTGGGTCTAGAAGTGAAGCTGGATCACTGCATGGAAGTTTGAGATGGACAATGCTGAGGTATATTTATGTGATAGGAGAATGTGTTTAGTTAAGAAGGAGCAGCTGCCAGAGGCAATGCCAGGATGGACTGGGACAGATACTTAGGGCTAATAAGGAAATGGGAGAGAGGAGGAGGTTAACCTTTCACAGGGTCACAGGATCACAGGGATTGGAAGGGGCCTCCAGAGCCCATCAGGTCCAACCCCCTGCCAAAGCAGGGTCCCTGGGACAGGGCACACAGGTCGGTGTCCAGATGGGGCTGGAATCCCTCCAGAGAAGGAGACTCCACACCCCCTGGGCAGCCTGTCCCAGGGCTCCCTCACCCTCACTGGGGAAAAGTTGTTCCCAACATTGGTGTGGAACTCCCTGTGCTCCAACTTGAGCCCATCACCCCTTGTCCTGTCCCCACAGACACTGAGCAGAGGGTGCCCATGTCCCCCTGTGTCCCACCCTTCAGCTATTGATCCCCATTGATCAGATCCCCTCTCAGTCTCTTCTCTCCAGGCTGAACAGCCCCAGCTCACTCAGCCTTTCCTCACAGGGGAGATGCTCCAGGCCCTTCAGCATCTCCACAGCCTCCTCTGGACTCTCTCCAGGAGATCCCTGGCTGTTTGATCCCAGGGAGCCCAGAACTGGACACAACACTCCAGCTGGGGCCTGACCAGGGCAGAGCAGAGGGGGAGGATCCCCTCCTGTGACCTGCTGGCCACGCTCCTCTTGATGCCCCCAGGATCCCACTGGCTCTCTCAGCCCCAGGGCACACTGCTGGCTCATGGCCACCCTGTCACCCACCAGCACCCCCAGGTCCTTCTCCACAGAGCTCCTCTCCAGCAGAACTCAGCTCCTTTGCTTTCCTTCCCCCCTTGTTTGCAGGCAGGCTCGCAGCCTTTCTGCCCCATCCCAGGCAGCCATGGGCAGGAGGGGAAGATTTCCCTTCCCATCCAACTGTCACCTTCTCCCTTTGCATTTCCACACCATCCCGTGTCACAGGTTTGTGTGGCTGGGTTCAGGTGGAGCAGGGGGGCTGCAGGGGGGACTGCTGCAAGGAGCAGCCAGAAGCTCTCTGCAGGGAGCAAACATTGGCCGATTCAAGGCCGGAGTCATTGCTGACCAAGGCTGAGCCCATCAGTGATGGTCACAGCGCCTCTGGGAATCACAGTGAGGAGGAAAACACCCACAAGCAGCCACTTTGTGCCCCCAGAGAAGGGAGTGAGAAGGTGTGAGGAGCTGTGCAGGCACCAAGGGCAGGGAAGGAGGAGGGGTGGGGGAGATGAGGTGCTCCAGGTGCCAGAGAGAGATTCCCCTGCAGCCCATGGTGCAACCCATGGTGAAGCCCATGGTGCAGCTCATGGTGAAGCCCATGGTGAAGCAGGCTGTCCCCCGCCAGCACATGGATAAGGATGGGGAGCAGAGATTCCATCTACAGCCCATGGAGAGACTGGGGACCTCACCAGGCTTTTCTCAGACCCAGAACTCCTTGGGCCTTCACTGAGGTTTGCCCAAACCCAGGAGGTTCCCTGCTGTCCTGGGCTTCTCCAGGGTGCAGCCAGTGGCACCAAAGGTTGGGGTGACAGGTGAGGAATCCTGGCTGGGAAACCTTGTTCTGGGAGTGGAGGCACAGTGTTGGCTTCCACTCAGCCCCAGGTTTCCCAGCTGTTGCCACCACACTGAGTAGAATCCAACCACCATCCAGGGGAGATGATGCAGTGCTGCAGGAGCACGGGACATACACGACCTGTCAACAGCTGCTGCCTCCCTGCCCAAAGCTCAGGGAGGCACCACTCACCACCAGCAGGTCCCCACTGAGCCATCCCCTGGGAAAAGCCCAAACCCATGTCCAACACGCAGCCACAGCAGCTTTTACTGATGACTGGGGAGTCTTCTACCACATCTTGGAGCTCTCAGAGAGCTGATGCAAGCTACCAGGCCTTCTGGGCCCTTCCTTCTGGGACCCTCCCGTTTATTTTATTGATAGGACAGTGATTTATTGTCCTGCCTGTGCCCATTAGCTGTTGCTGAAGGCAGTCAGGTGCCTCCAGAACTTCCCAGTAAAAGCAAAAGAGGCTTCTTTCACAATCTTCCTTTTATTACAAAATCCTCAGTACCTCAACACACCCCTCAACCCTTAACAGAGCAACCAGAAAGAACAGAAACCCAGCAGTGACCTCCTCACCAAAAGAAAACAGGGCTCCCTGCAGAGTAAGCTCCCATGGAGACCTCCCACACCCCACCTTGCAAAGCAGCAGCTCTAACAACCCTCTGTCAAAAACAGCTCTGCTTCTGTCCCTAGACTGAGCTCCTTTCCACAGATATTTTGGGAAGCACCTGGAAAAGAGGGGCCCTGAGGATTAATACCTTTCAGAAGACCACAGCAGGCAAAGAGAGTGGAGTCTGGAAGGCAACAGATGCCCAAAACACTGCAGAGCCCCATACACCCCCCTAAGCTCCCCTGGGTGTTCATATTCCAGGTGCACCAGCACTATGTCTGCAGTGGAGCGAGGGGTATGCAGACAGAGGGGTTTGGCTGGGGGGAACTGGGAATTTTATGGGGTTTCTTGGCTTGTTTTCTTTGTTTTGAAATGTAGAAGACAACATGTCACTGCCATGGAAGCCACTGATTCCCAACAGGGCTGAAGCAGAGCCCAGGCAGCGCTGTGCAGGGGTGACTCTCACTGATCCCAACACCCCTGATGTTCTGGGTGGGGGGTTTGTTCTTTCCTGAGCTCTGGGCTGCTGGTGGGATTTGGTTTTGCTCAGTTCTTTTTGGTCTTGGGGGTGTCATACTTCCTCTTGCTGGAGTACCAGAGCAGCAGCGGGATTCCGATGGAGGGCATGGTCATCACACCAAACGCTGCCCAGTCCAGCTGGAAGAGCAAGAAATCAAACCACAGCACCTACAGATGAGTCTTAAAGCTATCAGATCTACTGCACAAGCTTATGGCTCTAATCCCACAGTGCCAGCTCCTCCAGAGGGGCAGCTGGGATCACAGAATCACCAGGTTGGAAAAGACCTTTAAGATCATCAGGTCCAACCATTCCCACCCTGTGCTGAACCAGCTCCCTGAGCACCTCATCTCCCCTTTGTTAAACACCCCCAGGGAAGGGGACTCAGCCCCTCCCTGGGCAGCCTGTGCCACAGCCCCACAACTCTGCCAGGGAAGAACTTTGCCCTCCCATCTGCTCTGACCCTGCCCTGGGGCAGCTGGAGCCCACTGCCCCTTGTCCCATCTCTTGTCCCCTGGCTGAAGAGACCATCACCCACCTCTCTGCACCCTCCTGGCAGGGCAGGGGAGGTGGGGAGAAGGTCTCCCCTCAGCCTCCTCTTCTCCAGGCTCAACACCCCCAGCTCCCTCAGCTGCTCCTCAGAGGATTTGCCCTCCAGCCCCTTCCCCAGCCTGGTTGCCCTTCTCTGGACTCGCTCCAGGACCTCAATGTCCTTCTGATGCTGAGGAGCCCAGAACTGGACCCAGCACTCCAGCTGCAGCCTCCCCAGTGCCCAGTCCAGGGGCACAATCCCCTCCCCAGCCCTACTAGCCACACTATTCCTGACACAAGCCAGGATGCCCTTGGCTTTCCTGGCCCCCTGGGCACACTGCTGGCTCATGTTCAGCCTGCAGCCACCCAACACCCCCAGGTCCTTCTCTGCCTGACAGCTCTCCAGCCAGCCCCCCCCAGCCTGTAGCTGCCTGGGGTTGTTGTGTCCCATGTGCAGCACTCTGCCCTTGGCCTTGTTAAACCTCATCCCACTGGTCTCAGCCCATGGGTCCAGCCTGTTCAGATCCCTCTGAAGAGCCTCCCCACCCTCAGGATGGAAACTCTCTGCTCTTTCTGCCCTAGTCTTCTGCACAACTGAGAGGGATCACTTGTGATCCATGTTGGAGTTTTCCAGGTGACCACAGTGCAAGCAGAACACACCACACACTGGCAGGAAGCTGCTGTGCTGGGCTGCACAGTTGCTGTGGTGCAATTTCAATAATCAAACTTGAAAGGTACTTACAAAGTGAGGGGAGAATCTCCTGTCAAACTCACGCTGAGCCAGGATCCCTCCCTGCCCAGGAGCACTGGTGAAACCAACCTGGAAGACGTAGGGAAGAAGATGACAGCGCTCACCACCTTCTTGCAAGAGGAATAAGCATCACCCCCTAACTAGCTGCTTGAGGAGAGTTCCGGGGTATCAGCTGCCCAGACTGGGCAAGGATCCCACAAAGAGTCAACTCACCACAACTTGTCCCCCCTCCTGTGCCAGGTAGGTGATGGTGGCAGAGGTGAAGTTGAAGTAACCGGCTTTGAGAGGCCTCAGGACCACGGTGTGGGACACGTTGCTCGCTCTGGGAGCCGGAGTCAGGGGCAATAATCACTGTTACTACAGAACAGCCTCAGGCCAGGTGGAGAGTCAATCCTGGGACAGATCTGAGTGTACCAGGTATCCAAACCCACCCCTGGCTGACCCAGCTCCTCTTCCCCAAGGCAGATGAAGCCCTGGCCCTGTCTGCAAGGAAGTTTCTCTTACACAGAACCTCCAAGGAGAAGAGAGGTTGGCATCAATACCCTGCCCACCTCCAAGGAGAAAAGAGGTTGGCATCAATACCCTGCCCACCTCCAAGAACAGAGGTTGGCATCAATACCCTGCCCACCTTCAAGAACAGAGGTTGGCATCAATACCCTGCCCACCTCCAAGAACAGAGGGTGGCATCAATACCCTGCCCACCTCCAAGAACAGAGGTTGGCATCAATACCCTGCCCACCTCCAAGGAGAGGTTGGCATCAATACCCTGCCCACCTCCAAGAACAGAGGTTGGCATCAATACCCTGCCCACCTCCAAGAACAGAGGGTGGCATCAATACCCTGCCCACCTCCAAGGAGAGGTTGGCATCAATACCCTGCCCACCTCCAAGGAGAAAAGAGGTTGGCATCAATACCCTGCCCACCTCCAAGAACAGAGGTTGGCATCAATACCCTGCCCACCTCCAAGGAGAAAAGAGGTTGGCATCAATACCCTGCCCACCTCCAAGAACAGAGGTTGGCATCAATACCCTGCCCACCTCCAAGGAGAGGTTGGCATCAATACCCTGCCCACCTCCAAGAACAGAGGTTGGCATCAATACCCTGCCCACCTCCAAGAACAGAGGGTGGCATCAATACCCTGCCCACCTCCAAGAACAGAGGGTGGCATCAATACCCTGCCCACCTCCAAGAACAGAGTTTGGCATCAATACCCTGCCCACCTCCAAGAACAGAGGGTGGCATCAATACCCTGCCCACCTCCAAGGAGAAAAGAGGTTGGCATCAATACCCTGCCCACCTCCAAGAACAGAGGGTGGCATCAATACCCTGCCCACCTTCAAGAACAGAGGTTGGCATCAATACCCTGCCCACCTCCAAGAACAGAGGGTGGCATCAATACCCTGCCCACCTCCAAGGAGAACAGAGGTTGGCATCAATACCCTGCCCACCTCCAAGAACAGAGGTTGGCATCAATACCCTGCCCACCTCCAAGGAGAACAGAGGTTGGCATCAATACCCTGCCCACCTCCAAGAACAGAGGTTGGCATCAATACCCTGCCCACCTCCAAGGAGAACAGAGGTTGGCATCAATACCCTGCCCACCTCCAAGAACAGAGGTTGGCATCAATACCCTGCCCACCTCCAAGAACAGAGGTTGGCATCAATACCCTGCCCACCTCCAAGGAGAACAGAGGGTGGCATCAATACCCTGCCCACCTCCAAGGAGAACAGAGGGTGGCATCAATACCCTGCCCACCTCCAAGGAGAAGAGAGGTTGGCATCAATACCCTGCCCACCTCCAAGGAGAAGAGAGGTTGGCATCAATACCCTGCCCACCTCCAAGGAGAAGAGAGGTTGGCATCAATACCCTGCCCACCTCCAAGGAGAAGAGAGGTTGGCATCAATACCCTGCCCACCTCCAAGGAGAAGAGAGGTTGGCATCAATACCCTGCCCACCTCCAAGGAGAAGAGAGGTTGGCATCAATACCCTGCCCACCTCCAAGGAGAACAGAGGTTGGCATCAATACCCTGCCCACCTCCAAGGAGAACAGAGGTTGGCATCAATACCCTGCCCACCTCCAAGAACAGAGGTTGGCATCAATACCCTGCCCACCTCCAAGAACAGAGGTTGGCATCAATACCCTGCCCACCTTCAAGGAGAACAGAGGTTGGCATCAATACCCTGCCCACCTCCAAGAACAGAGGCTGGCATCAATACCCTGCCCACCTCCAAGGAGAACAGAGGGTGGCATCAATACCCTGCCCACCTTCAAGAACAGAGGTTGGCATCAATACCCTGCCCACCTTCAAGAACAGAGGGTGGCATCAATACCCTGCCCACCTTCAAGAACAGAGGGTGGCATCAATGCCCTGCCCACCTTCAAGAACAGAGGGTGGCATCAATACCCTGCCCACCTTCAAGAACAGAGGGTGGCATCAATACCCTGCCCACCTTCAAGAACAGAGGGTGGCATCAATACCCTGCCCACCTTCAAGAACAGAGGGTGGCATCAATACCCTGCCCACCTCCAAGAACAGAGGGTGGCATCAATACCCTGCCCACCTCCAAGAACAGAGGGTGGCATCAATACCCTGCCCACCTCCAAGAACAGAGGGTGGCATCAATACCCTGCCCACCTCCAAGAACAGAGGGTGGCATCAATACCCTGCCCACCTTCAAGGAGAACAGAGGGTGGCATCAATACCCTGCCCAGGGTCTGGCATGCTGGAATTTCAGTGACAATGGATGAGGACAGAGGAGCTGAGGGATGCTGAGGGGTGAGGTGGGGCGTTGGGAGAGATTTCAGTACATGAAAAGATACGGAGCGATCCTGTCCCACTTGACGTTGAGCATCCCAGAGACAATACCAAAATCTTCTGGGGGGAAAGAGTCATCTGACAGCTCCACATCTAAAGCAGCACTAGAGGCAACAAAGAGATGAGAAGACAATCTTAGATCTGGCATTGTACTCACAAGGGATTGCACCTGAGGAGTGACAGCTCCATACTGACAACTCAGCACCTAGAAGTGGTTTTTGAAACATAAAGTGTCACCAGGGGAGGAGAGTTGAGGGGTATTACAGGGAGACTGGAGAAAGAGGATGGCAAAGCTGAGAGAAACTGCAAAAAGGCAGGGAACCAGACATGAAAAAGAGCTCACAAAGCCATGGAAGGGGGGCTGTGTGTGAGGGGAGCACAGCATAAGACACAGGAGTAACTACACCATGAGGGACCAACAGTGAGAGCAGCCACAAGGTGAAAGCAGGAAGCAATGGAAGTGGGGACAATGAATGGGAAGAAAAAGGCTGATTGCAGGGTCAAACCTTTCAAGCGCTGGTGGTAAGTTCAGGGTCAGGGGGAGCAAAGGTAACAGCACACCATGGAGCCTAGAGAAAGTCTCCTGCCCTGCAGACACACATGGCATTTGCTCCTGGTCAGTATTAGAAGCCTGGACCAGGCTCACCTGGAGCCGACATTGTAGATGTTGTACTGCAAAGTCAGGTCCTTGCCCTCCACTGCATATCTGTTTAGTAGAGATTTGGAGGCCAGGAGCCTGGCACCTTCCTCACAGTGGGCCACATAAACCAGGGCAAACACAGCAACAATCAGGAGCTTCATCTAGAAGGAAAAGAAAACAGAGTCATTGGTAGCTTAATCACAAAAAGAACATGATCAGGATAACCACACAAGGGGATTCAGGCATTCATGTGCAGTGAGACATGAGCAGCCATGGACTTCCCAGCAATACTGATCAAGGATTTTCACAGGCTTGCAGAAAACTACCCAGGCTCAGTCCTGCTCTGACCCTGGAATACCAGCCCTTCCCTGCAAGCGTGTAAGAAGTGGCACAGCAGCATCCCAGATCAGCAGGCAGGGAAGAAAAGACAACAGCTTTCCCCCAGCTTTCTCCCATCAAGCATTACCACCCTGCCTGACACACCAGTGAGTGGCAAAGGTCTCAGGTCCCTCTGGGAGGAATTTCACAGCAAGAACTCCAGCAGTGAACAGTCACCCACCATGGCGAGGGCACGGCAGCCTCCCAGCCCTGCCTTACACACCAGTTAGTTCTTCTCCCCACCGAGTTCTCAGTTCTTCTCCCCACCGAGTTCTCTGCTCTCCTCAGAATCACAGGGGCTGGAAGGGGCCTCCAGAGCCCCTGGGGTCCAACCCCCTGCCAAAGCAGGGTCCCTGGGACAGGTCACACAGGTCGGTGTCCAGACGGGGCTGGAATCTCTCCAGAGAAGGAGACTCCACACCCCTGAAAGCACAGCTCCTCCCTGCACACGTTGGTCATTCTCCTGCCAGGCACCGAGGCGCCACCAAGTCCCTTCCCACCAGTCCCTGCTGCAGGCCACACGTCTCCCCAAGCCCAGCATCCCTGGGGCTGCCCTGCAGCTCCTCAGGAAAGCTGCCCGGCCTCGGAGCCCCCCTCTCCCTCAGTACCCCCTGCACAGCCCTTCCACCCCAGGCTGCTCCTGCACCCCCACCCCACACACCCCCAGAGATCCAGGCAGCCCAAAGACCCGTCTAGTGCCACCGGCCGCTGCCCGCAGGCCCCTGCCCGCGGCAGAGCCGCCCTCACAGGCCCTTCCCGCGATTCCCCCTCCCCGAATCCGCCCTGAGCCCCCTCGCACCCCTGTTCCTCCCCTCGGAGCCTCCCCGCGGCCTCTCACCGTCCCGCCGCTGCCCGCCCAGCAAAGGCCGAGTCAGCGCTGAGGCGGCGGAAGGGCCGCGGCCGGAACAAGGCTCCGCCGCGGCGGGACGCTGGGAAGGGTAGTTCGGGCTGCGGGGGGGAAGAGGCGGGGATGGGGGGGAAGCAGCGCTGAGCCACCGGGACCGGGCAGCCCCCCGTGCCCAGCAGCGTGGCCTCAGGGCTGAGGGGGGACTGGGGGGGGCCTTGGGCAGAGCGTGGCTGGTGGGTTCAGGGAGGTTCTGTTCTCTTCCCCTCTGCTCTGCTCTGCCCAGGTGACAGCTGGAGTCCCCAGTTCAGACTGGGAGCTGCTGGGGAGGCCAGTGAGGGGATGAGGATGAGGAGAGGCTGGAGCAGCTCTGGTGGGAGGGGGCTGAGGGGGCTGGTTAGTCTGGGGAGGCGCAGAGGGGATCTGATCCACGCTCCTCAACCCCTAAAGGGGGGTCAAGGGGAGGGGGCCAGGCTCTTCTCAGGCTGCCCAGCGACAGGACAAGGGGCAACAGGCACAACCTGGAGCTCGGGAAGGTCCGTGGCATCAGGAGAAACTTCTCCCCTCTGCGGGTGCTGGAGCCCTGGGCCAGGCTGCCCGGAGCGGGTGGGGAGTCTCCTTCTGCGGAGAGACCCCGGAGCCGCCTGGACACCGTCCTGTGCCACCCGCTCGAGGGGACGCTGCTGTGCCAGGGGCTGGGCTGGGGTCTCCAGAGGGTCCTGCCAGCCCCACCAGCCTGGGGTTCTGTGAATCCACAAAACACCAACTTCTAGTATAAAAAAACCTATTTATAAACCCTCTGGGGAAGAAGCCAGAGTATTGTCCCTGACCCTCTGCCCTGCCTGCCCCAGCCAGGCCCCACAGCGCCAGGAGAGACCCCCCAGCCCTGCAGCAGAGCTGCCCCGAGCGCAGAGCAGTGGGGGGTTGATATGTGACAGGATGGGCTCACGCCTGCAAGGTGTGGCTGAAGAAATGTCCCTTGCCAGCTCTCAGTTTCCTCTTAGAGAGAAAAGAAAGTGGCTCAAACCTGTGATTTGGGTTTGCTGGAGACCCACTGCTGGAGTTTGTGCTTTGGCAAAGCAGACAACAAGGATGCCAAGTGATGATGGTAACGCAGGAAGCCAGAAGAAGGCCATACCTCCCCTCTTCCTTTCACTACTGCTCACATTTCTTTCCATCTGCCCTTGAAGTTGGTGTGATTTTCCTCTCATCTTCCTTTTTCAGGAGTTCTGGGAACAACGGGCCCAGCTCAGCAGCGCCGCCAGCTGCATAGAGGCTCCAGACAGTGATGAGGGAGAAGAGGATGAGAGGAGGGAGGAAGATCCTGGTTTAAATTCCTCGTACATAAGGCAGGCTGCCTTTCCTAATGAGCAGACCCCAAAACTAAACCTTGTTTTAGGGACACTCAGCTTAATTAACCCCACACCAGAGAGGCTCCACCCTTCTGCATTCAACAGATTAGGAAAAGGCCCGACCTCCCTGTTGCAAAATCAGTGACCAAACAGAAAACCACTGGGCCCAGTTTTCAGCGCTGGAGGAAGCTTGGAGAGGTCAACCTGTGTTTCTCAGACAGTTGCCTGCAGACCTTTGGTAGGAGAAGGGCCACAAATCCATGCCTCTCCTCACAGCCCACAAATCCACCTCTCCAGGGCCTCAGCTGCTGGCTCCGTGTAGCAGCTCATTCTTTCATCAACATTCCCCACTCCCAACCTCTGTCAGCAGCTCTCCATACACCTGCTTTCCTCTTTTGCTGCTGAACCAGGTGGAGCTTATCCAAGCTGCAGCCTCCAGAAAGCACCACAGAGCTTAAATCAATGTCAGCCACTTAAACAGTGTAAGCTCAGGCTGGGCATCTCTCTCTCTCACACCTCAGTGGGTTTGCTGCAGAGCCATCAGCCAGACCCTGAGGTGAACCCTTGTCCTTGGCCTACAAAGCCTAGAACTTCTGACAAAGGGGTTGAATGGTGAGGCCACACCTTGAATACTGGGTCCAGTTCTGGGCTCCTCACCATAAGAAGGACATGGAGGTCCTCAATGGCCTCAAATGGCCTCAAACTGTCAGGCAGAGAAGGACCTGGAGGTGTTGGGTGGCTGCAGGCTGAACATGAGCCAGCAGTGTGCTCAGGGGCCAGGAAAGCCAAGGGCATCCTGGCTTGTGTCAGAAATAGTGTGGCCAGTAGGGCTGGGGAGGGGATTGTGCCCCTGGACTGGGCACTGGGGAGGCTGCAGCTGGAGTGCTGGGTCCAGTTCTGGGCTCCTCAGCATCAGAATCACAGAATCACAGAATAATAAGGTTGGAAAAGACCTTTAAGATCATCAAGTCCAACCATTCACATACTAAACTAAACCATATCCTTAAGTACCTCATCCACCCTTTTTTTGAACACATCCAGGGAAGGTGACTCGACCACCTCCCTGGGACATTGAGGTCCTGGAGCGAGTCCAGAGAAGGGCAACCAGGCTGGGGAAGGGGCTGGAGGGCAAATCCTCTGAGGAGCAGCTGAGGGAGCTGGGGGTGTTGAGCCTGGAGAAGAGGAGGCTGAGGGGAGACCTTCTCCCCACCTCCCCTGCCCTGCCAGGAGGGTGCAGAGAGGTGGGAGATGGTCTCTGCAGCCAGGGGACAGGAGATGGGACAAGGGGCAATGGGCTGAAGCTGCCCCAGGGCAGGGTCAGAGCAGATGGGAGGGCAAAGTTCTTCCCTGGCAGAGTTGTGGGGCTGTGGCACAGGCTGCCCAGGGAGGGGCTGAGTCCCCTTCCCTGGGGGTGTTTAACAAAGGGGAGATGAGGTGCTCAGGGAGCTGGTTTAGCACAGGGTGGGAATGGTTGGACTTGATGATCTTCAAGGCCTTTTCCAACGGGGGGGGACGCCAGAGCACCGGGCAGGCACTAGGCCCCACCAGCCCGCTCCGCCTCAGCCACTGAGACGCGGGAGGGGGCAGGAGGGGAGGGGAGGCCTCTGCCTGGGGAACTACCGTTCCCAGCGTGCCTGGCGGCAGCCCGCCTCTCCCATAATGCTCCGCGGCGCGGGAATGGAGGAGACCACGCAGCTAACGGCGGGGAGGGGGACAACGGGCGTTGGGGACTTCCACACACCATTCTAAGAGACCACAATCCGCTTCCCAGCTCGCCTGTGGAGCTCTCGCATCCCGTCTCCGTGCCTCCCCGTTGTAACAGGGAGCGGGCAGGGGTGTAGCTCCTATAGGACCGCCCAAATGTTGCTTCTCCACCCCTCCGCATCCCCCCGCCCGCCCCCCATAGGCGCGGTGCCGGCAGCCCGCACATGCGCAGTACACGCGGCTCCATGCGCCCAGGCGTGACTTCTCACCCCAACTTACTCTGAGCGCCGGGGAGGCGGGACGCCGCCTTCTTATTGGGCGCCGGGTCCGCGGCGCGGAGCGGGATTGGCCGCTGTCGGGGCAGGCGGGGTAGGGTGTCGCGGCACCGTGAGGCGGCAGTTCTGTCTCCAGAAGGTTCCGCGCCGGGTGCCGTGGCCGAGCCGCCGCCGCGATGATGGGCCCGCGCCCCGTCCTTGTGCTCAGTGAGTGTCGCTACCGGCCGGCCCGGCCCCCCGGGGGTGGCGGGAGGGCGAGGGGAGGGGTCGAGGGGCCCTTTCCCGCCGCCATGTTGGATCCCCTCACGCCCGGGCACTCCCTCACCGAGGGGTCCCTCTCCCCCCCCCCCCGAGCGGGGTCCCTCTCCCCCCCCAGGGGGGTCCCTCTCCCTGGGGGGGTCCCTCTCCCCTGGGCGGCCCCGCTGGCCCCCGGCACGCCCTGAGCTACCCCCTCAAACCCCCCCGCCGCTGTCTCTCCACAGCCGCCGCCCAGCCCTGACGGGCCGTGCCCACCCCCACCCCCACCCCCATCCCCTCCCTCCCCCCGGCCGTGGCCCCGGGTCTCTCCGTGCGCGGGAGGTCGCTGGGGGTTGGGTGAGGGGTGGTCGCAGCCCCCGTGCTGCATTAAGCCTTTCCTGGCAGAGCTCTGGTATCCCTCCCCGCGTGTTCCTCAGCGTGTTGCTTTGTGCGGCCCCGTTCCAGCCCCTGGCACCTCGGGATTCTCTCCTCACTCACCAGTAAGGGATTTCCCGAGGGGTTTGGGGTTATTTTCCCCCTATTTGGGTGTCTCCTGCTCATCTCTCCATGTGCTCCTCTCACCGTTAACCCAGAAGACAGGCTGCTTTAGCCCAGGGCTCCTTTGCTCCAGCCCTGCTCCCTTATTCTCCCTGCTGCTTTTACTGATGCTTTCTTTTGTTCTGGCCACATCTCTCTGCACAGGGTTCCTCTCCTGGAATAGATCACTGCTTACCCAGTTTAAGCTTATAATGAAAGGAAAGCAGCTCTAAGCTTAGAGATCCTGAGGGGCAGACCCTTTTCACAGCTAGCCTGCAGACTGAGCCCATGCTCTGGGGATGGGTGCTCACCCCGATGTGCCAGAGGATTCTGTTATAAAAAGAAACATCATTTTTCACTTATCCTCATCTATGAACATCCTTTTTTTCTAGTGGCTGCAGTATTTCTATTGTAAACTCTTCATTTAGAGTTTATATTGGTCATGTATAGAGTGTGTGTGACTGGGTTTCAGCTTTGCACTCCTTGATAGGAGCAGATTAAAGTTGTATTATTTGTACAGTAATATTTTGGGTTTCTTCTTCGTGCTTTAGGTCAGAATATGAAACGTGAGTCTGGAAGAAAAGTCCAGACTGGAAACATCACTGCTGCTAAGGTACCATGGTCGCATGTCAGGCTAAATTGATTCTGTTTTTCTTTAGTATCTTGTGTGTGTGCTTATATATTGAAGAGGGAAGGCTGGATCTGAACTATGTTGTCTCTTGTCTCTGTGAATCCAGAGCAGAAGGGAGAGAGAAAATGAATTTTCAGTGTTAAAAGAATAGGTGTGATGTACCTTGATGTGGAGGGGTTTAACACACCAAATCATCTTGCTCTGCAAAGTCTGAAAATGCCTTAAATTTTGGCTTCTGATTTAAATACAATAGTTTATTTAATGTCATTTATCATGGTGCCAGAGCCCTGCATCTTCATTCCTGCCCAGTTCCCAACTTCTGCTGCATCTAAGCAACTGCAGTCACTGGGTCATGTGAATGTTGCTGTGGCTGCTTAGAGTCACCAGGTTGGAAAAGACCTTTGAGGTCGAGTCCAGCTGTACCTGTGTGCTACCAACCCAGCTCCTGAGCACCTCATCTCCCCTTTGTTAAACACCCCCAGGGAAGGGGACTCAGCCCCTCCCTGGGCAGCCTGTGCCACAGCCCCACAACTCTGCCAGGGAAGAACTTTGCCCTCCCATCTGCTCTGACCCTGCCCTGGGGCAGCTTCAGCCCATTGCCCCTTGTCCCATCTCCTGTCCCCTGGCTGAAGAGACCATCGCCCACCTCTCTGCACCCTCCTGGCAGGGCAGGGGAGGTGGGGAGAAGGTCTCCCCTCAGCCTCCTCTTCTCCAGGCTCAACACCCCCAGCTCCCTCAGCTGCTCCTCAGAGGATTTGCCCTCCAGCCCCTTCCCAGCCTGGTTGCCCTTCTCTGGACTCGCTCCAGGACCTCAATGTCCTTCTGATGCTGAGGAGCCCAGAACTGGACCCAGCACTCCAGCTGCAGCCTCCCCAGTGCCCAGTGCAGGGGCACAATCCCCTCCCCAGCCCTACTGCCCACACTATTCCTGACACAAGCCAGGATGCCCTTGGCTTTCCTGGCCCCTGGGCACACTGCTGGCTCGTGTTCAGCCTGCAGCCACCCAACACCCCCAGGTCCTTCTCTGCCTGACAGCTCTCCAGCCAGTCTCCCCCAGCCTGTAGCTGCCTGGGGTTGTTGTGTCCCATGTGCAGCACTCTGCCCTTGGCCTTGTTAAACCTCATCCCACTGGTCTCAGCCCATCAGTCCAGCCTGTTCAGATCCCTCTGAAGAGCCTCCCCACCCTCAGGCAGATCAACACCTCCTTGTTTCATACAGACTGCACCCAGCTCTGGAGTCCCTGGTAGAGGGAAGCCATGGAACAGTTGGAGTGAGTCCAGAGGAGGCCACAAAGATGTTCAGGGGGCTGGAGCACCTCTCCTGTACTGACAGGCTGAGAGAGTTGGGCTGGGTCAATACTTTAAGGGGTTCTACAGGAAAGAGGGAGAGGGACTGTTTGCCAGGGGGTGCAGTGATAGGACGATGGCTTCAACCTGACAGAGGGCAGGGTTAGATTACACCTCAGGAAGAAATTCTTCACTCTGAGGGTGATGAGGCCCTGGCACAGGCTGCCCAGAGAGGCTGTGGGAGCCCCTGGATGGATCCCTGGCAGGGCTCAAGGCTGGGTTGGATGGGGCTTTGAGCACCCGGGGCTGCTGAGGGTGTCCCTGCCCATGGCAGGGGGTTGGAACAAGATGGTCTTTGAAGTCCCTTCCAACTTTTTTGATGGCTTTTTGATGTCCTCCTGTGTTACATCACTTCTTTTGTTCCTCCTAGACCATTGCTGACATCATCAGGACATGTTTAGGACCAAGAGCAATGATGAAGGTAAGAACTTCAGCTGAGCTACCCATGCTGTGCACTGGCTAGAAACACTGTGTGTGTTACTGATCACTTCTCTTCTGGTTGCAGATGCTGTTGGACCCCATGGGTGGGATTGTGATGACCAACGATGGCAATGCTATTCTTAGAGAAGTGAGTTTCTCCTAAAGGATTTTCCTGCTTAACACATGAGTCATAATCCTCCAGGATACAGTTCTGTAGCTGCCAATGGGACTGGGATATTTTGTCCTCTGTCTCAAGAGGCAGCACCCAGTAAGAACCAAGAAGGGTGCTCACTGGGGAGGGGTTAAATATTTCCAGTAAATGCTTTTCCTCCTCTCTGCCCTGGGAGGCCCCAGCTGGATCCTGTGTCCAGAGCTGGGGCCCAACACAAGGAAGATGTGGGGCTGTTGGAGAGGGGTCAGAGGAGCCACGGAGATGCTCAGAGGGCTGGAGCAGCTCCCCTACAGAGAGAGGCTGAGGGAGCTGGGCTGGGTCAGCCTGGAGAAGAGAAGGCTGTGGGGGGACCTCATTGCAGCCTCCCAGTGCCTGAAGGGAGCAGAGGAACAGGAGGGGAATCAGCTTGTTAAAGGCAGAGACTGGCAGGACAAGGGGGCTGGAGTGAAGCTGGAGGAGGGACGGGTGAGAGGAGAGATTAGGGGGAAGTTCTGTGCAGAGAGAGTGGTGAGGGGCTGGAACAGGCTGCCCAGAGAGGGGGTGGGTGCCCCATCCCTGGGGTGTTCAAGGCCAGGTTGGCTGGGGCCCTGGGCAACCTTGTGTAGCTCCAGGCCTGGAGGTTGGTGGCCCTGCCTGTGGCAGGGGGTTGGAGCTCTGGGACCCTTGGGGTCCCTCCCAACCCAGACCAGGCTGGGATTCTATGAAAAGTGAGTTTGATACCAGCATAGTAAGTCTTCATGGAGATTTTACAAGACTGGTGTAAGTTCTGTGCTAGTTGTAGGTGTAACCATTTGTATCCCAAAGTTAATGAGTAGATCCTCACTTTTACAGTGCAAAATAATTCAGCCAAAAATGGTTGGGTGTTTTTTCTGGTTCAAATCCATGGAAAACTGTGGGAGAGGCAATCCTGTAGCACACAAGGGCTCACTGCTGCTCTCCAAAAGGAAGTAAAAAAATCTCTGCAGGCTGTCTTTGGTTGTTTAAAGTGTGGAAGTTATTCCACTGAGACATGTCAGCTTTAATATCCTGACACAAACCCCTCATCCTGCACAGATTCAAGTCCAGCATCCAGCTGCTAAATCGATGATCGAGATCAGCCGGACTCAGGATGAGGAAGTCGGAGATGGGACCACGTCTGTGATCATCCTTGGTAAGGGGGGTCCATGGGCTGGAGGTTTTATGAAGGGTTAAAGCTGAAAGTTTGCCTTTTTTACTCATCAGAACCATATAATGAGAGAGAGATTAATTATTTGCCAATCCTAAAATTGATGTGGGTGGGTTTTTCTGACTGTGGAAGTGAACATTAGGTTCATTAGCCCTTAGCTGATCAGCTCTGTGCTTTGGAAAGTCGTGTAAGCCACTCAGGTAGCTACAAAGAAGGGTATAGATGACACTGGAGCTCACTTCATGGCTGGCAGATCCTTTCTGTCTGTCCTGTCTTCACTCTTGATCGTTCTCCTAACTTCCCTGGTGAATTTTCATGCTCTACTTTGGGGTTGTTTTGTTATTTTAGCTGGAGAGATGCTCTCTGTTGCTGAACACTTCCTTGAACAGCAGATGCACCCAACTGTGATCATTGGGGCCTATCGAAAGGCTCTGGATGACATGATCAGCATCGTGAAGAAAATTGGGTAACTTTGGGCTTGGGGAGGGGGGTAGAGGGGAGAGATGTGGGGCTGGGGGTGGATTAGAGGAGGGGGGATGTGGGGCTCCTGTTGGGTCAGTCAAATATAATTAGAGAGGAACTTGAGGGGATTATGAATCGATTGCAACCTGGAGTAATTCTCAGCTTTGCTCTTTCCTTTGTGTCAGGACTCCAGTGGATGTGAACAACAAAGAGATGATGCTTAAAATAATTAAAAGTGCTATAAATACCAAGGCAATCAACAGGTGGTGTGAGCTGGCCTGCAGCATTGCCCTGGATGCTGTTAGAACTGTGGAATTTGAGGAGAATGGCAGGAAGGAAATTGATATTAAAAAATATGCTAAAGTGGAAAAGGTGAGTATGTCCTAAACTGCTGCTTCTTGGCACTGTGGCCCTTTCCTCGTGCTGCACTGGCACCTCCTGGGACGTGGTGGGAAGAACCTGCAGTCCACAAAGTGCAGAGGATGTTGTAGTTGGTGCTCTCAGCTGTGCTGAGCACAGGCAGTGACTTCAGCTCTTCCAGGTAGAGACTTGCAGGATGAGGGGGATGGAGTGAAGCTGGAGGAGGGAAGGGGGAGAGGAGAGATTAGGGGGAAGTTCTGTGCAGAGAGAGTGGTGAGGGGCTGGAACAGGCTGCCCAGGGAGGGGGTGGGTGCCCCATCCCTGGGGGTGTTCAAGGCCAGGTTGGCTGGGGCCCTGGGCAACCTTGTGTAGCTCCAGGCCTGGAGGTTGGTGGCCCTGCCTGTGGCAGAGGGTTGGAGCTCTGTGACCCTTGGGGTCCCTTCCAACCCAGACCCAGGCTGGGATTCTATCTATGATTTGTCAAAAAGATAATTTAAACTGTTTGTTTCCATCTTCATGGTTCTTTGCTCGACTGAACTCAGTGTGCTCTTAACTTCAGCTGGGACCATGACCTGGATGCAGCAGAGTTCCAGGAGCACAGAGGCACAAGTTCCATAGACTTATTGGCTTCCTTTTCCCCCCTCCCTTGTGTGTCTCAGATTCCAGGTGGTTTTAGTGAAGACTCCTGTGTCCTGCGTGGCATCATGGTGAATAAAGATGTAACTCATCCCAGAATGCGGCGCCTCATCAAGAATCCACGCATCGTCCTTCTGGATTGTTCTCTAGAGTACAAGAAAGGAGAGAGCCAGGTAAAGCAGCTCCTGTTAGGTGCTGGAACAGGGTGCCCAGAGAGGGGGTGGGTGCCCCATCCCTGGGGGTGTTCAAGGCCAGGTTGGCTGGGGCCCTGGGCAACCTTGTGTAGCTCCAGGCCTGGAGGTTGGTGGCCCTGCCTGTGGCAGGGGGTTGGAGCTCTGTGCTCTTTGGGGTCCCTTCCAACCCAGCCCAGGCTGGGATTCTAGGATTCTATGACCATCAAGTCCAACCATTCCCATCCTGTGCACCTCCCTGAGCACCTCATCTCCCCTTTTTTAAACACATCCAGGGAAGGTGACTCAGCCCCATGTGGGTTGATGTTACTCTGGAGAAAAAAGGTAGCCAAATCCAATCCAGGCTGCAGTGCTTCTACTCACTGAGGCAGCTGTGCTGCTCTGTGTGTCAAAGTGATGACCAACAGCCAAGTCTCTTTGCTTTAATTAACACTGAGGTTCAACTTGATGAATGTGTTGGTGTAGCTCTGCTTAACTCTTCCCCAGGCACCACCAGGGGAGTTAAGGTCACTCCAGCCAGGGGTTCTGTGCCTGAACTCCCTGGAGTAGGACAGTGAGTAAGCTGTTACACCTCTCTCTGTGCAGACTGATATTGAGATAACACGTGAGGAAGACTTTGCCCGCATCCTGCAGATGGAGGAAGAGTACATCCAGCAGATCTGTGAGGATCTGATGAGAGTCAAACCTGATCTGGTCATCACAGAAAAAGGGATTTCTGGTAAGAACACCTGTGATCCTTCTCTCTGCTGAACCAGCATCAGGCTCACGCTGTGCTAACTGCTCCTCTCAGTAACCTGGGGGAAAACAACCCCCCCTCGGCCACCCCAATCTGATGTTTAACATCACCCAGGTTTGAGTTTTGGTTTGGTTTTTGGCTTTCTAGCAACTAGTTCTGCACTGCAGGCTCTGCCCTCGAGGTTTCCTTGTCAACACCAACACTTAGAACAACATTTTGCTTTTCCAGTGTTTGGGAATAACAACCAAACACGAGTGAGGATGAGTGTCACACCCTGAGGAGCTGCTCTGTCATCTTCCCTTGCAGCTTTAACAAACTACACTTGGATTTTTCTTGCCATAACCCTTTTGAACTTAAGGATGTTTAAAGGGAGGTTTAGATTAGATATTAGGGGGAAGATTTTTTGCAGAGAGAGTGGTGAGGGGCTGGAAGGGGCTGCCCAGAGAGGGGGTAGGTGCCTCATCCCTGGGGGTGTTCAAGGCCAGGTGGCTGGGGCCCTGGGCAGCCTTGTGTAGCTCCAGGCCTGGAGGTTGCTTGTGGCAGGGGGTTGGAGCTGTGTGACCCTTGGGGTCCCTCCCAACTCAGACCAGTCTATGATTCTATGATTCTGTGATGTGTTGAGCTTGCTGTGATACAGCTGATTCATCATTAAAATGGCACAACCCCAATTTCAGACTTGGCCCAGCACTACCTGATGAGAGCCAACATCACCGCCATCCGCAGGGTGAGGAAGACAGACAACAACAGGATTGCCAGGTACCCACCATCTCCTCACTGCAGCCCCTTCCTGCTGGCTGCAGCACGTTTCTCTTCTTATCTGGCTCTTTTCTCCCCCAGTCCTTTCCTGGTAGCATCTGACTTGATGGTGTTCATGCTGCAGGGCCTGTGGCGCTCGCATCGTGAGCCGCACCGATGAGCTGCGGGAGGAGGACGTGGGAACAGGAGCCCGGCTCTTTGAAGTGAAAAAAATAGGAGATGAGTATTTTGCCTTCATCACTGATTGCAAAGAGCCCAAAGCCTGCACCATCGTTCTGAGGGGAGCCAGCAAGGAGATCCTGGCAGTAAGTTACTCTGCGTTCTGCTTCCCCTCCTGTCCCAGCCACCTTCTGGGGGGGAGTTGCACAAATGAAGCCAAATCTGAGTTCAGAGGAACCATGGAGGTGATGAAAGGGCTGGAGCAGCTCCCCTACAGAGAGAGGCTGAGGGAGCTGGGCTGGGTCAGCCTGGAGAAGAGAAGGCTGTGGGGGGACCTCATTGCAGCCTCCCAGTGCCTGAAGGGAGCAGAGGAACAGGAGGGGAATCAGCTTGTTCAAGGGCAGAGACTGGCAGGACAAGGGGGCTGGGGTGAAGCTGGAGGAGGGAAGGGGGAGAGGAGAGATTGGGGGGAAGTTCTGTGCAGAGAGAGTGGTGAGGGGCTGGAACAGGCTGCCCAGAGAGGGGGTGGGTGCCCCATCCCTGGGGGTGTTCAAGGCCAGGTTGGATGGGGCCCTGGGCAACCTTGTGTAGCTCCAGGCCTGGAGGTTGGTGGCCCTGCCTGTGGCAGGGGGTTGGAGCTCTGTGACCCTTGGAGTCCCTTCCAACTCAGACCAGGCTGGGATTCCATGATTCCTCTGGCTTCTAGAGTGACAGTGACCCCTGGGCAGGTGGGGGTGCTGCAGCCCCCAGCCCCAGCAGACGCTGTTGTGCCGTTGCAGGAGGTGGAGCGCAACCTGCAGGACGCCATGCAGGTCTGTCGCAACGTCCTGCTGGACCCGCAGCTGGTGCCTGGGGGGGGAGCGACCGAGATGGCCGTGGCCCACGCGCTGACCGAGAAGTCCAAGGCCATGACGGGGGTGGAGCAGTGGCCGTACCGGGCCGTGGCCCAGGCGCTGGAAGTCATCCCCCGGACGCTGATCCAGAACTGTGGTGCCAGCACGATCCGTGTGCTGACCTCACTCAGGGTAAGGTGCAGGGCCTGAGGCCATCTGAAATCTGTCCCCTTCCCCCTGTGTCTCACCCTTCACATCAGTCACCTTGGGGGTGGATTTTTAGGGGTTGGGAACTGCTTCAATGAGGGAGCTGGGGGTGTTGAGCCTGGAGAAGAGGAGGCTGAGGGGAGACCTTCTCCCCACCTCCCCTGCCCTGCCAGGAGGGTGCAGAGAGGTGGGCGAGGGTCTCTTCAGCCAGGGGACAGGAGGTGGGACAAGGGGCAATGGGCTGAAGCTGCCCCAGGGCAGGGTCAGAGCAGATGGGAGGGCAAAGTTCTTCCCTGGCAGAGTTGTGGGGCTGTGGCACAGGCTGCCCAGGGAGGGGCTGAGTCCCCTTCCCTGGGGGTGTTTAACAAAGGGGAGATGAGGTGCTCAGGGAGCTGGTTTAGCACAGGATGAGAATGGTTGGACTTGATGATCTTCAAAGGGCTTTTCCAGCCTGGTGATGCTGTGTAATAATGCTGAGTAGATTGATAGATGCAGCATCTAAACCTCTCTTGAATTAAGGGCTCTGTTGAGGGGCATGGAATGCCTTTTTGTGGTTGGGGGGCTGCAAATGGCTTTACTGAAGTTCTCTGCCCAGTCTCTCAGCATGGAAAAGGGCTTCAGAAGCTTGTTTGAGGTACCAAAGTTTAAGAACAAGATCCTGAGGGTGAAAAAAGTCCAAGATCTTCCTTTGAGGTTAGATTGGATGAGGAAGAATACCTGAGTAGAGCTTCTGATAGAGTCCTGTCAGTCGTATGTACTCCAAAACTGAGACAATTCTGATGCTCTCTACTACTCTCCTGGTCAATTTGGAGCTTCCAGAGGGTGAATTGGTCCTTTCTCCATCAGTGCTGATCTGTCTTTGCCCTTCCAGGCCAAACACACCCAGGAGGGCAGCCAGTCATGGGGCGTGGACGGGGAGACCGGGGCCTTGGTGGACATGAAGGACCTGGGGATCTGGGAGCCCTTGGCAGTTAAACTGCAGACCTACAAAACTGCCGTGGAGGTGAGGGGGGGTCCCTGTGTTACTGAGGGGGGTGTTGCTGAGGAGGGGTGTCCCTGTGTCACTGGGGGGGTATCCCTGCGGGGGATGTCTCTGTGCTGCTGTAGCCTCTCTCCTGGGCGAGGGGCACGTTATGTGTGTGCTGGGTGTTTGGGGAAGTGCCCCCCACTGCTGATGGGGGTTGGGGCACCCCCAGTGCCCATCTGTGGGGCTTTGAGGGGCCCATTTCTGATCCTCTGGGTGAAGCTGCTCATTGTTAGATGAGAGGCAGGGGCTGGAAGGCAGGACCCTTCTCCTGTCTCAAATGTCCCCTTTCCCTGGGGCACCCTGGCCGGCACCTCCTGCTCCCCCACGCTCCCAGTGGGCACCACCTCTGCTGTGCTGAGAACCCAGATGGGCACTTGTGGGGCGAACCAGGGCTCTGGGGGTTCCCTCTTTGTGCTGAGCCGCTGCCGTTGGGCTGTTCTCTCCCCAGACCGCTGTCCTCCTCCTCCGCATCGACGACATCGTCTCTGGCCACAAGAAGAAGGGGGATGAGCAGAGCAAGCAGCAGCCCCCGGCGCCTGAGCCAGCCCAGGAGTGAGGGGCTCAGCCCCTGCCCCAGTGACGAGCCAGCCACAGGGACGGGGAGCAGAGCTGGGTGCAGTGACCCTGGGGAAGAGCTTGGCGGTGGGGAGGGGGCTGGGGGAGCCCCGTGCAGTGGTGGGAAGGGGGCTGGGGGGACACACAGCCCCTGCTCGCTCCTCATGGCGCCTGTACCTTCCCCCCTCCTTTTGTGTCAGAAATAAACTCTCTCAGATCAGTCTGGCGGTGCGTTTGCTGCGGCGGGCGGTGGGCCAGCCCCTCCCAAACCCCCCGGTCCCCTCCCCTCAGCCCTGGCTGGACCCGGCGCTCCGGCCCGCTCCCCCCGGGCCGGCCTCCCCTCAACTCCTCCCCCGGGCCCGCTCCCCCCACTACCCCCGGACCCCCCCCGCCCCGGGCCCGCTCCCCCCGGCTCTGCCCGCACGGAGCAGCGGCGCCTTTAAGGGGCGGGCTCAAGGCTCACGTGATCGCGGGCGCCCATCATGGCGGCGCCGCTGCTGCTGCTGCTGCTGGCGGGGAGCGGCCGGGCCGCGGCGCCGGGCGGGAGCGGCCGCCAGGTGAGAGGGGCTGGGGGGGGATTGGGGATCGGAGGGGGTCCCGCCGCCGCGTCCTGCCGCGGGTGTGGGAGCGGGGCCGGAGCGGCCGCCCCGGGGCAGGGCGGGTGCTGCTCGGAGCCGGAGCTCTCCGGGGACCGAGCCCGGCCGTGCCTGGGCTGAGCCCCGGGGAGGTGAGGGGCTTCCGCGGGTCTCCCGGCCCTGCGGGAACCTGCCTCAGCCAGCGCTGCGGGTCACCCGTGCCTGGCGACCCCCGTGGCTGGGGACCCCCGTCCTGCTGCCGCCCGGCTCCAGCCCTCGTCTCCCCGCCGTGTCCTGAGCGGCTGCGAGCCCCGGGGCCGTGGGCCGGGAGGCGGCTCGCAGCCGGAAAGCTGTTGGGCAACAGGCGGCTGGGAAACGCTGACCAAGCTCGTTCAGCGACCCTTGGGCCGCAGCGGGGCCCTGCAGAGCTGGCGGGGCAGCCCACGTGTCCTTGTCCCAACTGGGGAGGCTGTGGGCTTGGAACTGGGCAGTGCTGGGGAGGGCTGGGCTGGGCTGGGCTGGGGAGCACTGGGTGCCCGAGACCTGTCCTTCCTCTGCAGGTGTCGATGCAGTACAACCCCGGCTGGAACAGCTCCTCTGTCAACCTGCTGCATGTGCGGGCGGTGGGGCCCAGCGACACCCTGCACTACGTGTGGAGCAGCATCGGGGCCCCTGCGGTGCTGCTGGTGGCTTCAGGGAGCAGGAGCAGCTCCCTGCGCGTCAACTGGACCCGGCTGCTCTCGCCTGCCCCCGCGGGTGCCATCTGGATCGACCCTCCCAGCAGTGTGCTCTACTCTGCTGCTGTTGTCTTCACCAAGGTACTGCTGAGGAAGGTTGTTCTGCTCCGGGAGAGCTGCCCCGTGGTGGAGAGGGGTGTAGGGGGGTTGCTCAGGGCAGAGCAGGTCGGTTTGCAGCTTTCCTGGCTGCAGTGAAATGGTTCCTCATGTGTCCCACCCTGAGTGTCTCCAGGTTGAGCTGTGATGGTGCCTGGAGATGGTAGATCACAGAATCACAGGGGTTGGAAGGGGCCTCCAGAGCTCATGGGGTCCAACCCGCTGCCAAAGCAGGGTCCCTAGGACAGGGCACACAGGTTGGTGTCCAGATGGGGCTGGAATCTCTCCAGAGAAGGAGACTCCACACCCCCCTGGGCAGCCTGTCCCAGGGCTCCCTCACCCTCACTGGGGAAAAGTTCTTCCCAACATTGGGGGGGAACTCCCTGTGCTCCAACTTGAGGCCATCACCCCTTGTCCTGTCCCCACAGACACTGAGCAGAGGCTGCCCATGTCCCCCTGTGTCCCACCCTTCAGCTATTGATCCCCATTGATCAGATCCCCCCTCAGTCTCTTCTCTCCAGGCTGAACAGCCCCAGCTCACTCAGCCTTTCCTCACAGGGGAGATGCTCCAGGCCCTTCAGCATCTCCACAGCCTCCTCTGGACTCGCTCCAGGAGATCCCTGGCTGTTTGATCCCAGGGAGCCCAGCACTGGACACAACACTCCAGCTGGGGCCTGACCAGGGCAGAGCAGAGGGGGAGGATCCCCTCCTGTGACCTGCTGGCCACACTCCTCTTGATGCCCCCAGGGCTCACTGCTGGCTCATGGCCACCCTGTCACCCACCAGCACCCCCAGGTCCTTTGCCTCAGAGCTCCTCTCCAGCAGCTCACCCCCAGCCTGTCCTGATTCCAGCAGTTATTCCTTCCCAGGTGCCAACTTGCTGTTGTTGCAGCTCCTGTGGTTTCTTAGCTCAGTCCCTCTCCCTTCTCACTAAGGTGTTTGAATACAGCGAGGCTCAACAGGCGGAGTTCTTCTACCCCACGTACGACCTGTCTGACTTCTCCTGGGGCAGCGTCAATGGCACCTTGAACCACACGGCCCTGACAGCCGAGTTCAGGGGCGTCCCAGCCACCGACCCCAGCAGCAGCTTCTCCAACGGCAGCCTGGCATTTCGAGTGAGTCCCCGTGGGTCTGTCCTGCTCTGGGGTGGCCAAAGCACCTTCTAGAGAGGGAACGTTGCTCCACGGTGTCCCAGCCGGTGGCTGCGCTGTCCCCCTGACCTGTGTCCTCTGCAGGTGACAGCCTATGAGGCCAGTGGCCGTGACGGGCCCCTGCCCAGCCTCCTGCACACAGCAAACAGCTCCAAGCTGGAGTTTGTCCTGGCTGGGGTGGCTCCACGAGGTAACAGCTCCCGATTCATGCTGGAGGTGGCCACGGTGGAGGAGGCAGGGGTGGTGCAGAAGCTGCGCTCGCTGCGCTCCATTGATGATGAGTACACTCCCACCATCTTTGAGGTGAGCCTGGGCTGGGCACTGGGCTTGGGGACATCCCCTGCTGCAGGAACCAGGGGGAGGGAGGTCTGGGGTGACCTGTGGCTCCCTGTGATCACAGAATCATAGGGATTGGAAGGGACCTCCAGAGCCCATCCAGTCCAACCCCCTGCCAAAGCAGCTCCCCAGCTCATATTGCACAGGGCGGCATCCAGACGAGTCTTGAGTATCTCCAGAGAAGGAGACTCCACACCCCCTGGGCAGCCTGTCACAGGGCTCTCTCACCCTTACTGGGGAAAAGTCTCACCCTGTGGGCTGAGCACTGGGCTTGGGGACATCCCCTCCTGCAGGAATGAGGGAGAGGGAGGTCTGGGGTGACCTGTGGCTCCTTGTGATGTCTCACCCTGGCCTGAAGCCCATCTCCTGTCCTCACTTCACTGCCCATCGCTCTCCTTCCACCAGACCCTCTCCCTGGTATCTGAGGCCCAGAATGGCAGCTCCACACTCAGCTTCCTGCAGTGGAAGGCGACAGCCTACGGCTCCCAGACACCCAGGCGTGAGGACAGCATCCAGTGCCGCTCTCAGGGCCTGCAGGCAGCTAACTGGACCTTGCCTGTGTCCAGCATCGTGCACGCCTACTTTGGGGAGGGCGTAGGCAGCACCTACATCAGCGCCATCAACATCTCCTTTGGGGGAGAAGATGGCCAAGTTTACCAGGAGAAGCGCTACCTGAGCTGGTGAGTGGGGTCTCATGCATCCCCTTCCCCCAGCTGGGAGCCTCTTCCCTGCCCTGGGTGGGATCTTGCCAAGGAATCTTCATCTGACCCTCTCAGGGTGGGAAGCTCCAGGTTCCCCCCCGTGGGATGCAGCTGATCCCCTCCTCTGTGCCTGACTCATCTCATCCCCTCTGCAGGTCAGCCCTGCTGGGCTTTGGGCAGCCTCCCAAGGACACCTTCTCCCCCCTTGTCATCTCCATCATGGCTGTGGCACTGGGCACCCCCGTGCTGCTGCTGGTGCTGGGAAGCTGCCTGGTTCTCCTTGTGCAGAGGAAACGTTACTCCGAGTATGAGCCCATCAACTGAGCGGGACGGTCCCTGCAGAGACCCCCAGGACCCTCTGGGACCTGCCCGTGGCTGCTGCAGGGGTTCTGGTGCCTGCAGCCTCCTCTGTGTCCTCCCCACTGTCCCTGCTGTCCTGACTCACAGGACACATCGTGTGTCCCTCTGTCCCTCTCCCTTCTGCTGCCCACACCTCACATCTCACCACGCTTCTTCCTCTCTCTGTCCTGATCCCTCCAGCCAAGGGAAGGGCCTGGGGGAGGTTGGTCAGGGCTGCTTTGACCAGGGAAGATCCCTCTTCTCCTGAGGGGTGAAACCACTGCTGATACACCCAGGGCTGTGCCCTGTCCTGTGCTGCTCCAGGGTTGTTTGGGTGGCTTCAACCCAGGAGAAAGCAGGGCTGGAGGACAGGGCTGGGGACCAGGACTGCTCCAGTGCCTCACTGCTTCACACTGTGCTGGGAGCATCCCAAACCAGCCCCCCCAACCCCTCTGGGGGGGTCACAGATCCCTCAGTCCCCACTTTGTGCCTGGGAGCTGCTGGTACAAGGGACCCAGCGCTGCTTTGCAGGTGCTGCTGAGCTCAGGGATGTCCTGTGGTCCCACCAGGAGCAGCTCCAGCTCTGTTCTCTGTGAGTTGTGGCCCTTTGGCTCTGCAGGGATGGCTTGGAGATGCTGTTAGGTGCTTGAAGCCACGGGACAAGTGTGGTCTGTGCCTGCTTGGTGCTTCCAGAGGTACTGCATCACTGGGGGGTGCTGGGGGGTGGTGTTCTCCACTGTGGATTTATCTTTGACTAAATAAAGTGAGTTTCTAAGAGTGGTTTGCTGCAGGAGCATTAAAGGGAGGAGAGTGGCTCTTGGGCTGGGTGGGAGTTAAAGGGTGTGGGACTCATGGGGACCACACAGACACACGTGGTGCTCTGGGAGCCATGGGGTCAGGGTGAACTCAGGCTGTATCCCTACTGAGACACAGGTTTGAAGAGTCAGACCCTTCCCTACTCTGAGGAGCAGCAACAGCACAGCAACCAGGGGTGGGGGCTGGACAAGGCCCCGGGGGGGCCCAGTGCCCTGAGGGGGGGCCCAGTGCCCTGAGGGGTGCAGGCTGGGTGGTCATCCTGGGTGGGCATCAAGCCTGGTGCCATCTCCCCCATCCCTCCTCAGGGCAGGGCTCCTTCCCTCCTACCTGGCCAACTGGTTTGGGGAGGAGGAGGAGGAAGGACAAGCTGGGCAGGACTGGCCACACTGCCACTGCAGGGACCCAGAAGCAGGATGTGGGGCTGCTGGAGAGCTGGGAGATGGACAGGGTGGGGAAAACATCATTTTGGGGCTGGGTGATGGCATCCTACAGGCAAAGCTGTGAGCATTCAACCCCCACCCTGTCCCCAAACCAGCCACAGAGCTGCTTGGCAAAGGGGAATCTTTATTTGGCAAAGCCAGCTCATGAGAGGTAAACCAAATCCCACCCCAAGCCATGGCCAGGGCACTGGGTGCTGCTCTGGGCACTGTTTATCCTCCTGCAGGAAACTCCCCCACCCTGTGCAGAGTTTTACAGCTCTACCAACCCCAGGCACAAAACTTGGGTGCCAAGGTCCAAGCAGGGAGCAAGGGCACAGGCAGCTCTGTCTCACAGGGCAGGGAGGAAGGCTGGGTACCAGGCACCCCATCTCCTGGGGGCTCCCTCACCCCCAGTACCGGAGTTTGGTGCTGCTGTCCTTGGAGCGATCCTCAGGCCTGGGAGCAGCCACAGCGAGGAGGTTTTCGGGCTCCAGGATGAACATGCTGTAGAGGTTCCAGAGCAGCATGGCCAGCAGGGGCAGGAAGGTCATGGAGAAGCCAAAGGCACGGAAGGAGCGCCCGATGGCGTAGGAGAGCCAGTAGAGCAACCTGGAGAGGGCACAGAGGGTGAGGCCCAGCTTGGCAAAGGGCTTCTGAGCCCAGTGAGGGTTAGCCAGGCACAGTGTGGGGAGCAGGATGAGGGATGGAGCCCTCCCCTGTGCCAGCATGAGATGGTTGGGTGAAGCGGGGTGTTACCCAGCCCTGACAGAGCCAGTTTGCAGCTGGGGTACTGCCAAAGTGGAGGAGGCTCTTCAGAGGGGTCTGAACAGGCTGGATCCATGGGCTGAGACCAGTGGGATGAGGTTTAACAAGGCCAAGGGCAGAGTGCTGCACATGGGACACAACAACCCCAGGCAGCTACAGGCTGGGGGAGACTGGCTGGAGAGCTGTCAGGCAGAGAAGGACCTGGGGGTGTTGGGTGGCTGCAGGCTGAACATGAGCCAGCAGTGTGCCCAGGGGGCCAGGAAAGCCAAGGGCATCCTGGCTTGTGTCAGAAATAGTGTGGCTAGTAGGGCTGGGGAGGGGATTGTGCCCCTGGACTGGGCACTGGGGAGGCTGCAGCTGGAGTGCTGGGTCCAGTTCTGGGCTCCTCACCACCAGAAGGACATTGAGGTCCTGGAGCGAGTCCAGAGAAGGGCAACCAGGCTGGGGAAGGGGCTGGAGGGCAAATCCTCTGAGGAGCAGCTGAGGGAGCTGGGGGTGTTGAGCCTGGAGAAGAGGAGGCTGAGGGGAGACCTTCTCCCCACCTCCCCTGCCCTGCCAGGAGGGTGCAGAGAGGTGGGTGATGGTCTCTTCAGCCAGGGGACAGGAGATGGGACAAGGGGCAATGGGCTCCAGCTGCCCCAGGGCAGGGTCAGAGCAGATGGGAGGGCAAAGTTCTTCCCTGGCAGAGTTGTGGGGCTGTGGCACAGGCTGCCCAGGGAGGGGCTGAGTCCCCTTCCCTGGGGGTGTTTAACAAAGGGATGTGGTTCAGCACAGGATGGGAATGGTTGGACTTGATGATCTTCCAAGGTCTTTTCCAACTGGTGATGCTGTGAAAAGGTGTAAAAGGTGAAAAAGCCACTTACCTGGAGACAGCAAAAAGCGCTGTGAGCAGAGGGATGAGCTTGAGGACTTCCTGTGGGAGGTAGGTGGCCAGCACAGCCATGTTGAAGAAGTAGAGGATGAAGAGATGGACAGACTGGGAGACGTAGGTGCGGTGGATCTCCACCTCCCGCTGCAGCTCCCCAAAGGGCTCCAGGGCAGAGGAACAGAGGCGAGAGATGCCGCTGACAATCATGCCTGGGGAGCGGGGGAAAGAGAGGAGCAGGGTGAAACCACAGCTGGGCTGGGGCAGCACCGGAGTGCTGGGAAACAGGGTGGGAAACTCAAGTCTGCTGCTCCCAGTGGGAACAAGGGAGCTGCAAAGGACTCAGCCCTGGCTCTGCACCCTGTGGGGGGTGAAGGGCTTGGTACACCCACCCCACACTCACCCAGGACGATGGGGAAGGTGGCGAAAGCGGCGCAGCGCAGCGTGTAGACCAGGCGGGTGCTGATGGTGGGCAGCAGCGGGGCGTCAAAGGGCAGGAAGACATAAGCACCATAGATGAGGCAGGGGCACAGCAGCAGGGCCCCCACCACTGAGGCTACAGCCTTGAGGCTGCCAGAGCCGCAGCCCCGGGCGCAGGGGCACCAGGGGTGCTCAGTGGGTGGCTTGGCTACTCGCCCCTCAAAGCCCAGAGGGTCCCTGTAGCGTGGGGTGGTGATGGGGAGGAAGACCTGCTTCTGGCGGGGGCTGTCGAGCCTGTGGCTGGGGGGGATGCAGCCCCCCTTGGCCTCCTCCCTGGGCTGGGAGGCTGGTTGCTGCTTCTGCTTGCTGGGGGTCCGTTCGATGCACTGCGGGTCGATGGGCACAAAGACGTGGGGCATCATCATGGGCAGCCCAGGGGCTTCCTCATCTTCGGCCTCAGCTTGGGAGGAGGTGGGAGCAGCCTCCTGGGGGGCTTCAGGGCTGCCCTCAGGGCTCGAACGCCTCTTTGCTTCCACGGGCTCTGGTTCAGCCTGGGTGCTGTGCTGATACCGGTCCCATGGTAGGGTGGCATCAGGGTCCCCTGGGTGTTCATTCGGAGCTGGTGGCACCTTGTCTGGGGGGGTACCCAGGGCCACCTTTCCCAGGTCCAGCAAAGCCACCTCCTCAGGGGGCAGGACGGGGTCAGCAGCAGCCATGAGTGTGCAGCTCGGTACCGCTGGGGACTGGCAAGAAACTCTCCTGTGTTTTGGAGTGTCCTGAGGAGTCTGGGTTCCTGTCCCTCCTGCTTTTCACCCTGCACCAGGAGACAGGACAGCAAAACCCAGCAGAAATAAGAGGTTTGGGGTGCTGCAGCCCCGTTACAACGTGGCAGCCACCAGCCCTGGAGCCCCTCTCGTCTCTCTGCCCTTCCACTGTGAGGAGAAAGCAGAGCCCTGTGTCCCCACACCCTCACTCCACTGCTCCACAGCGGTGGGATCAGGGCACACGATGCCACACGTGTGGGTGCACAGCCCAGAGCTGGGTGCCTGGTGAGCCCCGGGTGTGCAGGGCTGGGTGCACAATGGGGGCAGCCTGGGAAGTGCTTCCCTACCTGGCCAAACACCCCAGGGGGGGTGAGACTTGTAACTCAGGGGAGCTGGATGCTGCAACTGGCTGCACCCACCAGGCTCTGTCCCATCCCTGCATCAACAGAGTCCCAACACTTGGGGGGAGCTGGTCACGCCACATCTAGGAACCTCAGGTGAGGCCAGGGCGAGCCAGACCTGCTTCCTGCTGTGGCTGAGGCTGAGCCAGGAGGCTGCTGGGTGCCGCCTGCTATGGCGGAGCAGGAGATCCAGGCGGGAATCTCATCCTGGTTCCCTCTTAGCAGGGAATCCCTGTCTCCCAGCCGCCCTCAGGTGTTGCTGGGTGGGACACAGAAGCCTCCTTACATTAAAATCTCTCCCCCTCCTCCCCACCCCTTCCCCCTCCCATGCCCGTCCATCCCTGTGCCCTAGAAGGAGTCCTGGCCTTCCCACAGGGGAAACTGAGGCACGGCGCGGTGCTGGGCCTCAGCTGAGGTCTGCATGAGGCAGCGCGGCTAAAGCAGCTTCCCACCTCTTGCAAACCCCCCTCTCCTCTCCCCAGCCCCAGGGACACGGAGGAACCTGGCACCGGGCGCCCCTCGCTGCGAGACTTACTTGGTGGGAGGCGGGAGGCCATGGGGCCGGGGGCCGCGCAGCTGGAGCTCGGCTGGGCGCCTGCGAGAGGCCGCCTCTCCGCCGCCCGGCCCTCAAACCTGTCTAACCAGCCCTGAGGTGGGGCCGGGCCCAAAGGGGCAGGCGGAGCGGCCTCGCCCCGCGCTGCGCTGGGCCCGCAAGCGGCCCCTCGGCCGTGCGCCGGTTCCCGAGGGCGGAGACGCCCCCCGGCCGGACCCCGCGCAGCGCCCGGTGCGGGAAGGGAAGGCCCGGTGCTCGTTCGCCATGGCTGAGGCACGCCCGGCCCCAGCACCCGGGGGACGGCGGCCCCGCCCGCAACGCCCGACTCGGTGCGGCGGCAGCCGGGGCCGAGCAGCGGGCGCTCTGCCGCGGGGCGCTCCCGCAGGGTGGATGCTGGGGGGTCTCCGCGGCCCTGAGGCGCTGAGGCAGGGGGTCGACCGCCCCGCACCCGCCTGCAGAGCCTGCTCGGCCCGCGGGAGCCACCGGCACTACTGCCCCCGTCTGGCCTCCGGGCCGCCAATACAGCTCCCTGAGTGAATCCCAGAATCCCAGCCTGGTCTGGGTTGGGAGGGACCCCAAGGGTCACAGAGCTCCAACCCCCTGCCACAGGCAGGGCCACCAACCTCCAGGCCTGGAGCTACACAAGGTTGCCCAGGGCCCCAGCCAACCTGGCCTTGAACACCCCCAGGGACGGGGCACCCACCCCCTCTCTGGGCAGCCCCTTCCAGCCCCTCACCACTCTCTCTGCACAGAACTTCCCCCCAATCTCTCCTCTCCCCCTTCCCTCCTCCAGCTTCACTCCAGCCCCCTTGTCCTGCCAGTCTCTGCCCTTTAACAAGCTGATTCCCCTCCTGTTCCTCTGCTCCCTTCAGGGACTGGGAGGCTGCAGTGAGGTCCCCCCACAGCCTTCTCTGCTCCAGGCTGACCCAGCCCAGCTCCCTCAGCCTCTCTCCATGGGGAGCTGCTCCAGCCCTCTGAGCATCTCCGTGGCTCCTCTGACCCCTCTCCAACAGCCCCACATCTTCCTTGTGTTGGGCCCCAGCTCTGGACACAGGACTCCAGCTGGGGCCTCCCAGGGCAGAGCAGAGAGGGACAATCCCCTCCCTGTCCCTGCTGCCACCCCTCTGCTGATGGAGCCCAGGATGCCATCGCCCTTCCCAGCTGCCAGAGCACACTGCTGGCTCATGTTCAGTTCCTCATCCCCCATGACACCCAGGTCCTTCTCAGCAGGGCTGCTCCCCAGGAGCTCTTCTCCCAGCCTGTATCTGTGTCTGGGATTCTTCCAGCCCAAGTGCAACACCTGACACTTGGCAGTGTGGAACCTCACTAGGTTCACCCCAGCCCATCTTTCCAGCCTGTCACGGTCCCTCTGCATGGCTCCCAGAGTGACCTCACAGGCTGCAGCCGCCTCGGCCGCCATATTTGCAGCACCAAGTGGCCATGCGGGGCCCGGGAGAAGCTCCCGGGGTGACGCCGCGCAGCCGCCATGTTGCCAGCAGGAGGCGCTGCCGCGGCCGGAGGCTCCAATCTCGCGAGGTGAGGCCGGCCCCGCCGCCGCCATGTTTCGCCCGCCCGCTCTCGCCGCAAGTCTCGCGAGAGCGGCGCGGGGCAGGGGGCAGCCGCGCAGCCATGGCGGCCGCGGGGGGCCGGGGGCGGCGGCGGGGAGCGGGGGGGCGGCGCGGCCGGTGCTGAGGGGAGCGGGGGTCGCGCCCGGCAGGGCCGGGCTGGGCCTTCCCCGAGCCAAGGCGCCATGAGCCAAGGCGGCGGGGCCAGCGGGGAGAGCGGCGAGCCGGAGGCCAAGGTGCTGCACACCAAGCGGCTGTACCGGTGAGGAGAAGGGGAGGGGGAGAGGAGCTGAGGGGGGTCAGGGGCTGAGGGGGAGACGGTGGGTGTGGGGGCACCCGAGGGGTGGAAGGAGGTGGGGCTGGGCGCAGGGGCCGATCGGGGGAGGCTGAGGGGTGCCTGGGGAAGGGGGTGGGGGGCTGTGGGAGACCATGGGGAGGATGGGAGAGGGGAGGGTCTGGGGGGGATTGGGGGTGACAGGGGAAGGGGACTGGGGGGACCCCGAGGAGACTGGGGAGTGGCGAGGTGAGGGGGGCTGGGGGAGGATTGAGGGGATGGGGAAGCAGTCAGGGAAGGTTATGGGGGCTGCGGGAGGAGACGCTGGGACTTAGGGAGGAATGGGGGTTATTGGGGGAAGGGATGGGGGGGTGAGGGGCTGGCTGGAGGGAGACGTGAGGGAGGGAGGAATCCAGGGGAAATGGGGTTTACCAGGAGGAAGGGGTTGGGGGGCGATGTGGGGAGGAGACGGTGGGAGTCAGTGAAGATTGGGGGAAACAGGGATGAGCGGTGCTAAGGGAAAGGAAAAGGGGAAGGGGTGAGGGGAGGGGGCTGTGTGGGTTCCAGAGGAGATGAGTGACACAGGGGGTTTGGGGTGGCCCTGGTGAAAAGGGGGTCTGAGGGGCACGAGTTGAAACAGAGAGTGGTGATGGAGGGAGCTGTGGGGGATTCAGGTGGGATGGGGGGAAGGTGGAGGGTAAGAATGGGATCGGGGCACAGGGCACCAAGGGAGCTGGGATGTGGGGCTGGAAGAAGGGGTTGTGTGTGATTCAGGGAGGGTAGGTGCTGAGGGGAAGGAGGTGTGGGGTGCACTGGGGTAAGGGTATGCAGGGAGAGGGGGTCCCTGGCATTGGCAGGAGACAGGGATTCCATGGGGAGTGCTGGAGAAGGGAGTGTGATGAGCAGGAGCTGGGGCCAGGCCACTTTCCTGCTCTAGGGAGGGCAAGGCTGCTCTAGCTGCACATCTTCCCTCTAAAGCACTGCCTGGAACTCCCTCTCACGTGTGTGTCTGCACTGTGCACTGGGAACAGTGTCTGGAGACAGGACTCAGGAAGCAACAGTAGCTTTGGTCAGCTCAGTGGAGCAGGGATGAAGTGCCAAGCTGTCAGCATGAGGTGCCTGGCCTCTGCTCTGCAGATGACTTGTTTTGGGACTGTGGCCCAGAAATTGTCCCCTTCTCCCAGTGTCTCCACCAGTAAAGAGGATTCATACTGGAGTTTCAGCAGGGACAGCGTGGTTTCAGGGATGAGCAAAGTGATGAAGGCAAAAGGTGGATTTTTACATCAGGGTCTGTTTTGGTTTTGTCTCACTGGTGACACTAGAAGTGTCCTGTCATCTCATGGAACTTCTAAAACGGGGCAAGGCTCTCCTCAGCCTCAGAACTCGGGCAGGATCCTTGCCCAGAAGTGCAAAGCAGTACCAGCAGGTGTGAGTGGCAGCTCCTGGGATTTGCCTGTGCTGTGTGTGAGCACGTGCCCTGCACTTTGAAGTTACATGAGGTTCATTTCTCCTTCTTGTTGTGGGGTCAGTGGTAGAACCATGATACCTTGGGTTACCCAGCTGTGGGCTGTGCCATTGTGTGAGGAGTGCCTCCAGGGCTCTGGAGCTTTCTCTCTGCTGCCACGTGGAGATAACCCCCTTTGATTTTAGGGCTGCCTTTCCACATCTGGTAGTTGAACTCATGCAGTGTAGCACCTTGCCTGCTGCTGCCTGGGATGGAGCAGATGGGATGTGTGCTTGGATGAATGTGTTTGGTTAATCACAGGATCACAGGGGTTGGAAGGAACCTCCAGAGCCCATCAGGTCCAACCCCCTGCCAAAGCAGGGTCCCTGGGACAGGTCGGTGTCCAGATGGGGCTGGAATCTCTCCAGAGAAGGAGACTCCACACCCCCTGGGCAGCCTGTCCCAGGGCTCCCTCACCCTCACTGGGGAAAAGTTCTTCCCCATGTTGGGGGGGAACTCCCTGTGCTCCAACTTGAGGCCATCGCCCCTTGTCCTGTCCCCACAGACACTGAGCAGAGGCTGCCCATGTCCCCCTGTGTCCCACCCTTCAGCTATTGATCCCCATTGATCAGATCCCCTCTCAGTCTCTTCTCTCCAGGCTGAACAGCCCCAGCTCACTCAGCCTTTCCTCACAGGGGAGATGCTCCAGGCCCTTCAGCATCTCCGTAGCCTCCTCTGGACTCCTCTTAAACCTCCTTCATGGTGGCTGAAGGTGTGTTTTAGTTCTTGGTGGGATGTGTAGGCTTCTCAGCTCCCCTGACAAGCTCCCTCACTATGCTGCTGGAGCTCCCAAGCCAACATCCCTTGACCAGACGTGGGACTGATCATCAAGACAAGGAAGCAGTTGCTCTCTGTTTGTGTTTTTATGGTAGAATAAGGTGTGTGGTGTTGCTTTATAGCATTTTTACAGCAGGAAAAGCAAACCACAGTGCTGTAAAGCCAGATCTGCCTTTAGCTGGAAATAAGTGTTGTGATTTTAGTACAGGATCTGCAGTGGCCACATGTTTTTCTAGCTGATAGCTCTCTTTGCCATGCTTCCTACCTTAACAATCTCACATCAGTTCTCCTCTCTCTCATAGAATCATAGACTGGGCTGGGTTGGGAGGAACCCCAAGGGTCACAGAGCTCCAACCCCCCTGCCACAGGCAGGGCCACCAACCTCCAGGCCTGGAGCTACACAAGCTTGCCCAGGGCCCCAGCCAACTGCACTTTCAACCTGAAGTGCAGTAGAGACAGAGCAGTAAGTTCCTGTCCACCAAGAAGCACGTTGTGCTTTGTGTGGCATCTGAATGTCTCTAGAAACTTCTGGCCACCAGATGAAACAGCACACTTGAATCACAGGGGTTTGACTGTCAGGGTCCCAGCTATCAACCAAGCTCACATGGGATCAGCTTTGTGCCTGCTAGGGAGAGCTGAGCTCGGGTCTCCACAGCTCTTGGCAAACATGGAGGGCTGTTGGGAGTGTCCCTTTGGAGATGAGGTTGTTCCATCACTGGTCTAAACTCTTCCACTTCAGTCTTCCTGGATTGTCAGTCCCCAAGTGTCACCTCAGAGCGTTGCAACCACTTCCCTGGGTGCTGTTGTACAAGGTATGCTTTAGTGTAGAGTGACTGGATTGATTTTACAGGTTTCTCCTCTGGTTTCTGGGTAACCAGTAGCTCCTGGGCTTGGTGTTACTATTCCTGTCTGCCAGCCTTGTTCTGGGCAGTAGTATTTGTGTCCTGACACATGCCAGAATACAAATGAAAGGCTGCAGTTCCTTCCCCTGAGAAATGTCTTGCTCCTCAGGGGTTGTGGCTCTTAGCAATGTAGTAAAGAAAGAATAGAGGGAGGAGAAATACTCTCCCCACTGTCTTACCCTTCCTGGAATGTTGATGGCACAGAAGGAGAGTGATAGATTGGCGTCTGTGTCACAGAAGAGGGCTTTGTGTTGGACCATTTCCACCCTGCCTGGCATGATGTGCTCTACTTGATTCTTTTAATAGCCTGGCATCTGATTTGCCTCCTCTGTGGTTCTGATGTGCTGTCTGAAAGCAATGTTTAAACCCAGCAGGTAGAAAAATGGGTACTGTGACAAAATTTGGCCTCTTAACTGCTAAGGAGAGGACAGCCCATGGGCTCAAGCCACCCAAGGCACCAATGCTAAATTTCATTTTAACCCCTGCATGGTCTGTAGTGCCTCTGTTTCTGTTCTCTAACATTATTTGAGGTGAGGTTGCCTCCTTGTACCTGTTTGTCCTCACACTGTGGACACAGGATCCTTGCAGGTCATCCCTGGCCATCAAAAGTTCTTCTTCACTCATTCCTCCACCTCTTGCAGCACCACAAAGCTGGAGAGCTGTCAGGCAGAGAAGGACCTGGGGGTGTTGGGTGGCTGCAGGCTGAACATGAGCCAGCAGTGTGCCCAGGGGGCCAGGAAAGCCAAGGGCATCCTGGCTTGTGTCAGAAATAGCATGGCCAGTAGGGCTGGGGAGGGGATTGTGCCCCTGCACTGGGCACTGGGGAGGCTGCAGCTGGAGTGCTGGGTCCAGTTCTGGGCTCCTCAGCATCAGAAGGACATTGAGGTCCTGGAGCGAGTCCAGAGAAGGGCAACCAGGCTGGGGAAGGGGCTGGAGGGCAAATCCTCTGAGGAGCAGCTGAGGGAGCTGGGGGTGTTGAGCCTGGAGAAGAGGAGGCTGAGGGGAGACCTTCTCCCCACCTCCCCTGCCCTGCCAGGAGGGTGCAGAGAGGTGGGCGATGGTCTCTTCAGCCAGGGGACAGGAGATGGGACAAGGGGCAATGGGCTGAAGCTGCCCCAGGGCAGGGTCAGAGCAGATGGGAGGGCAAAGTTCTTCCCTGGCAGAGTTGTGGGGCTGTGGCACAGGCTGCCCAGGGAGGGGCTGAGTCCCCTTCCCTGGGGGTGTTTAACAAAGGGGAGATGAGGTGCTCAGGGAGCTGGTTCAGCACAGGGTGGGAATGGTTGGACTTGATGATCTCAAAGGGCTTTTCCAACCTGGTGATTCTGTGAAAGCTGATGAGAAGATGTTTTAGCAGGAGGAGTCTGCATCCTTCCTTACAGCTCAGGAACCCACATCCTAACAGATAAACCTTCCTGCTTTCACCAACTCTCCCTTTCTTTATGAATCCATAAAAAGTAGTAGAAGCAACTGGTGTCTTCATGCACCTCTGACTGTCACAGCTCAGAGAGTCACTGGAAGGAAACTTTTCCATGCTTCACATTCAGGCAGTTGCTCTCTCACATTTCTTATCTGCTGATGCTGTTGGCAGCCAAATCACTGCCTGGTTCCTTGTGACTTGGAAAGAAGGTTCTGGAAAGTATTTTTGGGGGGTAATTCCTGTCATGTCACGGGTGTTGGGCTGCAAGGTGCCTCTCTGACACTGCTGAGCTCGGGATGGTTCTGAGCTGAAGTTTTGTGACTCTTTTATTTTTTAGATATTAATTTAAAAAAACAGAGGCTTGTTGGCACGTGGGATACTGAGCAGCAAGAGGATCTGGACCACGTGCCCATGGAGGAATCAGGATTGAATGAGCATCAGGAGAAGGAGTTGGTGTTGAGCCTTCGATTGCAGTGAGGATTTGAGCTCAGGGCTTCGTGCCTGTGACATCCCACCCAAAGGGTTCACTGTGTCCTTTGGATCCAGGTGTTGACTGCTTGTAGTGCCTGTGAAATCATCTCCCACCTCGAGGTGTCAGTGACACCCCAGCTTGGATTAGACACACAGTGACTGCGTTCTGTGCAGCTCTCCTCAAGAGAGGAGCCCTGCTCTCCTCAAGAGAGGAGAGGTCTCCAGCTGCTTTGGGAATAGATGATTGTAGTTTGCCAGTAGTTCTCCCTAGGAATCCAATGAGTCAGCAGTTCCCCTTTCTTCTGGTCACCCTCCTGCATGGGAACATGGGTTCCCTGTGAGCTGGTTCCCTGGGAGCTGCACCGTGGTGCCCTGCTGCAGCAGGTCTTGGAGACTCAGTGGCAGGACACGAGCTGCAGGTTGTGGTGAGGAGCTGTTTATTGCAGGTATCTGCTGGAAACTAAACCTGAGTGATGGGCTTGTTTGGTGTCCTGTCCCCCCTGATATGCTGTGAGCTCGGATGGTGCTTTATACTCCCTGCCTTTTGCTTGCAGACCAGAAGGTGTTTGACTCACCTGCTTACCTGCTGCTGAGGGTGTCGGGCTGTTGGAGTTTGCTGAGGAGCTTCAGGCCACGTGAGAAAGGTGCTAGTGAGCAGCAGGAGCTGTGGATACCGAGTTCAGTAGCAGATTTTGTGTGGGATTCCTGGTCTCTTCTTGGGTTTCTTCAGGATTATTTAGGAAGAAGCTGGTTCAACTCTGGGATGGGGAGGGGATTGTCCCTCTCTGCTCTGCCCTGGGAGGCCCCAGCTGGATCCTGTGTCCAGAGCTGGGGCCCAACACAAGGAAGTGTGGGACTGTTGGAGAGGGGTCAGAGGAGCCACGGAGATGCTCAGAGGGCTGGAGCAGCTCCCCTGTGGAGAGAGGCTGAGGGAGCTGGGCTGGGTCAGCCTGGAGAAGAGAAGGCTGTGGGGGGACCTCATTGCAGCCTCCCAGTCCCTGAAGGGAGCAGAGGAACAGGAGGGGAATCAGCTTGTTAAAGGGCAGAGACTGGCAGGACAAGGGGGCTGGAGTGAAGCTGGAGGAGGGAAGGGGGAGAGGAGAGATTAGGGGGAAGTTCTGTGCAGAGAGAGTGGTGAGGGGCTGGAACAGGCTGCCCAGAGAGGGGGTGGGTGCCCCATCCCTGGGGGTGTTCAAGGCCAGGTTGGCTGGGGCCCTGGGCAAGCTTGTGTAGCTCCAGGCCTGGAGGTTGGTGGCCCTGCCTGTGGCAGGGGGGGGTTGGAGCTCTGTGACCCTTGGGGTCCCTTCCAACCCAGACCAGTCTATGATTCTGTTGACCTCAAATACAGGCTTAGAAAGGCAAAGGTTTGGAGATCTCCCTTGGTATGAAGGGTTTAACGTGACCAGTTGATTTTTGCTTTATCAAACTCTCTATGAGATATTAATGAGGGTCCTGTCAGCACACACGTTTCCCTGAGTCCCTGGGTTTACTTCACTGCAAGGCTTTGCCATTGTAATCTGATGTATTCACTGCTCCAAACTTGGGAGCACTTCGGATTTGGACACACAGTGTGGTATTTCTCCTCCAGGATGAGAGCCCTGGGCAGTGATTCACAGAAGGATTTCTTTGCCTGACTCAGAGGCTTGGAGGTTGCTTGGTCTGTCTTTTATCTGACTTTCAGGGGAAAAAAAAATCTTGTAAGCAGTGACATATGGCTGGTTCTGAAGACCTCTCTCACCTGTCATTGAGAGGTTCTTAAGGGCTTTAATCAATGAATCACCATAACAAAGGAAGCTTTGGCAAATGAAGATGATGGGAAAACAAGGAAGCAGGAAGATGTTTGAGTCTTACCCTGTCAAACAGTTCTTGTTAGAAATCACTAAGTTTCTTTATTCACAGAGTTGAAGTTGTTTAGATTAACCTGAGAGGATGGATTTAATTGCTAACATGTCCAAAGACATTTCTGACTGGTTGACCTTAGAAATACGTGACTTTTTTTGACCAAATAGGCAGTTCTAACAGATTCGTTGTAGAAAAAATCATTACAGGGTAAGTTACTCTGCTTTTTTTCCTTCTTTCCATAAGCTTTTAAAGATAGAGGGCAGAAAGGAAATCAATTAATGGTGTAATGTGGCTTGCTAATAATGGGATTAACCAAACTAGTATGGTTTCTGCCCAGACATCCCAGATCTCAATGAAATAATCCTGCAAAACCTGCTGTTCTGAAGCTGTTCTGAAACTCTTCTCTCTGATTCACCTTGCAGAGCAGTGGTAGAGGCTGTGCATCGACTGGATCTGATCCTTGGTAATAAGGCAGCCTATCAAGAAGTCTTCAAACCAGAGAACATCAGCTTGAGGAACAAGTAAGTTGGGCAGGGCACTTGGTTTGGGTTGGGTGTTTTATAGGTGGATGGGGAAAAATCCACGTGGAGCAAAGCCTGGAGGAGGTTCTGAACCTGCAGTTTCACAGGGTGTTTGGTTTGTAGTGTACCTGTTGAACCTGGGATCCCTCCAGGGTTTTGAAGCAGAGGTTTGATTTCAGATCTCTGTTTGAACAGCACCTAACCATGTAGCCCATAGCTGGAGGCTTTCCTGGCTCTTGGAATCCAAACAAGTTGTCTTTGTCTTGGCTGATGTCTTCCTTGTAATTATCTTTCAAAGAAACCCCAAAAACACAGCCCTGTGTGGTGAAGAAACTTAGATATGTGTGAAATCTTTGCTCAGGGTCAGAGGATGCCTAGCAGGGGCAATTTTCCTTCCTAATTTTGTCAGCTATCAAGACAGTTTTTGATGCTGCTGCAATTTAGGAAGCTTCTGCTGGCCAACTGAGCCAAGGTAACTAGTTAGGTGTGTGGCTTCTCCAGATGCTCCTGTGGGCAAGTGGTAGGAGCTGTACCATCACCAAATGGCCTAGCTCATCTGTCATAATGAATTCAGACTTTCCTCTTCCATGCTTATGTCCTGGCAGCTGTGTTTGGAGCTGCTGTAGCTAAAAGTGACTTCTTGGCTGTTGATCTCAGGCTGCGTGAGCTGTGTGTGAAGCTCATGTTCTTGCACCCAGTGGATTATGGAAGAAAAGCAGAAGAACTACTCTGGAGGAAAGTTTACTATGAAGTTATCCAGCTCATTAAAACAAATAAAAAGGTAAGTGTGTGGCTCTGGCATGGGAGAGTCTCTGGCTGTGCAGAGGGTGGGTTAAAAGCTGTGTTTGTGTGGAGTTGTGGTGTGGACATGGGGACAGGGAGCCAGGGACTCCTGAAGCACAGACATTCACTTGACATACTCTTCTTTTCTAGCTGTGGGGCAGGTAAGCTTTAATCATCTGCTGAGACAGCTGCCATGGCACAGGATATTTCCTAATATCCACAGGATATTCCATAAATTTGCCTAATTTTTGTCCAAAGGAGACACATCTCCACGTGGAACGAGGGTCTTCAGAGGCTTTGCCAGTGGAGTTGATCCCTGGAAAATACAATACTCACACTTGTGTTTTCTAATGCCATGGACTCTCCTGATGGTCAGGATATATCCAGGGTGCTCTATCTGCACACCTTGATTTGATTTATTTCTTGTTGCAGCAAGTCTTTCTCCTCCTTTGGGGGGTTGGACCTGATGATCTCTCGAGGTCCCTTCCAACCCCTACGATTCTGTGATTCCTTGACGTTGATCCATAGTAAATCCCACTGGGAGCAGCTCAGCTGCTCCCTGTCTTGCTTCCTATTTGGTAAAGAACTTGGGTGGCTGGCCTGAAACAGCACCCATCCTGCTTTAACATACCCTCCTCTTCCTTCCCTGCAGCACATCCACAGCAGGAGCACCCTGGAGTGTGCGTACCGCACTCACCTGGTCGCTGGCATAGGATTCTACCAGCACCTTCTCCTGTACATCCAGTCCCACTACCAGCTGGAGCTGCAGTGTTGTATTGACTGGACACACGTCACAGACCCTCTGATAGGTCAGTGCTCTGTGTGTTGGACTTGTGGGCAAGGCTGCAATCCCAGACAGGTGGCTGTTCCTTGTGCTGGTCCCTCTTTGTTTCAGCATTCAAGGGATTATCAGGTGTTGCACTTGGGCTGGAAGAATCCCAGACACAGATCCAGGCTGGGAGAAGAGTCCTGGGGAGCAGCCCTGCTGAGAAGGACCTGGGTGTCATGGGGGATGAGGAACTTAACATGAGCCAGCACTGTGCTCTGGCAGCTGGGAAGGGCGATGGGATCCTGGGCTCCATCAGCAGAGGGGTGGCAGCAGGGACAGGGAGGGGATTGTCCCTCTCTGCTCTGCCCTGGGAGGCCCCAGCTGGATCCTGTGTCCAGAGCTGGGGCCCAACACAAGGAAGATGTGGGACTGTTGGAGAGGGGTCAGAGGAGCCACGGAGATGCTCAGAGGGCTGGAGCAGCTCCCCTGTGGAGAGAGGCTGGGGGAGCTGGGCTGGGTCAGCCTGGAGAAGAGAAGGCTGTGGGGGGACCTCATTGCAGCCTTCCAGTGCCTGAAGGGAGCAGAGGAACAGGAGGGGAATCAGCTTGTTAAAGGGCAGAGACTGGCAGGACAAGGGGGCTGGAGTGAAGCTGGAGGAGGGAAGGGGGAGAGGAGAGATTAGGGGGAAGTTCTGTGCAGGGAGAGTGGTGAGGGGCTGGAACAGGCTGCCCAGAGAGGGGGTGGGTGCCCCATCCCTGGGGGTGTTCAAGGCCAGGTTGGCTGGGGCCCTGGGCAACCTTGTGTAGCTCCAGGCCTGGAGGTTGGTGGCCCTGCCTGTGGCAGGGGGTTGGAGCTCTGTGATCCTTGGGGTCCCTCCCAACCCAGACCAGGCTGGGATTCTATGATTCTGTGATCTCTTTTTTTTTTCCTTCTTTTTTTTTTTTCTGATTAGCCAGTTGCCTGTGTAGAACAGTCTGTTCTGCTCTCTTCTCAGGGGTACTGTTTTGTTGGGGTTTTTTAAGGCTGGGGGAGAAAGGAGGGTTTCTAACAGGAAGAGGATTCTATAGTAAGTGTTTGGTGATGGGAGATATTTATGGGAAATTGAAGAGCACTTCTGAATGTGCAGAAGGTTTTTAAAAGCTTAATTAAAGTAGGGAAACTGGCCATTGGGGGAACAGGTTCTGGAAATCAATGGATTATTGTCAGGACATCCTATGCACCAGATAGGAGATGTTGTTCCTTCTCTTGGTGCCTCTTTCTGCACTTCCTAGTTGTACTGTGAGCAGCTCTGAAACTGCTGTTGGGTCTTGAACTGAGGATGTGAAGCTCCTGTAAGGTGTTAACTGGCCTGGGTAGCTGCCTCTGTGCACACCACTAGATGCACACAACTGGAGGTGTTCTGCCTGTTTGGGGAGGAAGAACAGGAGCAGTTAGAGTCTTGAAACAGCTCAAGGTATGCATTCACATCCTTGATTACCTGGGAGTAGTTTGTTCATGTTTGCTCCTGGGTTGTGCCCAGTGGCCTCATGGCACATGTTTCCATCAGGTGGGTCCACACAGACATGGAGCCTTTGTATGCTCAGTGAACTTTGTTAGCAAGGGTTTAATTAACACTCTTAAAGCTGGCAGGAGGGAGGATGGCAGAAACCAGCATAAGAGAAGTTCCTCTGTCTTAGGCAGTAGGATGTTTGAGTTGCTGGTGTCCTGTTCTGAGTTCCTGGAGATGATTGTATTGTTACCAGCTTTGAAATGGGGGTTTAAAAGGCAGACATCCCTGGCAACTGCTGCCTTCAGACATGGATCCTGCTACCACAGAGTTAACAAATCCTTGAAATGTGCATTCCAGATGGGTTTGTAGCCTGTGGTGTGTTTGAAAAGCTCCCCCTGTTCAGGTTTCTTAATGTGTTTAGGCTCTTGAATTAAAAGGATTCTCAGACAAGCCTGTGGCTGGATGGTGGAGCTGTAACCCTGTGTATCTGGGGAGGCTGGCTGCTGAGAACCCTGTGTGTCCTGTGATGTAGGGTGGACACAACTTGATGGGTAGAGAAATGGGGGCAGGAGGATTCAAAGCCCAAAAGAAAGGGGGAGGACAGGTCAAACAGGGTACATGGCCACAGCTTCACAGGCTGTGTGTGTTGTGTAGGGCAACTCATACAATGCCTGAAAGTAGGAACCCTTCCTCGCTGCTCCCCCAAGCCTCCAGCTTTCACTTCCACTCTTCTAAACCCAGCCAGGGGGGAAGTGACTCAGCCTGGAGGTTGGACTGGTCAGTAAATGTGTCACCTTTGCCTCCTGATCTCTGGCTGAGCCAGGGCCCCCCTGGCTGGGGAGGTGGGAAGCAGCATGGTCTTGCCAGCCACAGCCCCTCCCAGGAACTGAGTCAGATTTGATGGCTTAGGTTGGTTCAGATCAGCTGGCTGGAGCCTTCCCCAGTTGTTTTTGACACTTTCCACTGACTGAACTATGGTTTTTTTGCCTTTTTTAAAAATTTTCACTTCTCTCTCCCCTAAGTTTAGAATTGACTGGGCTGGTTCAGTGCAGAGGGACCTACAGCAATCATCTAGTGCCACTGCCTGGCCAAGGCAGAGCTGACCAAAAGTTAAAGCATGTTACTAAGGGCATTTTCCAAATGCTTGGGGCATTGACCACTTCTCTGGGAAGCCTGTTCCAGTGTTTGACCAACCTCTCAGGAACAATCACTTCCTAATGTCCAGTGTGGCTTTGAAACATTCCCATGCATCTTATCCCTGGATCCCAGGGAGAAGAGACCAGCATCTCCTTCTCCTTGGAAAGCTGCAGAGCTGCTGCCCATAGAATATGCCTTCCATCCCTGCCACCAGCATGGGGCCCTGCTCTGGACACCACAGCAGTTCTGCCCAGAGGCAGTTCTCCCTGTAGAGACTGTAGCTGCTCTGGCTGCAACACACATTTTCCCAATTTCCCCTTGTTTTACTGCCCTTCCTCCCCTTTTGGTTGCCCACTCCTAACTCTAGATCTTAGTCTTGAGACAATGAGTTTTTCATTGATGTTGGGGAGGGTATGTCCATGTCATACTCCACTTCCAGGTGAAGGTGTGCTCAGCCTCTGGTCTGGCTTCCAGGGATTTGCTCCTATCCAAAGGCCTCATTAGCCATGCTAATGAAGTGAGCCTCTCAACAGGCTTGTAGACAGGAGTTGGCCTTTGTCCTCGCAGGGACAGGGAGGGGATTGTCCCTGTCTGCTCTGCCCTGGGAGGCCCCAGCTGCAGTCCTGTGTCCAGAGCTGGGGCCCAACACAAGGAAGATGTGGGGCTGTTGGAGAGGGGTCAGAGGAGCCACGGAGATGCTCAGAGGGCTGGAGCAGCTCCCCTATGGAGAGAGGCTGAGGGAGCTGGGCTGGGTCAGCCTGGAGAAGAGAAGGCTGTGGGGGGACCTCATTGCAGCCTCCCAGTCCCTGAAGGGAGCTTATAAGCAGGAGGGGATTCAACTTTTTAAAAGGATAGACAATGACAGGACAAGGGGGATGGATTAAAACTAAAGGAAGGAAGGTTTAGATTAGATATTAGGGGGAAGTTCTGTGCAGAGAGAGTGGTGAGGGGCTGGAACAGGCTGCCCAGAGAGGGGGTGGGTGCCCCATCCCTGGGGGTGTTCAAGGCCAGGTTGGCTGGGGCCCTGGGCAACCTTGTGTAGCTCCAGGCCTGGAGGTTGGTGGCCCTGCCTGTGGCAGGGGGGTTGGAGCTGTGTGATCCTTGGGGTCCCTTCCAACCCAGACCATTCTATGGTTCTATGATCTGAGTGCAGATGGAGCTGCTCTCTGTGGCATCCCTTGTGGGCAGAGCCTGAGTGACAGTCCTTTCAGTGACCCTTAGGGATGCTCTGCCCCCTAATTGAAGGGGCATTGGGTGAGCATCAGTGTCTGTGTGTCTTCTTGTACCCTTTCTCTCCACATTTGGACACCAAGAGTGAACCAGTGTTGGTGGTGGATTAAGATGCCACCAGTGGCACCCAGTAGTGTGGTCTGACCACGTGGTCCTTGTGAAACACTGGGTGCCTCACGTGGAGGTGTGAGCCCCTCGTGTCTTTCCACCACCCATGACCTAACGCTGTGTGTGTCTTCGTGTTCCTTGTGTAGGCTGCAAGAAACCGGTGTCTGCATCAGAGAAGGAGATGGAGTGGGCACAGATGGCATGTCACAGATGTCTGGTTTATCTGGGAGATCTAGGTAAGAACAGTGTCATCCTTCAGGCCTTTAACACATTAGAAAGCTGGTGCCTGCACAGTGCTGAGCCCATCCTTAGTCACCAGCTGTAGTTAATTGCAGGTGCTGGTTTCCCTTGGACACATTTTTCAATGACCTAATAACCACATGGATCAGCACAGGCTGGGGGTGAGCTGCTGGAGAGGAGCTCTGAGGAGAAGGACCTGGGGGTGCTGGTGGGTGACAGGGTGGCCATGAGCCAGCAGTGAGCCCTGGGGGCTGAGAGAGCCAGTGGGATCCTGGGGGCATCAAGAGGAGGGTGGCCAGCAGGTCACAGGAGGGGATCCTCCCCCTCTGCTCTGCCCTGGTCAGGCCCCAGCTGGAGTGTTGTGTCCAGTGCTGGGCTCCCTGGGATCAAACAGCCAGGGATCTCCTGGAGAGAGTCCAGAGGAGGCTGTGGAGATGCTGAAGGGCCTGGAGCATCTCCCCTGTGAGAGATGGGCTCTGGAGGCCCCTTCCAGCCACTACAATCCTGTGATTGGTGTAAGGTGCAATCCTGATGGATAACTGAGCTGCTACAAATTGATTTGGGGCAAGTAGCTGAGAAATGTGCTATTGGCAAACAGCTGTGGCTGTGTGAGAAAGGGAACCTTGGCTTCTATTGAGTTTCCTTCACACTACCCATGATCACAGTGGGCTGACTTCACATTCAGCCTTGTTTAAGGTTCCGTTCTGGAGCTGCTGTCACCAGCACAACCAGGACAGAACATCAGGTTTCTTAAGCAACATCATGAGCCCATCCAGAGTGGTGCACACTGCAGAGCCCCAGGGTTTTGTCACCATGTCTGTCTGCCTGTCATCCTTTTTATAGCAGACATGTCTGTCCCACAGTCACGACCTCCTGAAGTGTGTGGGGGGTGGGTGTGTGTGTGTGTGTGAGCTTCTCAGCTGTGCACACGTGGGAGTGCAGGCTGTGAGGAAACATCCCTGTGTGAAGCACAGCTATTGGGAGTGGGTGAATGTGCTTGACATGCAGCAGCCTTCAAGCTCTTGAAAGCTGTTTGGTGTTTGTGTTGTCTGAATCAGCCTAAAAATGGCATTGGGGATAAATGTCTTCTGGGGGTAGTGAGAATGATTTCCCTGGCTGGTGGGAGAGAGCTGTGCTCACCTCCTCACTACGCTTTCACCAGGAGCTTCCGAAATGCCTCCTGGTGACCAAAAAAACCAGCCTCAAAAAGGAATGGAGCTGAGTCTGCCATGGCCAGATATCACAGACTCACTGCAGGGTTGGAAGGGGCCTCCAGAGCCCATCAGGTCCAACCCCCTGCCAAAACAGGGTCCCTAGGACAGGTCACACAGGTCGGTGTCCAGATGGGGCTGGAATCTCTCCAGAGAAGGAGACTCCACACCCCCTGGGCAGCCTGTCCCAGGGCTCCCTCACCCTCACTGGGGAAAAGTTCTTCCCCAGATTGGGGTGGAACTCCCTGTGCTCCAATTTGAGCCCATCGCCCCTTGTCCTGTCCCCACAGACACTGAGCAGAGGCTGCCCATGTCCCCCTGTGTCCCACCCTTCAGCTATTGATCCCCATTGATCAGATCCCCTCTCAGTCATCTTCTCTCAATGAACAGCCCCAGTTCCTTCAGCCTTTTACTGACCTGCTCCAGATTTCACACTCCCCTATAGCAGAACATCATCTGTTTGAGGTACTTGGAATAAATGAGTCAGCACATAACACATCCAGAAGAAGAGCTTCTTCCTTTTGCTTACATGCTGCCGCAAGTATTGAGGAACATCCCCTTTGATGAAGTGGCAGGGCTTGTCCTGTGCAGGATGATGCAGTTAAAGTGCTCTAGACAGACCTGGCAAACCCTGAATCTCTCTGTGTTTTGCCAAGAGCTGCTGTTCTTTGATGGAACTGTTGACCTGGCCAGTATTTCTAGTCTTGTGGGATTTTTTTTTTTTTAATCTGTGGGGAATCTCTGCTTCTCTGCAGAGGGAAAGAGAAGACTCTGTGTTCTGGTTTCTGATGGGTGGTGTGTGGTTTCCTTTCAGCTCGCTATCAGAATGAACTGGCAGGTGTGGACACGGAGTTGCTGGCTGAGCGGTTTTACTATCAAGCCCTTTCTGTTGCACCACAAATTGGTGAGTGAGTTCCCAGAAATATTTAGTCATTAAAGTCATGTTGCCACAACCTAAAAGCAATACTCTGCTGGTCAGGTTTATAACCTGCTGCTGAGACAGGAGGGGTGTTATCCTCTTGTTAAAATCACTCTTGCTGGCAAGCCAAAGAGAGGAGATAAAGGAAATGTGCTCTTTGCACACCTTACTCACCTCATAACCTCTGAGAAGCTCAGACTTCCAGGAATGTGATAAAGTTCTGCTGGTCTGGAAGACCCAGCCATTTGTTGGCAGCAGCAGAGTGTTTCTTTCTGGTCATTCCATCTTTTTACCCCTCAGAAAACCATCTTGTGCTGCTTTTTCCTTCCAGTGAGTTCTCCATGGTATGAGAACACACTGTGGCAGAAGCTGGGGGCCTGTCTTGCCTTCAAAAGTGTGTAGCTCCAGAAAAACCTCCTCTCTGTGCTGTCTCTGCAGAGTTCTCACTGAGTTGTTTGATAGGCTGATCCCAAGTAGCAATAAGTGACAAACACATGTACCAGGGTGAGGTAGAACATCTGATACAGTGATGTGTGTCAAGAGGGACACTGAGTCAAGGCCGTGGCATCATTAATGTGGAGATGGCATTGTTTGCTCTGCTTTGTGGTGTAGATAAGTGGCAGGAAGGTGGGGAGGATATCAAAGCACTGTGCAACAGGAAGAGGGAAACAAAACCAACTTGGGTAGCAAAAGGCTTGAGTTGGCCAGACCTTTGTACTGCACCTTGACCTGGGGCTTCCCTCCTGTGTGGAAACATAGAGGGAGACAAAGCATCTGTTTGCTAGCAGGGCTGTTGGAGAATTCTAATGCCTTTGCCCCTCTCTTTGATGCCAGGCATGCCCTTTAACCAGCTGGGGACATTGGCAGGGAGCAAGTACTACAACGTGGAAGCTACCTATTGCTATTTACGCTGGTGAGTACCTGGGCTTCCTGGACACCAACCTGGGGAAGAGCTTCTTGATAAGGGTGACAGGCTGCCCAGGGGGGTGTGGAGTCTCCTTCTCTGGAGAGATTCCAGCCCCATCTGGATGCTGACCTGTCCTAGGGACCCTGCTTTGGCAGGGGGTTGGACCTGATGATCGCTTGAGGTCCCTTCCAACCCCGGTGATCCTGTGATTCTGTGACAGAGAGTCAATGCCCTGTGGTTGCTGGTGCCAGGGTTTTTTTTTCCTGCTTCACTTTGGACCTGTGACTACTGGTTTCAGTGGATAACTTTGAGGGGACAAGAAGGAGATGGGTCTGTTCCAGCCTTGAGCAGGGCTGGTAAGAAAGAAGCTCAGTTAAACCAGCCATCGTGCTGGTCACTGAACTACACATGAAGGGCAGGGATTTGTCTGAGCCCCTCTGTGCTCCAGAGCCAGGTTTGAGGGGGAGTGGAGGTGCAGTCAGGCACCCCACACAGTGAGGTGGGTGGAATTACACCCCTGTGAAGCCAGGTAAGTGCTGCAGTGGAGCTTTGCTCCAGCTTCAAGTGGGGTTTGCAGCCATCAGTGGGAATTAAGCAGCCCAGGTGGGAATTAAGTAGCCCAGTGTGCTCAAACAAAAGCTTAAGCACCTGTCTTCATGCTTAAGATCCCTGAGTAACTTTCTAGGGAATTAAAGCCATGAAACCTTGTGGCAAAGTACAGTTTGTTGTGTTTTGGTGTCTCAGTATCCAGTCTGAAGTGTCCTTTGAAGGTGCCTATGGGAACCTGAAGCGGTTGTATGACAAAGCAGCCAAAATGTATCACCAGCTGAAGAAATGTGAAACCAGGAAGCTGTCTCCAAGCAAGAAAAGGTAAGAAGGAAAAGAGGAGGAGAAGGGTGCAGGCTGAGGGTTTGAAATGCCACCAGTGTCCTCCTCTGGGCTGAGAGGGGGGGTCTTGTTGTGGTTTAACCTGGCAGGCAGCTAAAACAGCCACACAGTGGGATGGGGGAGAGAATTGGGAAGAAAGTAAAACTCATGGGTTGTAATAGGACAAGAAAAGGGACTGGAACAGGACAGGAAAGGGAGATGATAAAGGGTAATGATAGAAGAGAGGCTGAGGGAGCTGGGCTGGGTCAGCCTGGAGAAGAGAAGGCTGTGGGGGGACCTCATTGCAGCCTCCCAGTCCCTGAAGGGAGCAGAGGAACAGGAGGGGAATCAGCTTGTTAAAGGGCAGAGACTGGCAGGACAAGGGGGCTGGAGTGAAGCTGGAGGAGGGAAGGGTTAGAGGAGAGATTAGGGGGAAGCTCTTTCCAGAGAGAGTGGTGAGGGGCTGGAACAGGCTGCCCAGAGAGGGGGTGGGTGCCCCATCCCTGGGGGTGTTCAAGGCCAGGTTGGCTGGGGCCCTGGGCAAGCTTGTGTAGCTCCAGGCCTGGAGGTTGGTGGCCCTGCCTGTGACAGGGGGTTGGAGCTCTGTGATCCTTGGGGGTCCCTTCCAACCCAGACCAGTCTATGATTCTATGAAGAATATGCAAAGCAAGCGATGCACAGCACAGTTCCTCACCAACTGCTGGTTCCTGAGCCACATCCCTCCCTGGCCATCTCCTCCTAGCTTATATACTGAGCATGACTTCACATGGTCTGGAATATCCCATGGGTCAGCTCTCCTGGCTGTGTCCCCTCCCAGCTCCTGCAAAAGGCAATGCCTGGGAAGCTGGAAAGTCCTTGATTTAATTTGGAACCCTGCTTCACAGCATCTAAACATCAGTGTGTTACCAGCATTACCCTCCCCCTAAATCCAAAATGCAGCACTGTGCCAGCTGCTGGGAAGAAAAAGATCTACCCTGGCTGAAAGCAGGAGCTGTTCTTTGGGGAGGTGGGAGCTGGTAGATGGTCCATTCAAGGCAGTGACTGTTCTGGAACTTTGAGAGCCCCAGACCAGATCCCAATCTCAGTCTCTCAGGTCATAATTTCAGGAGAAAAGGTAAATGCTGGTGTGGAGTTTGAGATGAGAGATCTTCTCACTCTCCCCTGGTGCTTGTGACTGTTGATGAGGGTTGAGGCATGCTGCTGAGAGCTAGAAGCATATACCCATTTCATCAGACAGTGGTTTACCACTTCCCACAGTGGTTTGGTCTTGATGATCTTAAAGGTCTTTTCCAACCTCGTGATTCTGTGACCATTGAGACCTGACTTACCTATTAATCAAGCTCTGTTAGCCTAGCCCATCTCTGAGATGATGCTTTACTGTGTTTTCTTCTCAATCTTTCTAGAGGCAAAGACATCAAGAGGTTGCTGGTGAGCTTCATGTACCTGCAGAGTCTTTTGCAGCCAAAGAGCAGGTAAGGTTCCACAGATTACATCTCTAGTGACACCTTGCAGTAGCATCATTCCCATTTGGCAGAGACTGTTCCCTGTAGGGCAGCAGTGCTGTGCTGAGCCTCTCCAGGGCTTTAGTCCTCTGGCAGTGCAGGAGAGTGCAGATTGTCCTCCAAGGGAGGCTGAAATACCAAACCATTAACAGCTGCGAGTTCCTGGCTAAGCACATGGTGAAGTCGTGAGCCTCACAGCTCAGCTCTCACCTGTACTATGGACCTCTGGGGTTTTCTTGCCTTGTTCAGTCATGAAATGCTTTTTCCTGGCAAGAGCTGGATCTGGGTTGATAGGAGAGCAAGGAGCCAGTGTCTGTACATGTGCAGGGCTGCTCATTGTGCTTGGAAAGCTGTACAGGTACCTTGTCCCAAGAAATAGCATCACCTGTTCATGATAGAATAAATGGAGAGCTATAAATGGAGAGCTTCCTACAGCTGTCTGATTATTTTATTTTAATTTCATTGATTTTTATTATTTTAAAATTATTATTTTATTTTTATTTTATTTTTCCCCTCCTTGGCTTTCCCCTGTCTCTGCTGCAGGGGTTTCAGGTGACTGTAAATGAACCTCTTCCCACTTGAAACAGAGTAGGTGTTTTAAAGGGCTTATACACAGGCTACAGTTAAATCATTGTGGCATAATTTAGGTTGGAAGGGACCTTCTGAGGGGGGTCCAGTCCTCCCCCAAAGCAGGATCTGCTGTGAGGGTAGATTCAAACACAGAGTTGGATGTGGTTGCTCAGAACCTCACAGCTGAGTTTTGAGTGGATCAAAGAGCAGCAAATCCACACCCCTCTGGTCCTGCTGCCAGGGTTTGAGCACCTTCACTGGGGAATCTTTTTAATCCTTCCATCTCATCTCATTTTTCTTCTCCTGTAGCTTGTACCTGTTGCTTTCCTCCCTTTAGCTGTGTACCATTGAAGGAGCCTCACAGAGTCTGTAACCACCTAGCTGGCATCAGGAAACAGACCATCACACACCCCTCCTCAGCCTTCTCTCTTTCAGGCTGAACAAACTTGGTTCTCTTTGCCTCTTTCTGTGCTCTGTTCCCCTTGTCAGCCCTGCTGGGTTAAATCCATCTATTTTTCTTGGATTGGCTGTTTTTGTGCTGGATCCAGAGCTGGATGCAGCCCTCCAGGTGTTGTTTCCTGACTGCCTGATGGAGAGAGGGGTGGATAATCTTCCCTAACTTGCTGTCTCTCTCTCCTACTGCAGCCCAGTGTGGGATTAGCATTCAAATACTGATTTACACCAGTGTGAAGCTTCAAGGCTGGTTTAATACCCACTTCAGATGTATGTAGCATGTAAGGAAATTGGAAGTTACTTCAGTTTCCCAAGCATGATGCTCCCTGAAGAGGCTTTGCTAGATGTTGTGCAGACAGGTTCACTCTGTAAGGAGGACAACTCCCATAGCCCCTTATCCTGAATCCCATGGGTGCTTCCTTTGAAGGAATTAATCACTCCAGAGGAGTTTGGAATATTCTTACAGGGCTGCAAGCTGGAGCTGTAGAGGGAGGAGAAGTTGAGTCCTTAGTTTGTGCACTGCAGGTTCATCTTTCAGCTGAGCATCAGGTCCAAAACTGTTGGTACCATCAGCATGAAGTGCCCTGTGTGTCTTCATGGCTGCTGCCTGAGCTCCCAGGGAAGAAGAAATCATAGATTTTTTTTTTTAGTGATCCATCCTTTTTGGAGAAGAAAACATAATCTGATTCATCTCACTTGTTTCCCATAGCTGTTGTTGCCTGCAGTATGTCCACTCCCTGGTGCCCATCCTGTCTGGTGCTGAGGGGTTGGTTCAGTTTCCATACAGCCACTGCCAAGAACTTGAGTCTTCAACAATAATTCTCAGGTTTTTTTCCCTCTTGTTAAGCTCTCTGGATTCTGAGCTGACATCTCTGTGCCAGTCTGTGCTGGAGGATTTCAACCTGTGCTTGTTCTACCTGCCCTCTCCTAATCTGAGCTCAGCTAGTGAAGATGAAGAAGAGTATGAGAATGGCTACTCCTTCCTCCCCGACCTCCTGATCTTCCGCATGGTGATCATCTGCCTTATGAGCGTTCACAGCCTCAAGAGGGCAGGTAACCAGTGATTTTATTCAGCCAGTTGGAAATGTAGTGATCAATATTCAGCAGGCCAGTTAAGCTGAAGGTGTTTTAATTGGCATTTGTGGCTGGGAGTAGTGGTGAGGCTCCTGCCCATGGTTCTGCTGTCTTGTTGCAGGTTCAAAGCAGTACAGCGCAGCCATCGCTTTCACACTCGCCCTCTTCTCTCACCTCATCAATCACGTCAATATTCGCCTGCAGGCAGAGCTGGAAGAAGGGGAAAACCCTGTCCCAGCCTTCCAGAGTGATGGCACAGGTAAGAGAGAAGCAGCAGGAGAAGCTGGATCTCCCCAGTTACCTGCTTGTAGGACTTTTTTTGGTGTCTTGTTTGGTTTTTCCCCCCTAAATCTCCTGGGCATGGGTTTTGTAGTGTAGTGTCTGTGTGTTGTTAGAGGTGTCTTGCTCTTTGACTGCTGGGCTGAAATCCCCAAAGGTGGGTGATCTGCCTAGGCAGTCTCCACTGTAATGTTCTCTGTGAGTTCCAGAACCAGCAGAGGATGAAAACAGTGCTTTCCTTGTTATAAGGAGTTATCTTATTACATATTATCTTATTATTTCCTTGTTATAAGGAGTTATCCAGTGAAGGGCCTGGAGCATCTCCCCTGTGAGGAAACGCTGAGTGAGCTGGGGCTGTTCAGCCTGGAGAGAATAAGACTAAGGGGGGACCTTATGAATGTTTATAAATACCTGAAGAATGGGATGCAGGGGGAAATGGCCAGCCCCTTCTCAGTGTCTGTGGGGACAGGACAAGGGGCAATGGCTGCAAGTTGGAGCACAGGGAGTTCCACACCAACATGTGGAAGAACTTTTCCCCAGTGAGGGTGAGGGAGCCCTGGGACAGGCTGCCCAGGGGGTGTGGAGTCTCCTTCTCTGGAGAGATTCCAGCCCCATCTGGACACCGACCTGTGTGACCTGTCCCAGGGACCCTGTTTTGGCAGGGGGTTGGACCTGATGGGCTCTGGAGGTCCCTTCCAACCCCTATAATTCTGTGATTCAATGATCTTTCTGTTTCTCTTGGCAGCTCATTCCTCATTTGTTTGCCCCAATCTGTGCTCCTTATTTTCTGACTCTTATTTGCTGTTATTTACTGGACTCTGTGCTCTCTGCTGAGGAGATCTCTCAGGGGAAAGGCCTGGGCAGAGCAGTGACTGAGGGAGGCAGGCCCTGCTCAGCATGCCTCATCTCTGCTTGGGCAACAACAGATCTTTAGGGCTATGAAGATGATGAGGGGCTGGAGCAGCTCTGGTGGGAGGGGGCTGAGGGGGCTGGTTAATCTGGGGAGGCGCAGAGGGGATCTGATCCACGCTCATCAACCCCTAAAGGGGGGTCAAGGGGAGGGGGCCAGGCTCTTCTCAGGCTGCCCAGCGACAGGACAAGGGGCAACAGGCACAACCTGGAGCTCGGGAAGGTCCGTGGCATCAGGAGAAACTTCTCCCCTCTGCGGGTGCTGGAGCCCTGGGCCAGGCTGCCCGGAGCGGGTGGGGAGTCTCCTTCTGCGGAGAGACCCCGGAGCCGCCTGGACACCGTCCTGTGCCACCCGCTCGAGGGGACGCTGCTGTGCCAGGGGCTGGGCTGGGGGTCTCCAGAGGGTCCTGCCAGCCCCACCAGCCTGGGGTTCTGGGATTCCAAGGGGTCCTGTTGAGTAGAAAATAAATCTGCTGAATCTTCCCCACAGTCTGTAACGTTTCACAGGGCTCAGAAGCAGCAGTGAAGGACCCTCCCTTCCAAGGGGGTTGAAGCTGGTGGGGTGCTGCTGCAGAGGCTGTGAGCATGTTGACCAAGGAACTGATTAGGTCAGCTCAGGCTAGTGCCTGGGTGGAGTGGCTGGTTTCATCAAGCTGACTGGCACATGCCCTTCCCCTGCTCCCTGGGTCCCACTCAGCTTTAAGGCTGTAAAAAGCCAGGGAAAAGGGTTAAGACTCAGCAGTAGAGCAGCACAGCTTGGGTAGGAGGAATCCAGATGGGCCAAATCTTTCTGGGTGCCTTTTATGAAGCAAATAATTCTTTAAGGTCCCCATAACTCCTTCTCTGGTTGATGACACTGGTAGAATCTGCACTGCTGGTTCCCCAGGCACGGGGCTGGCAAGGAGCTTGTGGGACTGTCTTAACTTGGGGTGTCACTTGAAATCCCTGCAGATGACCAGGAGCCACGGGAGCCCTTGAACTCCATTGAGAAGGAAGCTGAAGCTGACCTGGCCAATAATCACCAGCGCAGTGAGGAGCAGAGGAAGAGTGACTGCAAGAAGAGCAAGAAGTACTCCCGCCTCTCCTGCCTGCGCCGCCGCCGCCACCCGCAGAAGGTGGATGAGAGCGACCTGAGTGAGGGCTTCGACTCTGACTCCAGCCAGGGCTCCATCAAGGGCAGTGATGGCTCAGAGAGTGGGTCAGAGAAGAGCGATGAGGAAGCAGAAGCTGCTTTTGATGTGGAGACGGACTCTGACATGAACAGCCAAGAGTCACGGTCTGACTTGGAGGACATGGAGGATGAGCCGGGTGAGGAGGGGAGCGGCCGTGGCAAGAGTGGGCCCAAAGAGGCCTTAAACTGTGTGGATGCTGGTGGACTGGGGGACTCCAAGAGCCAGAGCATCTCTAAAATTGAGGCTCCAGATCCAGCAGTCAATGGGCCAGCTTCCCTGAGCACCAACGATGCCAGCATAGCCAGTAACCTCCAGGCCATGTCCACCCAGCTGTTCCAGACCAAACGCTGCTTTCGCTTGGCACCCACGTTCAGCAACATCCTTCTGAAACCCACCAGTGAACCTCCCATCTTGAAGGATGGAATGGAAAGCAAGCCCTGTGTCAATGGAGATCTGGAGAAGACCAGCTTGGCAGAGCAAGGTAAGGAGCAGCAGTCTTCAGAACACTTGCTGATGCAGTTCCTGTGCAGAAAACTGCAAGCTCTAGCAGTTTGTTCACCCCTTCTCATGATTCTTCTTCATCCAGGCTTGGAGAAGCAGGTTGCCCAAGTTCTGGGCAGGTATTTTGGGTGTTTCCTTTCCTCCTGCTTCCTGCCATCCAGGGATACATGTGCTGAGTAAAGGAAACACCTGCAGCCAGCCAGGGTTATCTGTTCTGCTCAGCAGGCTGAGTGTTGAGCAGCTCTGATAACACAGGGGATAATTCCAGCACGTGTGAGAAATGTGGAGTATCTTCCTTTTTCCCACATGAAATCCCTTGTAAAGAGACACTTCCTGGGGATGGACAGTGCAGATGCAGTCCAGGGAGTTCTCCATGAGATGTCCAGAGCTGGGCCCCCAGTACAAGGAAGATGTGGGGCTGTTGGAGAGGGGTCAGAGGAGCCACGGAGATGCTCAGAGGGCTGGAGCAGCTCCCCTATGGAGAGAGGCTGAGGGAGCTGGGCTGGGTCAGCCTGGAGAAGAGAAGGCTGTGGGGGGACCTCATTGCAGCCTCCCAGTCCCTGAAGGGAGCAGAGGAACAGGAGGGGAATCAGCTTGTTAAAGGGCAGAGACTGGCAGGACAAGGGGGCTGGAGTGAAGCTGGAGGAGGGAAGGGGGAGAGGAGAGATTAGGGGGAAGTTCTGTGCAGAGAGAGTGGTGAGGGGCTGGAACAGACTGCCCAGAGAGGGGGTGGGTGCCCCATCCCTGGGGGTGTTCAAGGCCAGGTTGGCTGGGGCCCTGGGCAACCTTGTGTAGCTCCAGGCCTGGAGGTTGATGGCCCTGCCTGTGGCAGGGGGTTGGAGCTCTGTGACCCTTGGGGTCCCTTCCAACCCAGACCAGTCTATGGTTCTGTGATTCTCTGTCACATTACCAGCTCTCCAAAGCTCTCCTAGGAGCTTGTCCACAAGACATGACCTGGGTGTGTGTGAGAGGAGGCCAGCTGCTTTCTGTGACCCTCTGATGCTGCTCAGGCCTGAACCAAACTGCAGCTGATGCACAGCAGGTGGAGCTGCAATGTCCCTGTTACCACACAACTTACACAACTGAGTAACGTTCTGGGAGGGGGATGAACACCTTAACCCCCCAAACCAGCTGAAAGTGAGATCTGATGTGCTGCAGGGAGTTGTTTGTATTTCAGATCAAACCACGTGGGCCTGTTCAGTCCTGTTTGTCATTCCTCTCTGCTTCCCTGGAGCAAGGAAACGTTTTTGCATCATGCTGCCAAATCCAGTGGGCCTGCAGCACTGATCCAGGCTCTGCCTGGGCCAGGATTTGAAGGGGGGGTTATTAGATCATGTTCATGGTTACTGGCTCCCAGCCACTGGGCCTCACAGCCACTTGTGAGGGTACAGGAAGAGACAAATGGGGTTTGGGCTGGCTAATGTTTTCCTGCAGTGGGTTACATGGGTGTTGCAGCTCTGGGAGTGTTTTTAATAAGCAGGGATGTGATACCTGTGTAGATGGAGCAATGAGAGGTTGAGGGAACCAACCCCTGTGCTGTTTGGCTTGGGCTCTCTGTCCTAGCTGGGCCATTTCAAACCTCAGGGTGGCTTCTGAATAAACCCCTAGAGTCACAGAACAGTCAGGGCAGCTTGAGCCCATTGCCCCTTGTCCCATCTCCTGTCCCCTGGCTGAAGAGACCATCACCCACCTCTCTGCACCCTCCTGGCAGGGCAGGGGAGGTGGGGAGAAGGTCTCCCCTCAGCCTCCTCTTCTCCAGGCTCAACACCCCCAGCTCCCTCAGCTGCTCCTCAGAGGATTTGCCCTCCAGCCCCTTCCCCAGCCTGGTTGCCCTTCTCTGGACTCGCTCCAGGACCTCAGTGTCCTTCTGATGCTGAGCAGCCCAGAACTGGACCCAGCACTCGAGGTGCAGCCTCCCCAGTGCCCAGCACAGGGGCACAATCCCCTCTCCACACCTACTGGCCACACTATTTCTGACACAAGCCAGGATGCCCTTGGCTTTCCTGGCCCCTGGGCACACTGCTGGCTCGTGTTCAGCCTGCAGCCACCCAACACCCCCAGGTCCTTCTCTGCCTGACAGCTCTCCAGCCAGTCTCCCCCAGCCTGTAGCTGCCTGGGGTTGTTGTGTCCCATGTGCAGCACTCTGCCCTTGGCCTTGTTAAACCTCATCCCACTGGTCTCAGCCCATGGGTCCAGCCTGTTCAGACCCCTCTGAAGAGCCTCCCCACCCTCAGGCAGATGAACACCTCCTCCCAGCTCAGTGTCATCTGCAAACCCACTGAGGGAACATTCAATCCCTTCATCAATTGTATCAACCTTCTCCCAAAGAAGATGATGCCAGTGATGTGTGGCCTTACCAGCAGCACAGGTGACAGGGAGCTGGTTTTGTGAGGAGGCACTGAAAAGCTCAATGCCTGCTGTCCTCCTTTCCCCTTGGTTTCCTAGATGATTTGTCTGACTCTGAGGAAAGCATTTCAAGTAACAAATCCTGCAGGAACGAGCGATCCCTTCAGGAGAAGCTGGAGATTGTGACCAATGAAGGGCTGCTGCTCACTGTCAAGGTGTTCCTGGACTGGCTGAGGACCAACACTGACCTCATCATCATGTGTGCTCAGGTGGGAGCTCCTGCTTGGTGTTCTGCCTTTGTTACCCTGGGTTGGGTTGGATATTGAAACCCCTCTCCAGCCCTGCACAGAAGAATGTTAAATCTGTTAAATACCCCACCAGCCAAGTTAAGATCATCTTGACTGAAGAAGCATAGTGAGCTTTGCTCTTCACAAAGCACTCTGAGATGTGTGAAAGGTGGGACAGCCTGAGTGGGCCTGGTTTCTGCATGCATCTGTCTTGATGTTTTTCCATGGCCTTTTGTGCTTTGTCCCTGCAGAGCTCCCAGAGCCTGTGGAACAGGTTGTCTGTGCTCCTGAACCTTCTGCCTTCTGCTGCAGACCTGCAGGGATCAGGTACTGGAGAAGGAAGTGGTGATGTCATGTGTCAGCAAGCTGGTAGATGCCAGGGTGGGAGGTTTCCCAGTAGCACTTAGCTTACAAACACATCTCCATGGCTTAGAAACACGTGATGATTTGGTGTTGAAACCCTTCTAGTTCAGTCCTCTCCTGTAGCCCTCAGCTCTGTTACATGGCTGGTGGCATTGACCCACCCGTGCCTGTGGAGTCCTTGTGTGGCCAACACCACTGGAGTTCCCTGTCAGGACCATAAGTGAGAGGGAAGGGTTTTGGAGAGGGTCCAGAGGAGCCACGGGGATGCTCAGAGGGCTGGAGCAGCTCCCCTGTGGAGAGAGGCTGAGGGAGCTGGGCTGGGTCAGCCTGGAGAAGAGAAGGCTGTGGGGGGACCTCATTGCAGCCTCCCAGCCCCTGAAGGGAGCAGAGGAACAGGAGGGGAATCAGCTTGTTAAAGGGCAGAGACTGGCAGGACAAGGGGGCTGGGGTGAAGCTGGAGGAGGGAAGGGGGAGAGGAGAGATTGGGGGGAAGTTCTGTGCAGAGAGAGTGGGGAGGGGCTGGAACAGGCTGCCCAGAGAGGGGGTGGGTGCTCCATCCCTGGGGGTGTTCAAGGCCAGGTTGGCTGGGGCCCTGGGCAACCTTGTGTAGCTCCAGGCCTGGAGGTTGGGGCCCTGCCTGTGGCAGGGGGTTGGAGCTCTGTGATCCTTGGGGTCCCTCCCAGTCCAGCCCAGTCTGGGATTCTGTGACTGTCACAGGGATGGTGGAAGCTACTTCTGAAGTGCTGAGTGGTCACAGTTTGAACAGGGATGTTTGTCTGTTGGAGTGAAAGGGAGAAGCTGACCCTCCAAACCTCAGGTTTTCTGGAGCAGTGTGCTCCAGCAGCCACCACTTATTGCTGTGCTCCCCTCCATCTTCTCCAGGGCTGGTCCTGTGTAACGAAGTCAAGGACATTCTGAGTGGTGCTGAGCTCCCAGACCTGAAAGCCAACTTGCTGCTTCCTGAAGATGTGGCCTTGAGAAACCTTCCCCCTCTGAAGAATGCACACAAGAGGTTTAACTTTGAGCAGGACCGGCCCATTTTCTCAGCAGTTGAGGAGGTGAGTCAGGGTGAAGCCTGAAATCTCAGTGTTTCCAGAGGTGCAGTCCACCTTAGCTGTGCAAATTAAGATCTTTCTTGCTAAAACAACCCCTAAACTGATCCAAACTTTTGAGTCTGAGGTGGGTTTGTGTTGTTCCTGGTCTCTGTGGTTATCTGTTTGTCCATAAGTTCAAAGACTCTCCATGCCTTCTCTTCCCTGTTGGGGAGCACAAAGCTTTGCTGCCTGAAAGCTCCTGACCTCCCTGTCAGGGCAGAAGAGTCGTTGTCTCTGTCCTCTCTTAATGAAAGGAATTTGGTTGGAGCTGCAGGATGCTTCCTGCAACCCTCCTCTGGTGAAGAAGCTGGTGGAACCTCACTTCATGTGGCTCTCTGTGCCCTCACAGAGCACTGGTGTTCCCCCAAGCACAGGAGGCCAAGGGGATTGTTTCTGGGAAGTGAAGATGCATAGAAAAAGGCAGCTGCTCTTCTCCTGTTGGGCTTTTCTAGAACAATCCACCCCCTTCAGAGCAGGGATCCCTTCAGCATCCATCTCCATGCTGTGACACATGGGGTGGGGACTGTGTTTGGTGAATCCATGTCCAGCCAGCTGAGGTCTTGAGTGTCACCTCAAGCTGCTGGAGCAAAGTGCAGCAATCTGGCATCCCACCTGAGCTCACCTTGTGCTCAGCAGCCCCACCAAGAGCAGTGCCCCAAACCCAACATTTGGATCATTTATTGGACACCTTGTCACAGCACTGGGGACACAAGCAGAGATGGATGGGTGAGAGCCTGGTGATGTGCTCTTGATTTGAGGAACCCCAGGCTGGGAGCACTTCAGAGCTTTCTGTAGGTTTCCTGCAGGCATCTCCTGAGCTTTTTGTCTCCAAAACACAATTCCTTTGGGGTTTTTTAACAGCAGTTCCTGCCTTTCCCAAAAGCATGAGCTGCAGGGTCACACTGGCTCAGGCAGGGACCCCTGTGGGGGTCAGACAAGGCCCCCCAGGGGGGTCAGATGTGGCTGGTGATCACCTCTCTGCTTCTCCACAGTCCATTGTCCGGATCTGCTGCATTAGGAGCTTTGGCCACTTCATCACCCACTTGCAAGGCAGCATCCTGCAGTTCAATGCTGAGCTTGGGATCTTCATCAGCATCGCACAGTCAGAGCAGGACAACTTGCTGCACCAGGCCCAGGCACAGTTTCACATGGTGAGTTGGGCTGATTCTCTGTCCTTTGCCTAAATCCCTTAAATCAAATCCTTCAAATTTGGCCTGAAATCTACCAATTTGGGCTGGATTCCTTCAAATTTGGGCCGAAATCTGCCCATTCAGGCAGAAATTTGCCCATTTGGGGTGATTTCCTGCCAGTTTGACCTGAAATCCTTCAATTTGGGGCTCAAATCCTTCAAATCTGCCCTCAGAATTACCAATTTGGGCCGATTTCCTGCCAGTTTGACTCGAAATCCTTCAAATTTGGCTTGAAATCTGCCAATTTGGGCAGAAATTTGCCCATTTGGGCTGGTTTCCTGGAAGTTTGACTTGAAATCCTTCAATTTTGGGCTCAAATCCTTCAAATTTGCCCTCAAAATGACCAGTTTGGGGTGATTTCCTGCCAGTTTGACCCAAAATCCTTCAAATTTGGCTTGAAATCTGCCAATTTGGGCAGAAATTTGCCCATTTCAGCTGATTTCCTGGAAGTTTGACCTGAAATCCTTCAATTTTGGGCTCAAATCCTTCAAATTTGCCTTCAAAATTACCAATTTGGGGTGATTTCCTGCCAGTTTGACCCAAAATCGTTCAAATTTGGCTTGAAATCTGCCAATTTGGACTGAAAACCTTCAAATTTGGCTTGAAATCTGCCAATTTGGGCAGAAATTTGCCCATTTGGGCTGATTTCTGCCAGTTTGACCTGAAACCCTTCAAATTTGGCTTGAAATCTGCTGATTTGGGCTGAAATCCTTCAAATTTGGCTTGAAATCTGCCCATTTGGGCAGAAATTTGCCAATCTCAGCTGATTTCCTGGAAGTTTGACCTGAAATCCTTCAAATTTGGGCTGATTCCCAGAAAATTTGTAACTCTAACCCTGGATCCTTGGTGGGAGGTTGTTCCATAGAGCTGCTCAGGTCTCCCTGTCTCCCTCCTCCTGCTGTCAGCCTCTGTGTGTCCTGCTAATTAATGTGGAAGTTCGTTTCTTATCACTAGGCTGCAGAGGAAGCTCGTCGGAACAGGCTCATGAGGGACATGGCTCAGCTTCGACTGCAGGTAGGAGATGCTGCTTCCAGACTGCAGACTGGATGGGTGGTGGCTGAAATGTCTGAAACTAGGGAGGGAAGGGGGACCTCTTTGCCCCCACCCCATGCAGGGACAGCAAGTCTTCTCTGCAAAGGCAGAGGAGCATCTCCAAGTTGGAAAGAACTCATAAGGATCATCAAGTCCAACTGCTCACAGGGCTCCCTAAAACTAAACCTGAGCATCATCCAGATGCTCCTTGAACTCTTGACAGGCCTGATGCTGTGACCACTTCCCTGGGGAGCCTGTTCCAGTGCCCACCACCCTCTGAGGGAAGAACCATTTCCCAAGGTCCAGTCTGAACTCACCCCAGTGCAGCTTCATCCCATTTCCTTGTGTATCCTACCACTTGCCACCAGCGAGGGGAGACAGCACCTCCCCTCCACTGCCCCCCTGAACTGCAACAGGGTCACCCCTCAGCCTTCTTTTCTCCATGCTGAATGAGCTGATGACCCCATGAGTCTTCCCCTCAACCTCTTCCTCCTCGTGGCTGCTTTTCTCTGGACACACTCTGACAGTTTGATGTCCTTCCATGCAGCTGCCCCAACCTACACGTAGTACTGAAGGTGGGGCTGCACCAGTAGAGAGTCACAATCACCTCCAGTTGAGCACTGGCTGCATCCAGCCCTCTGCTTCCTGAGCTGGGAGGTTTGGTGGGACCAGCTGGAGCTCTGCAGGGCAAGTCTCACCCTGTTTGATCACAGAAATGTGAAGCAAGTGTCTCTGCATGTGTGGTTGGTTGGTTTTTTTTCCAGCTGGAAGTTTCTCAGCTGGAGGGAAGTCTCCAACAGCCCAAAGCACAGTCAGCCATGTCTCCTTACCTTGTCCCGGACACCCAGGCCCTGTGCCAGCACCTGGCTGTTGTCAAGCAGCTGGCCACCAGCGGGAGGTTCATCATCATCATCCCTCGAACAGGTATGGGGACTCACAGCCAAACACCCAAGCCTGCCTCCCCCTCATTCCCTGCTTGAATCACACAGAATCACCAGGCTGGAAAAGACCTTTGAAGATCATCAAGTCCAACCATTCTCATCCTGTGCTGAACCAGCTCCCTGAGCACCTCATCTCCCCTTTGTTAAACACCCCCAGGGAAGGGGACTCAGCCCCTCCCTGGGCAGCCTGTGCCACAGCCCCACAACTCTGCCAGGGAAGAACTTTGCCCTCCCATCTGCTCTGACCCTGCCCTGGGGCAGCTGGAGCCCATTGCCCCTTGTCCCATCTCCTGTCCCCTGGCTGCAGAGACCATCACCCACCTCTCTGCACCCTCCTGGCAGGGGAGGGGAGGTGGGGAGAAGGTCTCCCCTCAGCCTCCTCTTCTCCAGGCTCAACACCCCCAGCTCCCTCAGCTGCTCCTCAGAGGATTTGCCCTCCAGCCCCTTCCCCAGCCTGGTTGCCCTTCTCTGGACTCGCTCCAGGACCTCAATGTCCTTCTGATGCTGAGCAGCCCAGAACTGGACCCAGCACTCGAGGTGCAGCCTCCCCAGTGCCCAGTGCAGGGGCACAATTACTTGCTAGCCTTGTGGACCAAGGTGATGGCTTCCCCTTTGCTGCTGTTGTCCTTCACTTCACCTGGAGCAGCTAAAACACCATTTCCATGTGTCACTTTTGGGAGGCCCATGAATCTAACGTAGCATATTCACCCTCCACATCATCTGCCTCCTGCTGCCGTGCTTCAGGAACAGTTTGGTTGGATAAAGAAGCCTTGACACATCTGGCTGGCTTTGCAGGAGCACAGCTGGAAAGCCAGATGGTTTTGCTTTTTCTTTTTTCCTTTTTTTCCTTTATTTTTTCCCCTCTGTTAGTGATTGATGGCCTGGACTTCCTGAAGAAGGAGAATGCAGGAGCTCGGGACAGCATCCGCTACCTGGAGACTGAATTCAAAAAGGGAAACAGGTGAGAGGGGGAGGGATGGGATTTCTCCCTTGTTTTGGGAGCTGGGTGTGTTTTGGAGTGGAAGGTGATGCCTATGGTGGGAAGTGGGGTTGGGGTCCCTCAGAGCAGAGTGAGGACCAGCCTGAGAGGAAGCCAGACCTCAGGAGAGGGATGAGGCTCAGAGAGCCAGACTCAGTGAGAGGGAAGGTGCTGGAGTAACACATCTGGCAGGTGGCTCTCCAGATGTGCTTGTGGGTGCTGCTCAGCCACGAAACAGAATCACAGGGGTTGGAAGGGACCTCCAGAGCCCATCAGGTCCAACCCCCTGCCAAAGCAGGGTCACACAGGTCGGTGTCCAGATGGGGCTGGAATCTCTCCAGAGAAGGAGACTCCACACCCCCTGGGCAGCTTGTCCCAGCGCTCCCTCACCCTCACTGGGAAGAAGTTCTTCCCCAGGTTGGTGCAGAAAACAGGAGCCACTGAGGGAGCTGCATCTCTCTTGGTGTATAAACCTGCTGTAGAGCATCACCTTCAGCCCAGGTGATGGTCTCTGTGTGAGCTCAGCCACTCTGATCTTCCCTTAGGTACATTCGTTGCCAGAAGGATGTTGGGAAGAGCTTTGAGAGGCATAAACTGAAGAGACAAGATTTAGATGCCTGGTAAGATGACAGCAGCTGCTGTTCCCAGCAGGCAGGAGGCTCTGGGGAGGGGCCTGTCCTGCAGCTTGCTTGATTTTGGTGCTCTGAGGAGTTAAAAAATTCCCTGGAGAGTGTGGTGGGGGCACCCACCTCTGCATCTCACCCAGCACCAAACCCTTGGTGCTGAGGAAGGTCTCAGAAGAGCCCTCAGCAGGTGCCAGAGAAACAGTCCTGCTCTCCACATGTCCTCCTGCAAGCAGGTTTCCCTCTGACCTTCCCCTCTCTCTGTCCTCCCATCTGTGCCAGGAACCTCTATAAAATCCTGGACAGCTGCAAACAGCTGACAGTGTCCCAGGGAAGTGGGGAGGATGACACCACAGGGATGGTCACCATCATCACAGGCTTCCAGCTGGAGGACCCAAGCACCTTCTCAGCACCCATGCAGGTCAGTAGCTCCCAAATTCAGCTTCCAGGTCATGTTTTCCCTTGAAAGCCTCTTGCTTTATCATGTCTGCTCAGGCCTCTGTTGTGGTCTAACTCTGTTTAACCACCACACTTGAGTATGAGGGAGAATTGGCTCTCTTAGCCATGCCAAAACTACCTGAGAATCTCTTCAAGCTGTGAGGGGTGGTCACCAAGATAAACCCCCACAGAATCATAGACTGGTCTGGGTTGGAAGGGACCCCAAGGGTCACAGAGCTCCAACCCCCTGCCACAGGCAGGACCACCAACCTCCAGGCCTGGAGCTACACAAGGTTGCCCAGGGCCCCAGCCAACCTGGCCTTGAACACCCCCAGGGATGGGGCACCCACCCCCTCTCTGGGCAGCCCCTTCCAGCCCCTCCCCACTCTCTCTGCACAGAACTTCCCCCTAATCTCTCCTCTCCCCCTTCCCTCCTCCAGCTTCACTCCAGCCCCCTTGTCCTGCCAGTCTCTGCCCTTTAACAAGCTGATTCCCCTCCTGTTCCTCTGCTCCCTTCAGGCACTGGGAGGCTGCAATGAGGTCCCCCCACAGCCTTCTCTTCTCCAGGCTGACCCAGCCCAGCTCCCTCAGCCTCTCTCCATAGGGGAGCTGCTCCAGCCCCCTGAGCATCCCCGTGTCTCCTCTGACCCCTCCCCATGTTTTGTCTCTCTCTGCCTGCAGTCTGCCATCCAGGCAGCCGCCAACGCCAGCGTAGAGATAAAGAACATTCTGGAATTCTACAAGCAGTGGAAGGAGATGGGCTGATGTTCAGAAAGGCATCGGGTTGGTGAACCTTTCTCTCCCCCTCTCGGAACGTGCAGCGTCTGAACGAAGGAAACAAACCCAGGCGACACTTAGAAGAAGCAGCAGCAGCAACAAAATGTATTTTACCCCTCAAAAAAACCCCTTAAAAAATGAGAAAAAAAAAAAAAAAGGAAAGCAAGGCAAAAAAAGATCCCAAATTTGGGCAGGAACAGACAACACCCTCCACCTGTATCCCCAGCAGACGGCTGTACATCTCCGACGGCGCCAACTGCTCGGAGAAGAGAGAGGCACCTCGGCACGGCCCCAGAGCTCTGCCCTTCTCCAGAGCTGGGCAAGAGACGGGCAGTCAGTCATCCCCCCCACCCTTCCCACCCCCCAAAATTCCTCCCCTGAAGCTTGCTTGGTCATCAGAAATGGGTGGGCAGCTTCTCAAGCTTGGACTTGTCTTCAGTGAAACCAAACCGGCGCAGCAGACCCAGAGCCCTCCTAGCTTGGGAAAGAAGAAGATCTGAGGAGTGTTTCACTCTCCTTTCACAGGAAAACAGATCTTTTTGGGTTGTTTTTTCACCCCTCCCCTCCTTTGAATTCATTTTTTTGTTCCAAGAGGGTTGGTTTTTTTCCCCTTAATCCTTAGGGTTTTATATATATAAATAATATTAAAACAGAAGCAAAGTTCCTGGGGGCTCCTGGCTACTCCAAGGTCAGAGAGAAGAGGAAACAATTCTGCTATTTAAAAGGTTTTTGGGGGGAGGGGAAAGCTCTTAATATAATTTTTTTTTTCTTTGAACAAGCATATTTATTTCCTTTCCCTGGCTCCATGGAGTGAGGAGAGAGCAGCCCCTCTGCCCTGCCAGGCTTGGGGCACATCCTCTCCCTCTCCTCCTTAGCCACACGCTTGGGGAGCACCCAGAGGTTGGGTGAGCTGCTCTCCAGAGGTGGGAAGGGCTGTTCCTCCTTCCCCAGGCCCTCCTGCTTCCTTGCTTCCAGCTCCAGGAGGAAAAGGAGTGAGAGCCAGCAGAGGTGCTGGAAGAGAGAGGAGCCATGCGGGATTAAAACACCAGGAAGGCTTGAGTGCTGTGACCCTGGGATGGAGCAGACACCTCTGAAGGACCCAATGCATCTTCTTTTCCCCTTTTTTTCCCTCCTTTTTTTCCTCCTTTTTGCCCCCCCTTTTTGCCCCCCCTTTTTGCCCCCCCTTTTTGCCCCCCCTTTTTGCCCCCCCTTTTTGCCCCCCCTTTTTGCCCCCCCTTTTTGCCCCCCCTTTTTGCCCCCCCTTTTTGCCCCCCCCCTTTTTGCCCCCCCCTTTTTGCCCCCCCCTTTTTGCCCCCCCCTTTTTGCCCCCCCCTTTTTGCCCCCCCCTTTTTGCCCCCCCCTTTTTGCCCCCCCCTTTTTGCCCCCCCCTTTTTGCCCCCCCCTTTTTGCCCCCCCCTTTTTCGCCCCACCCTTTTTCGCCCCACCCTTTCCCCCCCCCCCCTTTCCCCCCCAGTCTACTCCTGCAGTGGGGTGTGGAGGGGGAAGGGGCATCTCCAGGATCTCAAAGCCATTCTCTTTCCTGCTGGCTGTTCCCCCTGCTCACAAGGGCCCCAGGACCCCGTTTCCCTGTGCCCCCTCCTTGCATCCCTCCAGGGCCTGGAAACAGGAGCACAGTGACCCCCACTGCCCAGGACTCAGCTCACAGCCCATCCAGTGCTCTTGGCATCCCCAGCAGAAGACTTGATGCCACCTGAAGAGCTTGGATCCCCGTGTGACCTTTCACACCTCCATCCTGATGGCATCTCAGCCACCCTGTGTCTGGCAGCCTGACACCTGTGGATGCTTGGAAGTGAAGAACTGGGGGTGCTCCCAGGCCTGCAGCGTGGTGGGACATGGCCCAAGTGGCCTCTTGGGTCCCATCCACGTCCCAGGAACAGACCAGTCTCCATCCAGGTGACCGACCAGCAGCTATGCAAGTAAAAACCACTCGTCTTCTACGTCCGTGTGTTCCTCCTCTTCCCCCTGGGCTGGTGAGAAGCTGCTACAAAAGAGGCATCAGACAGAGAGACAACTCACCTGCTCTGCTCTGCATGGACATCCTAGCCCGCTGTGGTGGGCTGGAGTGGTGGGATATTCCTTGTTTTCAGGTAAAAACTCAAACCAAACCAGCACAAAGTCCCAGAGGATTTGGGTTCAGGCAGCACACAGAAATGCCAAGCTTGAAGTTACAGCTGGAGGTGGCCCTGGGTGGTCTATGCCATGGTCTGAGGGGCAGCTGGAGCAGGTGGAGGCTCAGGGTTTCCCTGCAGGTTTGAGGAGGGGGTGTTTTTTCCCCCCTTTTTGCAGCTTCTCCCAAAACTTGCTGTGCTTTTGGAGGCGAAGCCAAGAAGCAGAACGACAGGTCAGAGACTCTGGGTGGTTTTGGAGATCTGAGATGGGCTGTGAAGCTTGTCACTCGCCCAGCACTACCAGTGGGTTTATTTTAAGCCATTTTTCTTGTCCAGCTTCTTATTTTGCTTTGATGGGGCTGAAAACCAGCCCGTTGCCTGTGGGACAAGTGATGTGGTGAGGTGCAGAGTCACCTCAGCTCCCCTCCAGCTGCAGTGAGAGAGTGCAGCCTGCTGGAAGCCTGTCTGGGGGGTGGGGAGCTGGTGGCCTGTGCTTTCTTATTCCTGCTGCTTGAAACCATCCACCTGGTCCTGCAAAGCACTGGGAAGGGGCAGCTCCCTCCTGGGTGTCTCCTGGAGCTGAAGCCTGGGGTGTTTGCAGCCCTGAGGCCACGCCTGGGCTGGTGAGGAGCTGGAGCTCTGCTCAGGGCCAGGCCTTCCCTTGGCCACAGCAGGAGCTTGAGGGGATAAAAGAGCAACACAAACCCTGTGGTGGTGGCAAGGGAAGGCCTGGGATGCTCATCCTGAGCCCCCCAGGCTGCTGCTGGGGTGAAGCCAGAGCTGGGCAGCCCAGTGCTGTTGGCCCAGAGGTATCACTGGGGGCTCGGGGCAGCAGGAGGTTTGTGCTGAAGGAAGCCTGGAGTCCGTCTGTCCTTGGCCACGCTGGTGATGTTTGGGCTGGACACAGGAACAGAAGGAACTGGACTTGCTGCTTCTCTGAGCTGCAGCCTGACCAGCCAAAGCAGAGGGCTGCCAGGGGAAGGCTCCAGACTGTCCTGCTCTCCCCAGGCCTTGGTTTGGTGTTACCCTGAGGGCTTTTTGCACAGCTGGAGAGGAGGAAAAGGCCCTTCAGTGAATCTGAAGTGAATCTTTCCCTGCATCACCCCTCTGGGCTGAGCAGGGAAGGGCAGTAACTCCTGTGAGAAGGCACCTGGAAGCTCCTTTCCTCTCCACCACCTGCTTGAGGACCTGATCAGTTTATTGTTTTTCATTTTAATTCTTGTTTTGGCTGCACAGCCCCAGTCAGAGATCCCACCAAGCTGAAACAGGGGGACACTTCCAAGCTGCAGAACAGCAGAGCTGCCAGAACAGCCTCAGGGAAGATGATGAGCTGTGTCCCCTGCCCAGTGTTGCCTTCTCAGAGGCTCCACTTGGTGTCTTTAGGATTTGGGGTAAAGGAACAGGCCTCTCACCCCCAACCCCCTCACTAAGTGAGTTGGGAGTCTCCTTCCTGGGTACAAATCCCACCCATCTGCTCTGGTCAAGGGCTGTGCTGCTTCCCCCCTGTGCAGGATTTGGTGTGTGGCTTCCAAATCCCCCCTGAGAGCAGGAGGCTGGTGTTGCTCTGGCCTCTTGTGCTGGTTGCTGATGCTGATGGTTCTCCAGGGCCGACACACCCGTGGGGCTCAGGGAGGGGGCTCCCTGCACCCCGGCTCGCTGGGCGCTGTGCCCGGGGTTGTTGCTGGTCCTGCCCCTGTCCTCTGGCAGGGAGAGGGGCTATTGCTTGGTTTGAGGCAAGAAGAGACAATCATCTCTTCCCTCAGTCCTCCTTTTTGTAGCACAAAACCTCCGTCCCAGCCTGTGGGGCTGTGGGGAGATGGAGCTCTCGGGCTGGGGGGACGAGGAGGAGCTGGGGCGCTCTCACGGCATGTGGCCTGACTGTGAGCAGAACACACTGACTAGCTTAATAAAAGACAAGATGTTTGTAGCTCTGGGGTGTGGTGTGACCTGTGTTCCTCCTCCTCAGCCCCAGAGAGGGGGTGAATCCACCCTCCACTGTGCTTTTCATGAAAGAAACACCCCCCCAGCGCCCTTCCCAACCCCTCGGATCGTGGCTTTGGGTCTGGGGAGGGAAGGCAGAGCCTGGATTTGCTTCTGATTTGAGGGGCTGCAATGTGGAGGTGGGTCCTGTGTCCCCCTGACTGAATAATACCCTCCTTTGTTCCCATCCCCTTTGTGGGGCAGGATGAGTTCATCCTTGGGCTGCTTCCCACATGAGGATCCCCAGCCCCAGCAACGCTGTGATCAGAGATAACCACCGTGGTTTATTAGCCTTTACATTAAACAAGGGCTAAGCTCTCTGTCTTAATTAGAGGTGGGTCTTGGGGCAGAGCTGGGCATCACACCTGAAGCTGGGCACAGGAGCTGAGGGGCTGTGTTTTGTGGCAGGGGGGCATCTCCTGTTCACTCACACCCAGGCTCCAGGCTTTGCTGTGCTGGGGGAGGCTTGGAGCCAGGCTCCCATGGAATTTCCTCTCCTCCTCCAGCCCTTTGCAGGCTGCCAGCAGGAGTGGGGAGGCTGGAGAGGGAGGTTGTGAAAAATCAAATCCAGCTTTTAGTCCCTAGTAGGAGAATAACCCTTGGGAGACTCCTTCCCGTGGGGGAGACGTGCCCTGCTTCCCAATGCTGGTGCTGGCACAAAAGGGACCAGTTCCTGCTGGCTCCGTCCCCTCCGAGGGGCTGGAGACGCCTCTTCCAGCAAGAGAGAGTCGTGCCAAGACGCTGCCCAGCACTGAAGGTCTTGGGGGGCTGCGGATGCCCCACCTGCCCCCCATAAGCTCACTCTGGTTTCTGTGGGCGTGGGCTGGGCAGTGTGGGGGGGACCCTGGTCCATGTGGGTCCAGATCAAACCCTCATTAATGCTAAACCAGAGCTGGGACCCCTGGTCCTGCTCATTGGGGCTGGGGTCGCTCTCCAGCCCCATTCGCCAGCTGTTCCCCCTCTGTGCCCCCACTTCTCCCTGCACCATGTGATTTTCCTGCCCCCCCAGGGTTTCTGTGCCCCATGAAGGGGCTTTTCAGCCCCTGGGCCCTTTGCTGGTGAGCAGCAGAACCCCGAACCTTCCACTGGCCGCCCAGCAGCACCGTGCCAAGAAACGCAGCTTCCCCTGGGCCTCCCTGTGCTCGGAGCCCCGAAGGTGGATGAGCCCCGTCCCTGCAGCTCTTCCTGCTGAGCACGGTGGGGCTGAGCCGGGAGCATGAGCTCTGTCACTCCCAAATCCCCGAAGAGGCTTTGACAGCATCGATCAGACTCACAGCTCAACCTCCTCGTCCTGAGCAGAGCCTGGATCTCGCTGCCCCCACCCAGCGCCCGCGTTTGCTCCAGGGACAAAGCTCGAGCTGCCTCCTGACTTCCCAAAGGTGCTTTTGCCTTCTCTGCCTCCCAGGTACCAGCTGTTGGGGCTCATGGGACCCCCGTGGTGTCACCCACACCTGTGGTGGGTGTTGGCAGGGGGTCCCTGGCTGAGGAGCTTGTTGGCATTTCAAGCCTGGTGCTGGAGCTGCTGACAGCCCGTCCCTCCCTCCCACCACCAACGGAGCTGGACGGGCCCCTTGGGCAGCTCACTGTAGGCACAACCCCCTCACACCCAGTCAGGGCTCTTACAGCTGGGGAGGGATGGGACGGGGGGAGATGGGGACTGGGGGGATTTCAGGCTGAGCAGCAAGGCTCTGCCAGCCCCCCCCCCCAAGTGTCCCCACCGGGGCTGGGCACTGTAGGGACCTGGGACACAGCAAGATGAGTGGCTGGGCTGCAGGGTCTGGGGGAACCCAAATGTCCTGGCACCCCCAGAGCTGTTCCTCCACCTCCCTCAGTTTTCCCACCTTTAACTCTGGCTCACTATACTCAGGGCTGCAGGTCAGGCCCCGTATGCTGAACCACCCCCCCCCAAGCAGCCCCCGGGCTCAGCCTGTGGGACCCCGACACCCACGGACCACCACAGCTGCTTCCCAGCAGGTTCAGTGTGGTAATGCCGGGTGGTGGGTGTGTTGTGCAGCCAGGACTCGCCCAGCCCAGGGGGAGGTGCAGGTTGCACGGCCCCTGCGGCAGCACAACCCTGCTGAGCATCGGTAACGCTGCTGCTCGGGGCCACCGAGGGCTGGGGGAACAGGGGCTGGAGGAAGAGCTCAGGGCTTTGCTCCCCAGGAGAGGGGCTTAGGCTGGGCTCTAGGTGGGAGGGGTCCCAGTGCCCCGGCTGAGTGAGGGCCAGGGGTCCTGTGCTGTGGGACCCCAGGAGCTGTGGCCAGCGCCACACCAGAGGGATTTGGGGCAGAGGAGATCTGTCAGCCTGTGTGGGGACCCGGCAGGAACATGGTAGGTGGTCTGGGGGGGAAGGAGGGGGAAGAGACCAAGCCCAGCAGCCCCCCAACCCAGGAGAGGGCTGGGAGGGTCCTCAGCCTTGGGGGGGTTCCCTGGAGCTCTTCAGCTGCATCTCCCAAGCCCACCTCACGCTTGCAGCCAAGAAAGGAGCCGGCTCCACCGATTGTGCCTTTATTTCTGTCCGCGGTAGCACCAAGGGACTCACCAGGAGAGCTGCGGGGGGGGATCGGTGCTCTGAGCTCCGCCCCTGCAGAGCCACAGGCGGGCGGGGGTCCCGGGGGGCGCTACACGGGGCCGTAGAAGCGGCGGTACGCCTCCTGGAAGCCGATGTGATCGGCCAGCTCATCGCAGCTGGGGTTGAGCTCGCAGACCTCACGCTTGGCCTCCAGCGGGTCCCGCACGACACCGGCGACGCTGCTGGGGACAGATGGGGGATGTGGGGGGTGTCGGAGGGTCCCCGGCGCTGCGGGGCCTGGAGGCTGCTGGGGAAGGGCCCAGCCAGCAGGTTCCCTCCCTAAAACCAGGGTTTCCAGCTGGATGGGGAACATGCAGCCCCCTCTCCCCATCCCCTCGGTGCCACCTGGGGGCCCCACACTACCTGTCGTAGATGTAATTCCTCTTGTGTCTCCGCACCATCTCGGCGCTGGCGCGTTTGGAGACGAAGGCTGCGGGACATTAGGGGGGGGTCAGGGAGAGCTGGGGCCCCCCAGTCCCCAGGGCAGCAGAGCCAAATCCGGCCACACTCACCTTCGGAGCTGGGCGAGTCGTCTGCACTGACGGAGCGGTCGGCAGCTGCGGGACAGCAGGGACAGGTCGGAGGGGGCTCGGGAAGGTCCCGTGCAGGCTGCGCCCTCACCCTGCTCCATCTTCCCACCCCTCCCACCCCAAACCCTTCACCCAGACTCCCCCGGCCTGGCCGAGGGAGTCCTGCTCCCCCCACCCACCCCCAAGCTCAGCAAATCTCACTCCAATCCCTTCTGCTCCCTCCAGCCCAGAGCAAAACCCTTCCCGGGTCACAGGGTCCCGCAGCACCCCCTGGACACCCCGTACCTCTGCGGCAGAGGCCAAGGGTGAGGAGAGCCAGGAGGGTGAGGAGGACGAGGGGCTTCATCGCGCCTCTGGGCGTGGGCACCAGGCTGGGTGCAGCCCCTGCTCCCCCTGTGCCTTTATAGGGTGCTGGGGCAAGGAGGGGCGGCAGGGTCCGGCCAGGGCTATTTCCAGCACATCCGCCGGGGCCGGGAGCCGCCAGCACAGGCAGCAATTGTGGTTTGGGACGAACTCGGTTCCCCCGTCACCAGCCAGAGCCCACGGGGGGAAACACAGCCCTGGGCCAGGGCTGGGCCCAGCCCTAACTGTGATCCCAGAACCCCAGGCTGGTGGGGCTGGCAGGACCCTCTGGAGACCCCCAGCCCAGCCCCTGGCACAGCAGCGTCCCCTCGAGCGGGTGGCACAGGACGGTGTCCAGGCGGCTCCGGGGTCTCTCCGCAGAAGGAGACTCCCCACCCGCTCCGGGCAGCCTGGCCCAGGGCTCCAGCACCCACAGAGGGGAGAAGTTTCTCCTGATGCCACGGACCTTCCCGAGCTCCAGGTTGTGCCTGTTGCCCCTTGTCCTGTCGCTGGGCAGCCTGAGAAGAGCCTGGCCCCCTCCCCTTGACCCCCCTTTAGGGGTTGATGAGCGTGGATCAGATCCCCTCTGCGCCTCCCCAGACTAACCAGCCCCCTCAGCCCCCTCCCACCAGAGATGCTCCAGCCCCTCATCATCCTTACACCCTCACTGGCCCCCACGCAGCTCCCAGTGTGTCCTGAACTGGGGAGCCCAGCCCTGACCACCCCACCCCACCCCAGCTGTGGCCTGGGCAGGGCAGAGCAGAGGGGAGAACAGAACCTCCCTGGACCCACTGGCCACGCTCTGCTCAAGGTCCTTGGTGTCCCTAGTTCTCCCATCCCACATCCCAAGGGCTGAGCCCCCAGGCAGCACCTGTTCCCAGAACCAGGACCCCCAGAGTAGGTCCAGAACCCTTTAAACCCCCAACCCAGGGTTTGAAAGAACAAAGAGTTTCACTGGTGTGGTTCAGGAGTGGAGCAGAGCTCAGGGGTGCTGCTGGAGAAGCAGCATCTCCTGTTCCTCCACCCTTTTATCCCTACTCACTCCAGGCCCCCAGCCCTGCTCACCCAGTTTACTCCCCTTCAACTCCAGGAGGGCTCTAAGCACAGAGCCCCAGGGCCGCCTGGGGTGACATTCCTCTCTGGGATCCTGACCACTTCCCAGCCTTTCTGATCCCATAAATCCATCCCTGTCTTGAAAAGTGGAACCAGAGGCTTTGGGGGCGGATGGGGGGAGAGAAGGATGAGGCCAGAGCCTTTGTCAAACAAACCCAGAAAGTACAGAGTAGCCAGGCCAAGCACGGGGAGCAGGAGCCAAGGCTGGGCCAACAACAGCTCCAATTAACTCAATTACAATGCAGCCCGGGGACGCCTTGTCTAGCACAGCAGGAAAACATGCCCAGGGCAGCGGCTCAAGCTGCATCCCCCTCTAATTGAAAACAGAGCCTTCCCTTGGGTGAAAACACCCCCTTGTTCTCAGGATTCCCATCTCCCCAGCACATGGGGCTTCAACTTCCCATTGGGACCAAACAACAGGTGAGGGTGAGCGGAGAAACTGTCCTGGGGTCTGTTGGGACAGACTCCCAACCAGGGCTCAGAAGGACTCTCCTCATCCTCTGCCCAGCACAGAGGAAGGACTTTTTGTCTTGATTTTGAAGGTTTACCTCACTTTTGGGGCTTTGCTGACACCCTGGCAGGCAGAAACTCCAGTGAGTCTTACCTCCCTGGCTGGCAAACTGCAGTGGAGGGAGGGAAAACAACTGGGGAAAAGGAAGCAAGGGCAGGGAGGAGCTGGATGAGACAGAGCAGCTGCTCTGATGGGCCGTGGGGAGACCCTGGTCTAGAGACACAGACACTGGGGAGGAACAGGGCAGAACCACAGCAGAGAGGCCGAGGTGGCTGCTCACACACCTGCTGTACTTAGAGCCACAGCAGCATTTACTCAGCTGCTACTCCCCAGCTCCGCAGCGCAGCCTCTGTGGAGAGACTGCTTCTCTGACACACTTGGGGAGGAGTAACTGCTGGAATCAGCACAGGCTGGGGGTGAGCTGCTGGAGAGGAGCTCTGAGGAGAAGGACCTGGGGGTCCTGGTAGATGACAGGGTGGCCATGAGCCAGCAGGGTGCCCTGGGGGCTGAGAGAGACAATGGGATCCTGGGGGCATCAAGAGGAGTGTGGCCAGCAGGTCACAGGAGGGGATCCTCCCCCTCTGCTCTGTCCTGGTCAGGCCCCAGCTGGAGTGTTGTGTCCAGGTCTGGGCTCCCTGGGATCAAACAGCCAAGGATCTCCTGGAGAGAGTCCAGAGGAGGCTGTGGAGATGCTGAAGGGCCTGGAGCATCTCCCCTGTGAGGAAAGGCTGAGTGAGCTGGGGCTGTTCAGCCTGGAGAGAAGAGGCTGAGAGGGGATCTGATCAATGGGGATCAATAGCTGAAGGGTGGGACACAGGGGGACATGGGCAGCCTCTGCTCAGTGTCTGTGGGGACAGGACAAGGGGCGATGGGCTCAAGTTGGAGCACAGGGAGTTCCACCCCAATCTGGGGAAGAACTTTTCCCCAGTGAGGGTGAGGGAGCCCTGGGACAGGCTGCCCAGGGGGTGTGGAGTCTCCTTCTCTGGAGAGATTCCAGCCCCGTCTGGACACCGACCTGTGTGCCCTGTCCCAGGGACCCTGTTTGGGCAGGGGGTTGGACCTGATGGGCTCTGGAGGCCCCTTCCAACCCCTGTGATCCTGTGATTCTATGAAATACCTTCAAGGCCACAAATGTGGGTTTAGGGAGCTCAAATCACACCCATCACTGTGCTAAAAGAACATGCAACTACACAGGGTATCAGAGCTGCAGGATTCTCCAGAGGAACAGGAAACTCCCATCTGTTTCCACAGATCCTGATGATTCTCTGGTTTATTCTTCACAAACTTTGATCAAATTGTCCAAGTCTGGGAGCTTTTCAGTCCTGCTGCTCCTGTCTTCTGGCCTGACAAGACAAGGAGCGTGCAGGCTTTGTACAGGCCACAGGCAGAGTCCTGCTTCCCGCTGCGGTGTCAGCGCTTCCAGGATGGGGATAAACTCCCCCAGGAAAAGAGGCAGGAATCACCCTGTGTCCTCACTGGGGCTCCTTGAACGTCAGGAGGAGTTCCCGTTGCTCCTTCCCAAATGCCTGAAAGGAAAAGCACCACCACTGAGCTCAGCAGAGAGCTGTTCTCCACAGGCAGGACACAAAACAGGTGGATATAAAACAAGAGTGAGGGAAAACAACCCAGGAATCTCACCACTCATCCCAGTCAGTGCACAGGGAAATACACCCAGTGACAACACAGAGCACCCAGCAGTGCTTGGCTCCTTTGATAAGCAAAGGGCTTAAATATTGTGCAGCCATTTGCCAGCCAAACCACAGAACGGTGCTTCTTCCAGGCTGGTGCTGCACAGAGAAGGGGGTTTCTTGGTTTCTTGTTCATTTTTACCTGCCAGGTGTGTTTGCGAGCTTGTGTCAGCTGCTGCAGCTCTGCAATCCTGCTCCTGCCCGTGAGCACCGACTGAGCAACCTTCCTGTTCAGCTCCTCCTTCTCCTTGAGGACTCTGCGCAAGTAGGACCTGTGCTTGAGGAGGTAGGGCACCATGGCGCTGCGGATGTCGTCTTCTGGGATCCCACTGGGGCGCCTGAGAGCAAACTGGGTCTGAGGCCACAGGAAAGCAGCCACCTTGCACAGCCTCATGCACCTCAAGTGGAATCCCAGCCTGGTCTGGGTTGGGAGGGACCCCAAGGGTCACACAGCTCCAACCCCCTGCCACAGGCAGGGCCACCAACCTCCAGGCCTGGAGCTACACAAGGTTGCCCAGGGCCCCAGCCAACCTGGCCTTGAACACCCCCAGGGATGGGGCACCCACCCCCTCTCTGGGCAGCCTGTTCCAGCCCCTCCCCACTCTCTCTGCACAGAACTTCCCCCCAATCTCTCCTCTCCCCCTTCCCTCCTCCAGCTTCACTCCATCCCCCTTGTCCTGCCAGTCTCTGCCCTTTAACAAGCTGATTCCCCTCCTGTTCCTCTGCTCCCTTCAGGCACTGGGAGGCTGCAATGAGGTCCCCCCACAGCCTTCTCTGCTCCAGGCTGACCCAGCCCAGCTCCCTCAGCCTCTCTCCTCAGGGGAGCTGCTCCAGCCCTCTGAGCATCTCCATGGCTCCTCTGACCCCTCTCCAACAGCCCCACATCTTCCTTGTGTTGGGCCCCAGCTCTGGACACAGGACTCCAGCTGGGGCCTCCCGAGGGCAGAGCAGAGAGGGACAATCCCCTCCCAACATCACAAGGGAACTGCCTTTCACCCTTGAAGCACCATGGCACCACACATCCACTCCTGCTCCCCAGGCTGCCTCCCACAAGCCTAACCATACCATGCAGGCTTCTCCTGGTTCTTTGCCCCCTCCACGATCTTGTCCAGTGAATTGAAAAGCACGTCCAGGTTCCCTTCTTCCTTTACCTCCCGTATCTCCTCCTGTGTAGGAAGGAAAGCAGAAGGAGTCAGGAGGACCCGAGCTGTGCTGACAAGGGCATTGTTCTCCTTGTGAGCCCCTGCTTTGCCCTCGCTGACAGCTACATCCAGGTATTGAGTCACCACTCCTGGAGGTATCTAGAAGACATGACACTGGGGGCCATGGTTTAGCAGTGGAGTTGGCAGTGTGAGGTTAATGGTTGGACCAGGTCTTAAGGGTCCTTTCCATCCTCAATGATGCTGTCAGTCTACAGCTCTTCCCAGGGAAGACAAAGAGATCCAAAAGAATCTCTGGGGAGCAACCTTCGCTTTCCACTTCTGCCACTCAAGAAAGGTATTTGCTACTCTCTATGCTGACAGAGTTGGGGATGTTCAGCCTAAAGATAAGGCTCCAGGGGGACCTTATAGTGGCCTTACAGTCCCTGGAAGGTGCCTATGAGGAAGCTGGGGAAGAACTGTTTCTGAGGGCATGGAGCAATAGGATGATGGGTGATGGTTTAAACTGGAAAGTGGGAGATTTAGGTTGAAGATTAGGAAAAAGTTCAATATAAGGGTGGTGGGTCAATGGAAGAGGGTGCCCAGAGAGGTGGTGGAGGCCCCATCCCTGGAGACATCCAAGGCCGGGCTCGCTGGGGCTCAGAGCCCCCCGACTGGGTGGAGCTGTCCCTGCTCGCTGCAGGGTGGGACCAGAAGGTTCCTCCGAGCCCAAGGCACCCTGTGACAGTGAGGTGTCCGGTGCCCAAAGCACACCCTGAGCCCCCCCCGCTCGCCCTTTCACCTTGACGGACGCCTGCAGCTGGGATACGAACTGATCATAAATGCTCCGGGTCATCTCGGGCTGCAGCTTGTAGAAGCAGCGGTAGCAGCTGGCAAACCTCTGGTAGCTGTAAGAGCCGAGGGGCAGAGTGTCAGGGGAACGGGGGGCCGGCCCGCCCCGGGGGAACCAGGGCTGTTCCGCCTCAGGGGAACCGGGGGCCCGGCCCGCCTCAGGAGAACGGGGGTTGTTCCGCCTCAGGGGAATAGGGGGGCCGGCCCGCCTCAGGGGAATGGGGGAACGGGGGAACCGGGGCTGTTCCGCCTCAGGGGAACGGGTGGGCCGGCCCGCCTCAGGGGAACTGGGGAACGGGGGAACCGGGGCCGGCCCGCCTCAGGGGAACGCGGCCCGAGGACGAACCCCGCTCCCGCCTCACCTCCCGACCGCCACCAGCTTCTCCAAGAAAGTGTCCACCACAGTGTTGAAGACCTGAGCGCGGCCCGGGGCCCCCGCTGCGGGCTCCTCGCTGCCATCGCCGCCGCCGCCGCCATCGCCGCCCGCCTCAGGCTCCGCGGGGCCGCTCCGCGCCGCCGCCATCGCCGCCCGCCCAGCGCTCCCGCCGCCGCCTCCCATTGGTCGTGGCGGGAGGACCCGCCCCCTGTGATGCGGGTGGGGGGGCGGCCCCGCCTCTCCGCTCGGCGCGGGAAGGGGCTGGGGGTCAAAGGTCACCGGGGATGAGGTGACGGCGGAGCCGGGCCCGGCCGCTGGGACACGGACAGCCCGGAGAGACCCCCCTACCCCACCCCCCGGGACAGCACCGCGCCCGAGGGCACTTAACGGCATCAAACCCCCACCCGCAGGGGGAGGGTCCAAGCACAGCGGGACAGGGGCAGCCCACAGCGACCCCCAACCACCCACAGAGACCCTCAGTGACCCTCAACAACCCTCAGCACCCCCCAACCACCCACAGAGACCCTCAGCTCCCCTGCAGAGTGCTGCACATGGGACACAACAACCCCAGGCAGCTACAGGCTGGGGGGGGCTGGCTGGAGAGCTGTCAGGCAGAGAAGGACCTGGGGGTGTTGGGTGGCTGCAGGCTGAACATGAGCCAGCAGTGTGCCCAGGAAAGCCAAGGGCATCCTGGCTTGTGTCAGGAATAGTGTGGGCAGTAGGGCTGGGGAGGGGATTGTGCCCCTGGACTGGGCACTGGGGAGGCTGCAGCTGGAGTGCTGGGTCCAGTTCTGGGCTCCTCAGCATCAGAAGGACATTGAGGTCCTGGAGCGAGTCCAGAGAAGGGCAACCAGGCTGGGGAAGGGGCTGGAGGGCAGATCCTCTGAGGAGCAGCTGAGGGAGCTGGGGGTGTTGAGCCTGGAGAAGAGGAGGCTGAGGGGAGACCTTCTCCCCACCTCCCCTGCCCTGCCAGGAGGGTGCAGAGAGGTGGGAGATGGTCTCTGCAGCCAGGGGACAGGAGATGGGACAAGGGGCAATGGGCTGAAGCTGCCCCAGGGCAGGGTCAGAGCAGATGGGAGGGCAAAGTTCTTCCCTGGCAGAGTTGTGGGGCTGTGGCACAGGCTGCCCAGGGAGGGGCTGAGTCCCCTTCCCTGGGGGTGTTTAACAAAGGGGAGATGAGGTGCTCAGGGAGCTGGTTTAGCACAGGGTGGGAACAGTTGGACTCTTATCTCAAAGGTCTTTTCCTGGTGACTCTGTGTGACACTGCTGAGCTCCAGCACTGTTGGACCGAAGGTCTCTGAGGTTTGCTGGCTGCCAGGGAATCCACTGGTTACGAGAAGAGCTCTGAACCTCTGAGAGCATCTTCTACACCCACGCTGCCTGCCACTCCCACACCACACACCCAGACCTGCCCTGCTCAGCAGAGGAGGATGATCAGTGTTGCTTTCAACACCAGTGTTACTCTGAGTAAGGAAGTGGTGTGGCTCAGTGTAAGTACTCAGTGTTGCCCTGTGTGAGCCCCTCTGCACGCTGGGGATACTTTGGGGCCATCCTGTGATGCTGCTGATCCACATCTGAGCAGAACCTGCTGTTTGTTACAGAAAGAGCCAATAAACAGCATCTTAAACAACCAACTGGTGACAGAAGAGCAGCCTGCAGGACCCACTGCTTGCACAGCTCTGTCAGTGCCTCCTTTAATGCTGCAGAATACAAAGGTGGGGTATTAAAAGACCTCTGTTGACTCATCCACAGCCTGGCTGAAGGTCTTACAGCCATGTTCTGCCCCTAAACACCAAAGTCTCTCCCCAGTTTCAGCAGCACCATGTTGCACCTCCAGCAGAAAGCATGGCACATCCAGTCTCTCCACAAGCTGCAGTTGTTGGGATGAAGGCAAGAGCTGCTCTTAGCAAGTCCCAGGTGAGAAGACAGCTGAGAGCCCAGCAGGATCAACACTATGACCAAGAATTCCTCCTTAGAGCAGCAGGATGGAGAGAGGTGACACCCCTGATACTCAGAGGTGCATCTCTTGCCTCTCAGACACACAACTAAGTGGGATGAGCACCATGTGCAGGGCAAATCCCAAACACTGAGCCCAGCAGAGCAGAAATCAAACAATCCCATCCTTCCTCCTCCCCCAGAAGCAGCCTCTTGCTTCATGGCTCCATCACAACTTCTCATCAGGTGAGAGACACAGACCAGAGCTTAAGATTTTGATCCAGCCAGAGTGTGCAAAGCTGCATCCTTGCCCTTCCCAAACAGGATAAGCAGGATTTAAACTCACAAAGTATTAGTGAACCATTACTTCTTATTCAATATGAACATGCCAGTCAGGTTTGAACTGGATCAAAAGCCAGTACAAGCTCTTTTTTCCACCCCTTTCCCCACCTCACATCCAACTGTAGCTCTAATCACAGTCAGTTCTCCTCTTGGCTGCTGACAGCACAACCAGCTGACGCTCCCAAACTGTGCTTAAACTAACTGAAAGGTGGGAAGCAGCAGCAGCAGCCACCCTGAACATGAAGTTACCAACACTCACATTGAACAAGGCCACAGAACAACCACTCACATCCCCCCAGAAACCAGAATAAACTTCCCTCAAATAATAATAATGATAATAAAAAATATTAAATAACAAGAGATTAAAAACACAGGTTAGGAGAAAAAATTGCCATCAGCTAATTACAAAGAGCCAACCCAATTGGGAACTTGCCTATCAGCCAGCTTGTTGTTTGAAGGATGAGAGATAGGAAACACTTTCCACAAACATAGAAAAAAAAAGGTATGTACAGCTCTGCTCAGGATGCAGGAAGTAAGGTCTGAAGCAGTTCCAGGTTGCTCTCACTTCACAGCTTCTAGAAAGAAAGGTGGGGTGACTGGAGAAGTTTGTCCATGCTGTTCTTCCAGCTTCCCACAGCACAACTGCACCCAGCACCCCAACTCACCAGAGGGCTCTGCTGCAGCTCCTTAGACTCCCCTCCTCAGAAGTTTGGCAAAGATTCAAATAATTTAAAGAATAAACTGGCTTTTTTTTTTGCTTCAGCCAGCAAGTCTTTAATTTAATTAAAAAAAAACCAACCCACAAACAAAAAGAGAAACAGAGAGGAGTTCAGAGCTTGCCAGGATGTGTTCACACAGCTGGCTGCTCCTGGATGAACCGTTGCAGGCAGACAGCACTGCCAGGGGTCTCCTCTGGGTGGTTCTGAGCAGAAAGAGCAGCAGAGCTGCAATCAAACCAGCAGGCAAACTGCACCTGCTCTTGCTTCTGCCTTGTCCTGTGAGACCAGTGAGAGACAAAAGAGACGGCAAGCTGCCTCCTCCTGAGCTTTCAACTGTGACAGTGCAAACCAAGAGGGTTCAGAAGAAGGTTTCTCTCTTCCACCAGCTGCCTCTACCAGTGTCTTGAGTCCACCAGCTCTGGGCGGAGGCTGAGCTTCTTCAGAGTCTCGTACCCCACCACGATGACGATGGTGGACGGAGTGGCCGAGATGATGCGGGCAGAGAGGCCCTTGGTCAGGCCCCAGGGACCTTCCTCTGCCATCAGCTGTCTGAAGGTGAGGATGATGGAGCTCTTGCCTTCCACCTGCAAAGTCAGAAGAAATAGTCATAGATCTGGCAAGACTTCAGGCTGAGCTGCTCTGGGGTTGGGTTCTGGCTTCAGAGATGACAGAACAGCCAGTCCAATAACCTTGAGCTGGTGTCCAGAACTCCCTGGAGGGGTGTGGGGGAAGGAATGGGTGTGCAAATTAAGCAGTAGGACATCTAGGACAAAATAACCCATGAATGGAGAGAGAAGGGGAACGATTTAGCTGAAGCCACAGAGATCAACTAGCTGAGAAGGAACCCCACCCCTGCATCATGCTGCAGGGGGAGGTGCCAAGCAGGCTGAGCTCCTACCTGAACCCGAGCTCTGATGACATCCATGGGGTTGGTGAGTGTGGAAGCTGTTGCAGCAGCAAGTGGCCCTGATATAGCTTGCAGGAGGAGATGGGGACAGTCTTTAGGAGTCAAGCTGGAGAGCTGTTCTGGGAACCAGAGAGAGAGAGTGAAGTTTCAGAGGAGTGGCTGCTTATCAGATCCTTCGTTCCACCTGCTAATTTGAACTGATTTACAGTCGGCAGAACCCCTGATTTGCAACCTGCCACCTCCTCCCACAGCACATCGAAGCAGTGGTTCCTACACTGCAAAGTGTGGTAAACACACCAGGGATTCCATGCTCCATCACACGGCCTCTGATGGGCTCCAACACGGGTAAACAGAATCATAGAATCCCAATCTGGTCTGGACTGGGAGGGACCCCAAGGGTCACACAGCTCCAACCCCCTGCCACAGGCAGGGCCACCAACCTCCAGGCCTGGAGCTACACAACGTTGCCCAGGGCCCCAGCCAACCTGGCCTTGAACACCCCCAGGGATGGGGCACCCACCCCCTCTCTGGGCAGCCTGTTCCAGCCCCTCACCACTCTCTCTGCACAGAACTTCCCCCTAATCTCTCCTCTCCCACTTCCCTCCTCCAGCTTCACTCCAGCCCCCTTGTCCTGCCAGTCTCTGCCCTTTAACAAGCTGATTCCCCTCCTGTTCCTCTGCTCCCTTCAGGGACTGGAAGGCTGCAATGAGGTCCCCCCACAGCCTTCTCTTCTCCAGGCTGACCCAGCCCAGCTCCCTCAGCCTCTCTCCGTAGGGGAGCTGCTCCAGCCCTCTGAGCATCTCCGTGGCTCCTCTGACCCCTCTCCAACAGCCCCACATCTTCCTTGTGTTGGGCCCCAGCTCTGGACACAGGACTCCAGCTGGGGCCTCCCAGGGCAGAGCAGAGAGGGACAATCCCCTCCCAAACAGGATGGAATAAGCTCATGCATCCTCAAAACAGAGCATGAAAACATTCAGAAGGCAGGGGGAGCCTTCAGACACCCCAGCAGATGCTTTCTGGATCTGTGGGACTCTGCAGACAGCTGTCACTGTCACCAAGCTCAGGGCCATCCCAGGGATTTCCCCATCCTGCTCCTGCTGCCTGGCAAATGGGGTTTGAATCTCCCACATTTGCACTGGTGGAACAGTCCAGGAGTCCCACTTCCTTTGGGTGACGTGGTGGTTGTGTCTGTCTGGCAAGAGGGAAGGAAGCTGCTCTGTTCATGACCCCAAATGCTGATCTGCTCCACTGCCAGCGCTGCACTTTGAGCCCTGAGGAGGGTGCAGTGCCCCTGGCTGAGGCCACCACACCACCCAGGGACAGAGTGCTGGGAAAGGCAGCCAAAGCAGGGATGTGTCAACAGCTGGGGCTCTCACTCAGCATCACAGAAGGGTCTGAATGGGAAGGGCCCTCAGCCCCACAGTGCCCCCCTGCCAGGGGCAAGGACACCCCTCACCAGCCCAAGGTGCCCCCAGCCCCATCCAACCCGGCCTTGAGCCCTGCCAGGGATCCTGGGGCAGCCCCAGCTTCTCTGGGCACCCTGTGCCAGGGCCTCCCCCCTCCCCAGGAAGGATTTCTGCCTCCCAGCCCCTCTCCATCCCCCTCCTGCAGCTGAAGGCTGTTCCCCTGGGCCTGGCCCTCCCTGCCCTGGGCACCAGCCCCTCTCCAGCTCCCCTGGAGCCCCTCGAGGGCCGGGAAGGGGCTGGGAGCAATCCCCAGAAGCAGCCTTCTCTTCTCCACTGAGCCAGCTCAGCTCTCCCAGCCTGGCTCAGAGCAGAGGGGCTCCATCCAGCCCTCCCATCATCTCCATGGCCTCCTCAGGACTCACTCCCACAGCTCAATATCCTTCTTGCAGTGGGGACCCCAGAAATCATCCCTAATTCCAGAGCAGAAGACTAGGAAAACGATCAGAGATCTAAAAGAGGCAGCTCTGGTCTCTCCATATCAACTTCCTTGCTCTTAAACATCCAGTTTTGAACCTCTCTGGCAGGAAAAGCCTGACAGGTAACAGCAGAGTTGGGTATTAAAAACCCTTGACATGGAGAATGCATGGGGAGAGCTCCCCAAAAGTTCAGACTGGACCAACAGCAAAGCTCCCAGTACTCTCCCACCCTGAGAAAGCAAACTAGACTTCCAAGACATGGATTTTCAAGAGCAGCTGAGTTCCAGGAGATACTTTAAGCCCAGCACAGTGAGATCTAAGCCTCTTGTTATCATTGCTCCTAGGCAGATTGCCATTAGGTAAATATTAGTCTAAAAACCACAAACAAAGCTGCATGACACATCTAAAGGAGTCAGGGAGGAGGGGAAGGGAGAATAAATCTTAGCTGGCCAAGATCTTTAGTGTCTGGGATGGGCAGAGCTGGAGAGAGAGCACACTCTAAGTGGGGTTTTACATCACAAGGCTCAGTGCTGGTTTTAAAGCTACAGAAACTAAAGCATGACCTTAAGACAGAAATTCCTGGAAGGCCTGGCCTTTGTCCCAGCCTGCTGGCTGGTTTTGCTATGGGATCTGTGGTTCTAGGAGTCTCTCTGGAATATACAAGTCTCCCAAGTCTACAGGAACTGATATATGGATTATACTTAACACAGAGGCTTCAAACCCTGCCAGCCAGCAGCCTTCCTCACTTCCATGCAGGAAGCAGCCATTATTTGGGATTAGCAGGAGAGGAAGTTAAAGTAGGAGTCCCCTCTTGCTTAGAGCCACAGAGTTTCAAGCCCTCTAACACTCAGCCCCTCCCTTCTTTATCTCTGTGTTTCAAACAGTGCTGCTGTGCTGAAGTTCCACCTGCAGGTTCTGTCTACACTGGACACAGTTGGTATTTTGAGGCAGGTTCTGCTCCCACCCCAAACCAAAGATGGAAAGTAAGTCACACTGGGACCAGTTTCAGAGTGGATCTGCAGCTTCTGGGTTTCCTGGGATAAGACACATAGAATCCCAGACTGATCTGGGTTGGAAGGGATGCCAAGGATTACAGAGCTCCAACCCCCTGCCACAGGCAGGGCCACCAACTTCCAGGTCTGGAGCTACACAAGCTTGCCCAGGGCCCCATCCAACCTGGCCTTGAACACCCCCAGACACGGGGCACCCACCCCCTCTCTGGGCAGCCTGTTCCAGCCCCTCCCCACTCTCTCTGCACAGAACTTCCCCCCAATCTCTCCTCTCCCCCTTCCCTCCTCCAGCTTCACTCCAGCCCCCTTGTCCTGCCAGTCTCTGCCCTTGAACAAGCTGATTCCCCTCCTGTTCCTCTGCTCCCTTCAGGTACTGGGAGGCTGCTGTGAGGTCCCCCCACAGCCTTCTCTGCTCCAGGCTGACCCAGCCCAGCTCCCTCAGCCTCTCTCTGTAGGGGAGCTGCTCCAGCCCTCTGAGCATCTCCGTGGCTCCTCTGACCCCTCTCCAACAGCCCCACATCTTCCTTGTGTTGGGCCCCAGCTCTGGACACAGGATCCAGCTGGGGCCTCCCAGGGCAGAGCAGAGAGGGACAATCCCCTCCCTGTCCCTGCTGCCACCCCTCTGCTGATGGAGCCCAGGATCCCATCGCCCTTCCCAGCTGCCAGAGCACACTGCTGGCTCAGGGGAAGCTCCTCATCCACCACAACACCCAGGTCTCCTTTCACTTACCAGCATAGAAGTGATAGAAGGGCCACCAGACTGCACTGTTGGGGATATAGGTGAGCAGTGAGGCCACGTAGCCCCTGTAGAAGCCTCTGAATCCATCGGCCTTGAAAATCTGTACAATGATGTCCTTGGTTTGGCCAAACACCAGCAGCCTCTTGCCATCTTGGTTCTGCACCTTAAACCTGCCCATGCTTTCTCCTTTCCTCTGCATCATGAGGTGCTGGGAGATCACATCAATGGGCACTGTGATGCTCTGGGCCACCAAGGAGGCAGAGCCACCTGCCACCAGCGACTTCACCGCGTTGTTGTTGTTGTAGCGCGAGACGTACTTCCGCGTCAGCTCGTAGGTTGTCACGTAGCACTGCCCAGAGATCAGGGTGAAAGTGTTGACCAAAAAGCCACGGTAGAGCCCAGCTGTCCCTTCTGTCCTCAGGATTTTCACGAAAGCATCAAAAGTCCCGTTGTAGAGGCTCTTGCCCTTCTGAACCTGCAGGCGGGTGCGGATGAGGGTGAAGGGGTACACGCTCACCCGGATCATCATGGTCATGCAGATCCCAAAGACGTAGAACTTCCTCTTGTCCAGGTGCTCCCACTCGATGATGGGGATGTTGCGTTTGTCTTCCATGACTCCTTCAAGTGGGGTAAGGGAGGTGGTGTGTCCCCCAGGTCTATGTCAAAGGTGCAGAAGAGCAGGTCCAGGCTCAGACGTTGTGTCTTGAGGAGAAGCGTTGGCACCTGTAACGAGCGGCACCGTCAGCACGTAACCAAGCAGCAGGTCAGCTGCAGCAGCTGATGCACCCAACTGCTGATTGGCCTCAAGAACAGATCATAGAACCTTAGAATAGCGTGGGTTGGAAGGGACCCCAAGGATCACAGAGCTCCAGCCCCCTGCCACAGGCAGGGCCACCAACCTCCAGGCCTGGAGCTACACAAGGTTGCCCAGGGCCCCAGCCAACCTGGCCTTGAACACCCCCAGGGACGGAGCACCCACCCCCTCTCTGGGCAGCCTGTTCCAGCCCCTCACCACTCTCTCTGCACAGAACTTCCCCCCAGTCTCTCCTCTCCCCCTTCCCTCCTCCAGCTTCACTCCAGCCCCCTTGTCCTGCCAGTCTCTGCCCTTTAACAAGCTGATTCCCCTCCTGTTCCTCTGCTCCCTTCAGGGACTGGAAGGCTGCAATGAGGTCCCCCCACAGCCTTCTCTTCTCCAGGCTGACCCAGCCCAGCTCCCTCAGCCTCTCTCCACAGGGGAGCTGCTCCAGCTCCTCTGACCCCTCTCCAACAGCCCCACATCTTCCTTGTGTTGGGCCCCAGCTCTGGACACCGGATCCAGCTGGGGCCTCCCAGGGCAGAGGATCACTCAGCTGGCATCTGTGCAGCACGTGGCATGCTGGCTGGCAGCCCTTTGTCACCCCAGGTGCCTCCCAACCACTGGCCCACATAAACCAACCACTCTGTTGACAGAGCAGTGGGACTGTGACCTCAGGAACCACAGCCACATCACGTGGTGGATGGCAGCACCTTCTGATATCACCACACCTACACGTTACACGGCGCTCTGCACACACACAGCAGGTTCTCACTACAGTCCAGACCACCCTGCTGCAAAGCAAAGCTCCCTGGGTGCTGTGAAACAGTTTGAAATCCACAGAGGAAGAGCCCAGTTCCAACAGGACACACTCATACCTTCTATTGAACAGGCAGGAACATGCAGTGGCACCCAAAGCAGCTTCTCCTGTCCCTCTGGGGTTGTGATGCTCCCAGGCATGAGGGCGTCACGTTTCATTTCCAGGCTCTGCACAGACAAGGAAGGGACAAGTCTTCATTAGACACATTGTCCTGGACATTTCCATTTCCCAAAGCTGGAGGGTGATGTGAGTCTGGGAAGGGGGAAGAGGAGCTTGGGGAAAGAGGAGCAACAACAGGAGAACAAGGCAAATGCAAAGAGCCACGTAGAGTAGCCACACTGATGGCCAAGACTGTGAAAAGAAAGGGTTAAAAGTCACAGCCCAGGGATCTCTCAGTGCCCAATGGTGCTTTTGGGCTGGGGAGCAAAGTTCACCCTCACTTCCAACACAGCATCACCCCCTCTGGTGTCATAACACGAACCTGCCATCCTTCCAACTCCAGCAGCATTCAGAGTACTGGGAACTGAGGGATGAGGGAGGGAGGTCCTGGGTCAGCCTCCCCCAACTGACCCCCCAGCATCTCAGCCCATGAGCAGCCACATCCCAGAGGTCACCAACAACTGCTTCCCTGGGACACAACACCCAGGAGTTCCTCCCACCTCCCTTCTGGCTGTAATTTGCTCTAAACCCAGTTTAACTAAGCATGGAATAATCTAACCCCCTCACAAGGCCAAAGAGAGAAGAGCATCTCAAAGACCAACCCCACACAAAACTTGCTGAGCACAAGGACTGTCTCTCTGTATCAAAAAGAGACAAGCCCCCTTGTCTCAGGACCAACAGACTCTAAATTATGAGAGAGGCTGGAGTGCAGCAGCATGACAAGCAATATCCCAGCCTGTGCTCGATGTCACAAGCATGAAGGGAGCTCAAACCCCCAAGAGCTGCTTGGTTTGAAGAGCACTGGCCAAAAAATTAAAAGGGGACAAGGATTTACCTCTGGCTTGGAGAAGAAGTTATGTTTATGGAGTTAGGGCAGGGAGGGAGCCAGGGAGGGTATTAACACAGCATCTCATGGCCTATCTGCCAACAAAATATTTGCTTAACATCAGCAAACAGTGTAGGAGCTGCCACAGCTCCTGCTGCTGGACCCTGGAGATAAAAACACCCACGGGCACCCAGGTCCCACAGGGAGGGTGGGGGAAGCCCTGTTTTACCTGTTAGAAAGGAAACTACACTTCACTGTCACAGTCAGTTGACTCAGCAGCACGTAACAAGCCCCACAACTTGTCTAAAGCAAAGTTCCACCCCTTCATCATACCTACAGTGTTACTACTTCACTTACTACAGGTGTAATTAGACAGTGTGGAGCTTCCTGCACAGGAATTACCTGCACACAGCACCTCTGAGAACACGATTTTGTTCTTCCTACAAATCCCAGTGGCTCAATATTTAATTAAAAATTAAAATAAAGCCCAGCCAGTGCAATTTCCTGGTGAAACCTGAGGGTTTAGTCCCTACTCCAAAGCCCTCTGCCAGCAGGAAGCTGAATCAGGAGTAACAGAGCTCCTCACCTGGAAGGCAAGGTGTACCTGCTAAAAACCAGATCCTTATTGCTGCAGTAAGAAAAACAGATAAATAAAAACTGTTAAAATAATTTCATTTTGGTTCAGAGTGCTTTGTTTTTAGAGTTTTGGCCATAAGCTCCCTGAGGAAGTAACTGTATTTTGGGCTCTTACTAACAGCTGCTTTCATTTGGGATCCGAATGAGACAGTGTCACTGTAACCCCAGGGTCTGCCAGCCAGCAAAGCCCTGAGAGGGAAGGTGTCTTGGCATCACCAGGGATCCTTCCATTTCACCACCACAGCCACAGTTCTGGCTCTGCCAAGCTGACAGCTTTGCTCAGAGTGTTTATTCTCCCAGAAATTCAATCTAGGCCCTTGCATGGAGCAGCCACCCTGTGGCATGGGGCTGCAGGAACTCTTCTGAGTGATTTTGGGGAGATCAATATACAAGTGATTGATGGGTCTGAAAAGACCTGACCTGCCTTCCAAAATGAAACACAAATGTGTCTCAGAAGATCTAACCTGCCTTCCAAAACACAACAAAAGCACACCAGCTTCCCCTCAGCTCACAGAGCTGCTCTGGACTTCAAGCCTGGAGCAGTTTCTATGCCAAAGCTACACTCCAACAGACCTGCACAGACAGACAGGGACTCCTCCCCACCCACAGCAAAGTGATTCCTCAATTTCTGCCCACGAATGAAAGCAGAGAATTAATAAGCAAACTGTACCTGCTCCTACCCTGTGGTGTGTCCCACAGCACGCTGCAGCTTGGCATGAAACTCCCCTCCCACCATCTCCTCCTGAGTGCAGCCCCAGCAATCCGTTCTCCAAACTGGTTTTGCTTCAGCTGTATCTAAACCTGATCCTTTGGCAAACAAAGCCAGGGCCTTTGTGTACCCGTGGCCAAGGCTGCCTCCTGCTCGGCATACTAACGCCTCAGCAGGACAGCCTGGGAAGCACCCAGCAGCAGGCAGCCAGGCTGCCTTTCCAAGCCTCAGCCACCCTACAGGGTTGCCTGTGGAGATGCTCTCAGGAGGGAAAGCATGCCATCAAACCAGCCTGGGGCCCGAAGCCTTTTATCTCGGGCTGAGCGGGCAGCTCCGCTTTCAGTCATCACCATCCTGCTCCTTAACATCACCCCGGGGGGGAACCGGAGATAAAATCCACCCCAGCCAAGATCTGCGGCTCCCCCGCCGCCTCTCTGGAAGGACGAGGCAGGGATGGGCTAAAGCCAGCGCTTCCCAGCACCCCGCAGCCTCCTGCTGCCTCCCCGCACGCTGGAGATGGGCGGTGGGCGCATCAAGCCGCCCCAACACCCCCCCTCCACGGGCAAAGCCCCAGCACCCAGGCGAAAAGCCCCTCGGAGATGCTGTAACAGCAGCGAACGCGCCGAGCCCGGCACCGCACCCGCTCAAGGTCACCGAGCGGGTGGGCAGCTGGGCGGACGGGGAGCCCGTCCCCCTCCCCAGCGCCCCGGGGTCGCGCTGCCGGCGGGGCCTCCCCTCTCCCCCACGCTCCTGCAGCGCCGAGGCCCAGGGGATCCCCGGCCATCACCATCCCTATCCCCATCCCCAGCCTCCCCCCGCCTCCGAACCCAAGCGGGTCCCGGACCCACCACCCCCTCCCGGGGCTCTCCCCGGTCTCCCTGCACCTCCCTCCAGCCGCCCCCCCTCCATCGTGCGCTCCCCGCCGCATCCAGCCGCCCCAGGCCGGGCCAGGCCTCCTCCTCCTCCTCCCCCCCGCCGCCCCAGGCCCTGTAGCCCCCTCACCTCAGGCCGGCGGCCAGGAGGCCCCCGCCCCGCCTCGCCCCAGCCCCGCCGCCGGCCGCTCCCGCCGCCCCATGGCCGCCGCTGCCCCCCTACCTCTCGGTGACCGCCGGCCGGAAGTGAGCGGCGGCGGCGGCGCGTAGGGGCCTCGCACGGCGCCCGAGCAATCAGCGGCCGAGAGGCGGCGCCATCTTGGGAAGGGGCTGACGCCACTCCGGAAGTGACGCCCCTTCACTTCCGCCCTTAATATAGAGGACGCCGCCCGCCGCGCCGCGGGCACACGCGCGGGGACGGGAGTGCGCATGCGCGTCACCCCCTCTTAAAGGGGCAGCGCCGACTTATCGCTCTTAAAGGGACCGCGGCCTCTAACGCCTGGGTGAGACTGCTGGGTTCCGCGGCAACGGGCCGCATCCCGACAGCTGGAAGGGCACTGCGAGGTGGGGAGCACAGCGGGCCTACACCGAAAGGAAGGGAGCGATAGGCGGCTGCAAGAGGGAGGTTCCCCCTTTTTAGGGGGTGGGGAGATGCTCTTGACCCAGCGCGCCCTGGGGCTGAGAGAGACAGTGGGATCCTGGGGGCATCAAGAGGAGCGTGGCCAGCAGGTCACAGGAGGGGATCCTCCCCCTCTGCTCTGCCCTGGTCAGGCCCCACCTGGAGTGTTGTGTCCAGTGCTGGGCTCCCTGGGATCAAACAGCCAGGGATCTCCTGGACAGAGTCCAGAGGAGGCTATGGAGATGCTGAAGGGCCTGGAGCATCTCCCGTGTGAGGAAAGGCTGAGTGAGCTGGGGCTGTTCAGCCTGGAGAGAAGAGGCTGAGAGGGGATCTGATCAATGGGGATCAATAGCTGAAGGGTGGGACACAGGGGACATGGGCAGCCTCTGCTCAGTGTCTGTGGGGACAGGACAAGGGGCGATGGGCTCAAGTTGGAGCACAGGGAGTTCCACCTCAATCTGGGGAAGAACTTTTCCCCAGTGAGGGTGAGGGAGCCCTGGGACAGGCTGCCCAGGGGGTGTGGAGTCTCCTTCTCTGGAGAGATTCCAGCCCCATCTGGACACCGACCTGTGTGACCTGTCCTAGGGACCCTGTTTTGGCAGGGGGTTGGACCTGATGGGCTCTGGAGGCCCCTTCCCAACCCTGTGATTCAGTGATCTCCTCACCCCTCATCACACACATGAACCTTGGACACCCCCACACCACAGGCAGCCGCCCGTCTGTGTGTGCATCACCTCATCGTGCCCTCACACATCCCTGTGTTGCATCCAGAGGTGCACTCCCCACCCCCCCACCCTGTGCACACTTTGCACACCCTCACCTTGCACATGCACACCCCCACCATGAACATTCCAGAGTGTGCATGTGCTTACAGAGAGGTGTCCCCACACACACCCCCCCAGGCCCCATGAGCCAGCAGCACATGGTGGAGCTTTTCCTTTTTAATTAAAAAAAAGAAGACAAGAAATAAGAAATCAAATGTACAAAGAGCAGGAAATGTACAGCTGGGGGTGGCTTAAAAAAACCCCAAGGCTTAACATCATTGGTAAAGCCAGGGGGGCAGCGGGGTGTCCCCAGGGTGGGGGACAGCGGGGTGTCCCCCGGGTGGGGAGGTGGGTGCCCATGGAGCCCCCGTTGGGGCTTTCCCCATTTTGGAGCTTTTTGGGTTTGGTGTTTTTTTCCCTGGGCAGTGGAAGGCCTTGTCCAGCTCTGCTCTCCCCTACCCCAAAACCTGCCCTTGGCCCCCTATATCTTTGCCCCCCCCCCCCTCCTTCTGTCCCCACACCCTTCCCTCACCCCATCCCACCTCCTTGCTCCATCCCAGCCCTTCTCTGCCTTCCCCAGGTGCCCAGCCAGCCCCACGACCCCTCGCTGCCCCCTCGGTTAAACCACCTGTATTAAATTAAAACCACAAAAAAAAAAAAAAAAAAGGGAAAAAAATAGTTAAAAACCATAAACTCTTCACATTCATATTCCCCCACAGTGTCCCCCACCCACCACGGTGTCACACTGTGTCCCCCACCGGGACGTGGAGCCGGTTGTTTTCAGCATCAACGTCCCCATCAAGCTGTAGGCAGCAAGCTTGGGAGCCTTCCTCCTCCTCCTCATCCTCGGTGGGGCCTCCAGTCATGGGGGGTTCTCCAGTGCCCCCATTGAGGGGGACCTTCTCCCTGCGCTGGGCTGGGGGGCTTTGGGGGGTGCTGCACCCCCGCACTTTGCTCCTGGCTTTGAGCTGGTCGTGGTAGGCGACCAGAGCCAGACAGGCGGCCACAACCAGCGTCACAACCAGCAGCACGGTGACGGTGACAAACTGGGGCCAGTAAGATGGGGACGTGCCTGGAACTGAGGATCCCCAGGCCAACCCCTCCTCGGCCAACCCCTCGGTTTGGGGGTCTGCCCCACTGGGGTCCTGTAGCTGGTAATGAGCCACCGTCCAGGTGTAGCCGTTCTCAGTGGCCCGGCACTTGTAGGTGCCAGCAGTCCCCCGCTGCATGATGACCACGAGCGTGTGGTCGGGGAGCAGCGCCGTGTCCCCCTGGCCCCCCTGGGCGCTGGGCTGCTGCCAGCTGTAGGTGGCCAGGGTGGAGTGCTGGGGGCACGGCAGCCGGACCACGGCGTTAAGCGGGGGGCTGAGCCCTGCATGGTGGAGAAGGGGGGAGCGGGGTCACGCTGTGCACCCCCAAAACATGCCCTGTCACAGCATCCCCACCCCCCCGGAGCAGGGTCACGCTGTGCACCCCCAAAACATGCCCTGTCACAGCATCCCCACCCCCCCAGAGCAGGGTCATGCTGTGCACCCCCAAAACATGCCCTGTCACAGCATCCCCACCCCCCCAGAGCAGGGTCATGCTGTGCACCCCCAAAACATGCCCTGTCACAGCATCCCCACCCCCCCGGAGCAGGGTCATGCTGTGCACCCCCAAAACATGCCCTGTCACAGCATCCCCACCCCCCCAGAGCAGGGTCATGCTGTGCACCCCCAAAACATGCCCTGTCACAGCATCCCCACCCCCCCGGAGCAGGGTCATGCTGTGCACCCCCAAAACATGCCCTGTCACAGCATCCCCACCCCCCCAGAGCAGGGTCATGCTGTGCACCCCCAAAACATGCCCTGTCACAGCATCCCCACCCCCCCGGAGCAGGGTCATGCTGTGCACCCCCAAAACATGCCCTGTCACAGCATCCCCACCCCCCCAACCCCAATCCCAACGCACCCCCCATACTCAACTCTCTTCAGGGGGCTCCTCCTGCACTTCCCGGCCTCGCTGCACCGACACCGTCCTCCCGCGGTGGCACTTGGTGGCTGGGCTCTCCTTCTCCACGTCCTGGAGCCACACGCTCCTGCTGCCGGGATAGTGGCATCACCATCCCCACATCCCCCTTCTTTCCCAGCCCCGTCCTGCCGCCCCCCTCCCCAAAGCCTGGGCTCACGTGTCGGGGTCAGGGGGGAGGCGCTGGCAGGAGGTCTCCAGGCTGTGCCAGGCGCAGTAGGGGTCCCGTGCCAGCACGCACTCGGCACAGCTCCGGTGCAGGCTGCAGTTGGCCAACGGCACTTGCAGGACACCACCAGAGTAGCCCACGTAGAGGACACCCTAGGGAGGGAGAGGAGGAGGCTGAGCCTTCCTCCACACCCCCATGCCAGGGGAGGATGAGGGGTGATGGCTGTTCCCTACTTTCCCTGAGGCCAGCAGCAGATTCTTCACCGGCTCCGGTGTCCTGAAGAGCTGGATGCTCTCCACGATGTGGGGACTCTTGGGCAGCGCCACGGCTTTGTGCAGGAAGCCATCCGCTGTGGGGAGACGGGGCATCACTGGTGGTTTGGGGCAGTGGGGAGGGGGCGGTAAGGGTGAGTGTGTGTGCTCCTCTGTAAACCCACCCGTGGTCAGGAACAGGACGCGGTAGGTGGTCCCTGAGGCGCCACGAGTCTCATCCACCGCGATGCGTGTGTAGGTGACGTCAGTCTTCACCATCAGCGGCTGCCCCTGCGTGGGCAACACCTTCCCATCCATCAGGAAGTGCTCCTTCATGAAGGTCAGGGCTCTGTCAGAGGAGGGACCCATGTAGCACTGCAGGGAGAGAGAAGGCAGCGCTGGCGTGGGGAAACTGAGGCACAGGGAGGGGAGGGGAGTGACACACCAGCATCGCTTGGGTATGAAAGGACCCCCCATGCACACTCCTGTCCCATCCCACTCACAACACTGCCACTGCCTCACCCCAGTGTGAACACACTGGGCAAACTGGGCCAGACAATCCCCTCCCTGCGGGGCCCAGCAGCGTCCCCAGGGAGGGTTTTGTCCCCTGGGGTGGGCAGCACTCACGCTGCCGGGCCGGGGACTCATGACGTCTCCACTGTAGACCGTCCATCGGGAGCTATCCTTGTTCAGCTCCTTGTACTTGCCCTCGAAGACCTGCTCCAGAGCCTCCTGGCTGTAGACACAGACAGCAGCACTGCCCGCCCTGCCTGCCTGCCTGTGGGGACAGCGAGGTGGCCATGGGGGAGGGTGAGGACCCTCCAGTTTGCCCACAGCACCCATGGGTGCCAGCACTCACCATTGGGAGGTGAAGACAGCGTAGAAGTCGGCGCCGCTGTCGCGGCGGGGCAGGGCGAAGGCGTGATGGATGACGTTGAAGGGGAACTGGCCGGGCTGTGAGCAAACCAGCTGGGCCTTCAGGAACGTCGTCCACTTCTTCTGCAGCACCTTGTCCCCTCCAACGTCGTTCTGATGGAGCCAGGAGGATGCTTAACCCCTGGAGAGGGGTGCCAGGTGCCCCCCCAGCATCGCTCCCCAGCACCCACCTTGCAGACACGGGCCACCCGCGGCACCAGCAGCCGCTCGAAGAAATCAAACTCCTCGGCTGTCTCCTCGAAGAAGAAGTAGACCTTGTCATCTCCAGGGATGCTGAAGGAGGCCACGAAGGCCGTGTCGGCTGTGGGGGGTGGGTGAGGAGTTGGAATGATGAGGGAGAAGGTGGGTGGGGGTGTGCAGGGGCTGCTGCAGGAGCAGGATGGTGCTGGAGCTCACCCGAAAGCCAGGGGGGGAAGGTCTCTGTCTTGAGCAGGGTCCTGCTGCCCAGCGAGCGGGAGATGATGGGCTCGTTGCCCTGGAAGTTGTTCATGGTGCCAGCGTAGAGCTCGCTGTCTGCTCAGGGGAGGGGTGGGGGTGACGCCACAGCAGGAACCAAACCCTGTCCCCCTCCCCACTATCACCCTCTGCTCTGCCCCAGGGATGGGTGCCCACCCACGGGGGGCTGCAGGTGCTGTACTCACCCACCAGCAGGGCCGTGTGGGTGTGCTGGGGGTCAAAGGGGCACTGGCCCTTCCCGTCCAGGAAGGGTTGTCCTCTGCTGCTGGACACCAGGGTGAAGTTCTCTCGGTGCTGTAGGGTGGGGAGGAGAATCAGTTGGTGGGTTTAAACCAGAGCCAGAGGACATGAGAAACGGCTGTGGAAGCCCTCTAGCCCTGTGGGGCTCAGCAAGTGGGGAAACTGAGGCACGCCAGGCTGGCTGGGGTAACCCAGATCAAAATGCAAGTGTTTACCCCTCACCTCTGACCCCAGAGCTGACAGAAACACCACAGGCTCCCTCAGCATGCAAGGTCCCTCAGACATCCCTCAGTGGGGGCACCCCCCCACCCCCCTTTTTCCTCCACCCAGGGTGGCCTGGGGACTTCCCTTGATGGAGTCATCCCACATCCCTCATCCCACTGGGCTTCCTGGGGCTTCTTGTGGCAATGGCATGACGTGTCTGGAGACATCCCCTTTGTCCCCTCCTCAGCTGGGGGACAGACAGATGGACAGATGGACAGACAGACACTCACAATGTAGGTGCAGGTGGGGCTGAAGGCGTAGGTGCCACAGACGTAGAGGTGGGTCTGGTTCAGGGCCACAAGAACCCGAATGAAGTTGAAGCACTCGGTCTGGGGAAAGGGCAGAGGTGGGGCTGGGGGTCCCTGCCGCTCTGTGGGACCCTCCCCTTTGCCCCCCCCCACCCTGAGCCACCCACGGTGCTGTCTCACCTCCTGGCTCTTCTTCTTAAAAACACACTCCGAGGTTTTCTCAGCCGTGGGTCCCCACATTATCTATGGAGGGAAAGGGAGACAGCTGCCCAGGTCAGGTGGGGAAACTGAGGCACGGAGGAGGGCAGCTCCCCCCCTGCAATGGTGTCCCCAAAAGCAGCTGCTGCTCACCGAGGCTTTGGCATGGATGCTGCCTGGGGTGCCAACGGTGAGGGCCAGCACCCGGTCGCGGGCGCCCACGTACAGCTCCTCCTCGCTCTCGTGCAGGAGGAAGATGTCGTAGTGGGAGACGTTGTCCTGGCTGAAATGGGTCAGGGTCCGTCGGGGGTCCCCTGGCAGGAGGAAATGGTGGGGGGTGATGGAGGCCAAGGGATAGACAGATAGACAGACAGACACACGTCCCAGCACCGCCACCCCCACTCCAGTGGATGCAGCAGCAGCTGCCATTGTGTCTGTGTCACCTCCTGCGTAGGAAATGGGGTGCGTTGCATCCCCCACAACCCCCACATCGCCATCCTCACTTCCCCATCATGTCCCCACCTCCCCCCACCACTACCCCCTCCTCCTCCCATCACCTCTGGGTCCTGCTGCAGGGCCTGGCCACCCCCAAGCCTCTCTATCCCTTGGTCACTGCCCCATAGAGGACAGGGTGCCATGTGCCCCTGATGCTTTGGGCCCTGGGGGGATGCTGTTTGGGGGTGCACTGCCCTGGGTACCAGTCTTGGAGGGGGTTACAAGCCCCTGAGGTGCTCCAAGCATAGATGGGTGCTGGGGGCATCTTGTTTGTCCAACAAAAGGGGGAAAAGGAAGGGGAGATGTTGCATTTCTCAGAAGGGGAAGTGGCAGCATGAGGAGGGTTTGGGGGGGGCACACCCCTGCCATGGGGGCTCAGGCTGTCCCTGCCTGCCCAGATGCCACCAAAGCCCTCCCTCACCAGGCAGGCCCCAGGACGTGGTGTCCTGTCCCACCAAGAAGGTGGCTTTTCCGTCTAGCCAGGGTGGTCCTGAGCAGGTTCCTGGGTGCCAGGTGGGTGCTCTGCTAGAGCTGGCACCCCGGGGTGCTCCCAGCTCCCACTCTTGCAGGGGTTTGGGTGCCAACCAGCCTGATGACATCTACCCCTGGACCAGCCCTGTAGCTCTTCCCATTGTTCTGAAGCAACCAGAACCTGTCCCCAGCCCCATTGTAACCACCCCACTGCCCCCCACCCCGCGTGGGGCTAACGAGGGGGGTTAAGGGGACGGGGTGGCTGTGATGGGGAGCAGCCCACAGGTGCTGAACGCTGGACCCTGAGGAGAGATGCTGTCCCAAGGCCATGTTGTGCCCCACAACCCAGCATGTCCCAGTGCCCCCCTCCCCAGCCCTGGTGCCATTACTCACCGTGGGGGAAGGCGAGGCGGGGCAGGGGCTCGGCGCAGAGCATGGCGACCGGCATCACCACGCCGCAGAGCAGGCACACAGCAGCTGCGGGCATGACGGGGGGTGGCAGGGATGCACCCCTCGGGGGTCCGGGCACCATCCCTGCTGGAAGTGGGGAGGGTTAGAGCGAGTGCTGCCAGGGCTGCGTGTCACCAAGCGGAAACAGGACGGGGGGGGGGAAGCCAGTACTCAGCGTGGGGAGGAGAGAAGGGGGGGGCCTGTGGGGGCCCCCGGCGCCTCAAGCCACGTGTGGGCCCTAAATCTGGATGAGAGCTTCCCACTGCCACCACAGCGCAGGCAGAGACAGCCCCGTGCCCCCCCTCAGAGGATCCCCCCCTCACTGATGCCTCTGCCCCCCCAGCAGAGGCCCACGCTGCCTGTCCCCACCCTCTGTGTGGCTCCATCACTAGGCCCGAGGGTCCACAAAATGAAGGGGAGGACAGAACACCCCCATCCCCACTCCCCCCCCCGCCTCCTGTAGCTCCAAGCAATTGGGAAAGAGCCACGTCCAGAGAACTGTGTGGTCCCCAAGACCCCCCCTCAGGCATCCACCACCCAGCGAGCAGCGTTACCTCTCTGGCAGGCGAGGACGGAGCTGGCTCACCTCCGCCCCTGGATCATCGGCATTCGGAGGGCGCCCGGCCCCAGGGGGCTGTGGCAAGAAGACCCCCATGGAGCCATGCTCAGAGCACCCGGCCAAGGCCCGGCTGCGATGGCAGGCTCCAAGGCCGGCCCGTGGCAGGGCTCGCTGCGGCCCAGCCCAGCGTGGCCCCGCCGGGGACTGTTGGGAACCAGAAAGTCCTGCTGGAAGAGGACGAGCCTCAGCAGGTCGGGGCAGCGGGTGCCTGCTCCTGCCTCGCCTGCACCGCGTCCCCACGGGGAGGCCAGCGAAGCCTGGCGGAGGGAGCCAGGATGGGAGATGGGGTGCTCTGCTCAGTGGCGTTCTCAGGGTGTTACATGAGGGGGAAGGGGCATGGCCAGGGTGCCTGGGGTCCCTTCCTGGCTTTGGGGAAATCTTTGGGGTGAGAGCAAAGCAGGGTCATCGCTCCTGCTGACTGCAGGGATCGGCAGCGGGGCTGAGTGTTGCCTTGAAAACAGCATCCCAGGACTGAGCATCGTCCCCAAACCCAGCACCCTGGGTCTGAGCATCTCCCCCAAACCCAGCCCCCTGGGGCTGAGCATCACCCCCACAAACCCATCACCCCGGGACTAAGCGACTCCCCCAAACCCAGTGCCCTGAGGCTGAGTGTCATCCGCACAAACATCACCCCCAAACCCAGCCCCCTGGGGCTGAGCATCACCCCCAAACCCAGCATCCCAGGGCTAAGCATCACCCCCACAAACAGCTCCCTGAGGCTGAGCATCACCCCCACAAACCCAGCATCCCAGGACTGAGCATCATCCCCAAACCCAGTGCTCTGGGGCTGAGCATCACCCCCAAAAACAGCCACCTGGGACTGAGCATCACTCCCAAACCCTGCCCCCTGGGGCTAAGCATCACCCCCACAAACAGCCCCCCAGGGCTGAGCATCACCTCCAAAAACAGCCCCCCAGGGCTAAGCATCTCCCCCACAAACAGCCTCTTGGGGCTGAGCATCACTCCCAAACCCAGCCCCCTGGGGCTGAGCATCACCCCCACAAAGCGGGGCTGCAGCTCCCTGCATTCTCCACCTCCCACCCCAGGCTGTTGTGGGCCAGAAGTCAGAAAGAAACCCACCAAAGCCCAAACCCTGGTTCCCCAATATCCTCCTCCAGACAAAGCTGAGGAGCATCCTGCCCTGCTGGGACCTTCTTACCTGCCTCCCCCAGTGCCACCATCCGCTGGCCGTGCCGCCGGGACACCAAGCCCCAGGGAAGGGGGGGTGGGGGGTCAGTGCTCTCCCTGCCACCTTGCTCAGCCAGGACAGAAAGCTCCTTGTGAGCACAGAAAGTAGGTTACTCTGCCCCGGATTTCCCACTTGGCCAAGGGTTGGCTGCAGAACGGGGCCGCACGGAGGCTTAGTCCAGCCGCATTGTTCTGCCCTGGGCTGGAGCCACCCGGGGCCGGTGGAAGGGGAGGAGGGATGGGAAAGGCTGAGTGAGCTGGGGCTGTTCAGCCTGGAGAGAAGAGGCTGAGAGGGGATCTGATCAATGGGGATCAATAGCTGAAGGGTGGGACACAGGGGGACATGGGCAGCCTCTGCTCAGTGTCTGTGGGGACAGGACAAGGGGCGATGGGCTCAAGCTGGAGCACAGGGAGTTCCACCCCAATCTGGGGAAGAACTTTTCCCCAGTGAGGGTGAGGGAGCCCTGGGACAGGCTGCCCAGGGGGGTGTGGAGTCTCCTTCTCTGGAGAGATTCCAGCCCCATCTGGACCTGTGTGCCCTGTCCCAGGGACCCTGCTTTGGCAGGGGGTTGGACCTGATGAGCTCTTGAGGTCTCTTCCCACCCCCACAGCTCTGTGACTCTGTGAGAGGGAGCAGCAGCTCCTCAGCGAGGCTGAAGGCTCAGAGGAATCGTGACAGAGCTGTGGAAAGCCCCCACAGAGGTTTCCCCTGGGTGCCTCTCAGTATTGGGGTGGTTTATCTTTCCCTGGTGCTTTTGGGTTCACCAGGGCCAGGACTCCACATGGGACTTGGTGCCCTGTGCCACCCACCCTCCAGATTCACTCCAAGCTGCCAATAAACAGGTTCCCCACCCTGCAGAGAGGGGTTCAACCCCCCCGGGGGCAGAGCCAGCCCCAGCCCACGTGCTCAGTGCGGTGAGACACCACGGTGCAGGGTGGATGGGAAGCTGGTGGCCACATCAGACTGATCTGGCTGCTGAGACTTTCCCTGGGCCTCAGTTTACCAAGCAGATGGGAACTGGGGACCCCCAGAGCAGGCAAGGGTGTTCCTCCTCCCACTGCCCATGTCCCACTCCCCGAGCATCCCGGCAGCATGGGACTTACAGGGGGGTCTCAGCATCCAGAGGGAAGTCAGAGGCTGGGGGAGGGTCCTTTGTTCCCCCACCTCAGATCTGGGGCAGGAGGGGGTGGGGGGGATGGAAAGCAAGGGGGGGAGGGGGGAACTGCTGTGAGCCATGTGGGGGGGGTGCAGGGAGAGGCAGGGGAGGGGTTCCAGAGGTGGGGCAGGGTGCAAGCGGTGGGATCAGATGTGGGGTGATGAGGGAGAGAGATGGGGGGGGATTTGGGAAGGGTGTGGAGGAATGCAAAGGGGGCGTGGGAGGGAGAAAGGGGGTATGGGAGGGGCGCAAAGCCAGCTGCAAGGTGGGGGGCGCAGGGCTGCTCCCCCTGGCCAGGGACCCCCGCCCTTTGTCACTGCCTGCCCGCATCCGAGCCGGCTGGGGGGGGGGAAAGGGAGGGAGTGGGGGGGGTCCCCGAAGCCCACTCCCACTATGGCGGCTGCCCCCAGCCCCCGCTCAGCCTCCCGCCCCCGCGGAGGTGGCCCCGGCCCTCCCGCAGCCCCGTCCCGGTGCCGGTGCGGTGGTACCGACCTGTGGCAGCCCCCGCGGCCGGGCGGCCCGGGAGGCCCGGTGGGACCAGCATCCCTGCGGGGCCAGCGGCTCCTGCTCCCGTCGCCATGGCAACGGCTCACCTCGGCCCCGCGCGCACCCACCGGACACACGGACGGGCTCGACAGACGGCCGGACGCTCAGGCCATAGGCGCGGGTGGGTGCAGGGCGGCTCTGGCACGCGCAGCCCCGCACAGCCCCGCACACACGCGTGGATGTGCGCAGCCCCCCTCGAGCCCCCCCCCCGCCTCCTCACACCCCCCCGCAGATGTGGACAGACACACAGAGGCACCGACATCCCCCCCCATCCCTCCCCGCACATCCCCGTGCCCGCAGCTGCGCACCCACCTCCCTGGACGGGCACATCCCTGTCAGCCCGCTGGGCCCTTCGGCCCTGTTCACACCACGGGCCTGCACCCCATCCCTGCACCCCTGTATCTGTGCTGCACCTCTGTGCCCCTGTGCCTGCACCCCATCCCTGCACCCCATCTCTGCACCCCATCCCTGCACGCCTGTATCTGTGCTGCACCTCTGTGCCCCTGTGCCTGCACCCCATCCCTGCACCCCCATCCCTGCACCCCATCTCTGCACCCCCATCCCTGCACCCCGTCCCTGCACCCCCATCCCTGCACCCCATCTCTGCACCCCCATCCCTGCACCCCATCCCTGCACCCCATCCCTGCACCCCTGTATCTGTGCTGCACCTCTGTGCCCCTGTGTCTGCACCCCATCCCTGCATCCCTGTATCCATAGTGCAACTCTGTACCTCATCGCTGCACCCCCATATCGGCATCCCTGTATCTGTCCTGCACTTCTGCACCCCCATCCCTGCACCCCTCTCTGCACCCCATCCCTACATCCCTGTATCCATACTGCACCTCTGCACCCCATCCCTGCACCCCTCTATCTGTACTGCAGCTCTGCACCCCATCCCTGCACCCCCATCCCTGCACCCCCATCCCTGCACCCCTGTATCCATACTGCACCTCTGCACCCCATCCCTGCACCCCTCTATCTGTACTGCAGCTCTGCACCCCATCCCTGCACCCCCATCCCTGCACCCCATCCCTGCACCCCCATCCCTGCACCCCTGTATCCATACTGCACCTCTGCACCCCATCCCTGCACCTCCATCCCTGCACCCCTGTATCCATACTGCACCTCTGCACCCCCATCTCTGCACCCCATCCCTGCACCCCCATCCCTGCACCCCCATCCCTGCACCCCTGTATCTGTACTGCAGCTCTGCACCCCATCCCTGCACCCCCATCCCTGCACCCCTGTATCCATACTGCACCTCTGCACCCCATCCCTGCACCCCCATCCCTGCACCCCCATTCCTGCACCCCTGTATCCATACTGCACCTCTGCACCCCCATCTCTGCACCCCATCCCTGCACCCCCATCCCTGCACCCCTGTATCCATACTGCACCTCTGCACCCCCATCTCTGCACCCCATCCCTGCACCCCCATCCCTGCACCCCTGTATCTGTACTGCAGCTCTGCACCCCATCCCTGCACCCCCATCCCTGCACCCCTGTATCCATACTGCACCTCTGCACCCCATCCCTGCACCTCCATCCCTGCACCCCTGTATCCATACTGCACCTCTGCACCCCCATCCCTGCCCCCCATCCCTGCCCCCCATCCCTGCCCCCCATCTCTGCACCCCATCTCTGCACCCCCATCCCTGCCCCCCATCCCTGCCCCCCATCCCTGCCCCCCATCTCTGCACCCCATCTCTGCACCCCCATCCCTGCCCCCCATCCCTGCCCCCCATCCCTGCACCCCCATCTCTGCACTCCATCCCTGCCCCCCAACCCTGCCCCCCCATCACCACACCCCATCCCAGCCGTGCTGGCTCTGCCTGCCCCGCACCCCACCTAATTTGGGGGGGGTCTGGCTGGGGGTTCAGGGCTCAGCTGCAGCACCACCCTGAGCTGGCCACACGTACCCCTGCAGCCCCAGCATCCCCATCACCCATTTTTGACTGACAGCAGCACTTCCCCCCCAGAACACTTTCCTTGCGGGACAGCCTGGCCCAGCCGGCGCTGCTGGATCCCACTTCTCCTTCGGAACCTGCCCTCCTTCCCCTTCCCCAGCGGAGGGGAGCGGAGTGCCCCCAGCCCCGAAACAGGATCCCCCACTGTCGCTGCTTCCTCCCTCTGCAACCAACTTCCCTGTGTGACCTCGGGCGAGTCACTTTGTGTCCCGTGTGTGCCACCCCCACCCCAGCACCCAGCAGTTGCACAAGGGGGCATGACGCACCCACAGAAGCTGTCAGCTGATCAGCTGGGGTGACACGACCAACACCCCCAAAAAGCAGTGAGCTGGGAATGGACCCACCCTTTCCTCCCACACTGGGGGTCCCTGGGCACCCATGTGCCCCCCTCAGCTGCTCCCCACTTTCTGCTGCCCCAGTTCCCACGGGGCTCGGGAAGTCGGGAGCCTTTTCCTGGGAGCCATAAGGAGCTTGTGCCTCGTGCCCACCGGCACTGGAAGCTTAGCCAAAGCCTTGCTGCGGGGAGGTAGAGTTGCCCTGGCCCCCTCCCACCCCAAGGGTTGAGCCATAGCCCCCCCCAACCTCTGCCTGGCTCCCCCAAGGGCACCCTGTGGGTCCCCTGTGATGTGCAGCACCTTGGGGTACAGCCATGGGGGTTGCAGCAGGCACAAGCTCACATCTTAAACCACCCTCAGGATTAGCAGGGCAGCCTGACCTTAATCCCCCTGGGCACGCAGGGGCCTGGAGGGGCCGGAGTGGGGTTCACGGGGCCCCCAACACCACCCAGCCGTGGCCCTGCCTGGTAAAGCCCAGTGGGTGCAGACATCAGGGTTAGTCCTGGCTCTACTCCAGCCTGGTGACAGCTTCAAGGCTTCCTTGAGCTAGATTTCCCCCCCCACCCCCAAAAAAGCCTGATAGCACCCAGCATGTGCCCCCCACCCCCAATTTGTTTGCAATGCCCAAACCCCAGTGCTCCCACCTGGCTGTGCACCCCAGAGTGCCCCTGCAGAGACCCCAACACTCAGTGCATAAGTGAGCAGAACTGGATCAGGCCCCCTGGGCTCCCATTTCCCTCTTGCCAGCCCCCCACTTCCCTGGGGGAGCCCAGAGCTGGGCTCAGCCCCACAGGACTGCAGGAGGAGCTGGAGAAAACCAACCCTGACCTGATGCTTTGGCTGGAGCAGGGCTGGAGTTCTGCCCCACAGTCCCCATGGGCTGTGTGAGGTCCCTGTCCCCGTGGGCTGTGTGACATCCCCATGGGCTGTGCACTGTCCCCACAGGCAGCATAGGGTCCCCATGGTGCTGTGCAAGGTCCTCAGAGGGGTGTGCAAGGTCTCCACAGGCTGTGCAAGGTCCCCGTGGGGTTGTGCAGGGAGCCCATGGGTCACACAAGATGTGGGGCACTGGGGACAGTGTGGGGACACCCCACCAGCTCAGCCTTTGGGCAGTGTGACCCAGCCAGTGTCCCATGGGGTGGGGGGGTGCGTAGGGAGGACCCACACTACTTCCCCTTGCCTCCTGACCAGCATGGCAGGAGCACGAGGCCCCAGCGGCACCGGGTGGCTTCCCCCTGTCACTCCATAACCTGCTATTTTGGGTCACAACCTCCTGGCTTTGGGACCCGGTGGCGCAGGGCTGGGGGGGGTCAGGCTGGGGGGGATTCAGGCTGGGGGGGGTCAGGCGCGGGGGGGGAGGCTGGGGGGGCGGGCAGGCTGAGTTCCCACCTCAGGGCCGGACGTGGTGCAGGGGGGACAGGCCGTGGCTCCTCGGTGGCACCGGCTGCGCAGGGGACCCGTGGTGGCAGCGTGGCGCTGGCATCCCTCAGCTGGCAGAGACACAGGGGGGAAACGGGCACGGGCGAGGGGTGGCACCGGAGCCAGCGTTTCCTTCGCCACCCTGCCAGCACCCACCAAACCTGGGAGCCCCCAGCGATGCCCCAAAGACCCCTCGGGCACCTGAGCTCAGCGCCGCCGCTTGCACCCAAATCCAGGGTGCTGTGACCCCCACGCAGCTGGGGGAACCCAAACAGCGGGGTGGGGGGTGTCCCCAGGGTGGGCACCCCGGTACCTACCTGGTGCTGGCTGCGCCCGGGCCGCCCGCCCGCGCTCCCTCCCATCACATCGCGGCTCCCCGGCGCTGCGCCTGGCAAAGCCGATTAGGCAGCAGCTTTACGGCTGCCCCGGCATCTCCTCCCTCCTTCCCGGTGCCTGGCACAGCCCCGGGGTGGGCAGGGGCTCCCCTTGTCCCAGGAGCAACTTGGGGGGCTTGCATGGCTTTCACCCCACCCCCTTAGTCCATCCCATCCTGCTCCCCAAAACCCCACAGGGAGGAAATCTCAGAGCACCCTCCCCAAATTCTATCCCCATCCCCACCAGTGCCGGGTCCAGGACCCTGCTGCCCCCGTGCTCAGCACCCCCCTGGGTGAGTCACAGGGGTGGGGGGGCTCACCTTGCTTTCCCCCTTCGCTTTCCCCCTCTCCATGGTGGGGTGCTGAGCCCCTGTTCTGGTGATGGACCTCCCCACAAAGCAAGCACCATGCTGGTGTGCAGCAAAACCCCCTCCCACCCCCCAAATTCTGCCCCCTCTCTGCCCAGGGCAGCAATGACGACAGCACACAGGGTGGGAAGGGTTCGGCTGTATTGATTCTGGAAGGAAATACAGGCAGTAATACAGAAGCTTTGCAAGCACAGATACATACGTGGTCTCACCAGATCCCACTGGAGCCAGGAAGCTTGTGCTGGGGACCTGATCCCACTCCCACCCTGCACTGGAGACAGGGGGTGCTGCGGGTGTTCCCCAATCAAGGCATAAAGCTGAAATCTCTACCAGTGGCCAGATGGACCCTTGCAGAGGGGAGCTGCCTGTGCCAGACCCCCAAAAATCACCCCAGTCAAATGAAAATGCCTTTCTCAGTGCCCTCCTGGCAAACCAGCCCCATCCTGGACTAAACATCCTTTTGGCCTCATCCTGCCCTGAAATGGGTTCCTGAGATCCTGCCACTGGAGAAGAAAGAGCTCAGCGTAACCACAGCTGAGAGAAAACAGGGGTGAACCCCACTGGATGAGGCGACACCCCAAAAGAGGGTGTGTGGAGGCCCCAAGAGGGGTCCCACTGGGTCCAAGCCCTCAGGAGCGAGCTCGACCACCCCATCTGCCAAATCCATCTGGTCCCAGGATGCACCAACTCCAGTGGGTTCTTCACTTCCCTGCTCCATCCCCCCTCAAACACCAGGCAGGGTTCGGTGGGCTTCCCAGAGCGGCCCCCACTCCAGCTAAGGCACAACTCGGCTGCTTAACAATAAAACCCCAAAAAGCAACCCCCCTAAAGCAACCCCAGAGGGTGAGAGGTGCCTCAGATGGGAAATACAGTACAGGGAATGACGGCAGCGCAGGGGGGCGAGGGGCTGGGAAGGGGGGTGATGCCCAGAAACGTGGACACCCCTCCCCATCAGCACTGCAGGGATGGAAAAAAATAACAAATTAAGAACTAAAAAGGGCGTTTGGGGGTCAGTTGGAAGAAAAAAATAACCCAAAAAAAGGGTCTGAAAGGCACCATGCTCTGCTGGAGACAGCGACGTGCCCACCAAGCACCGTGGGCAGGGATGTGCAGCTCTGATGGGGGTGGATTTGCCTTCTTCCCATCCTATATAAAAAGCTTTGGCAACAAAAAATAATCAAGAAGATATACTGTAAAGAGCTATTCAGCAACAATCTCTTCCTGCAAGGCTGTTGGGTAAAAACGATTCTTCAGTGTCTTTGGCTGAAGTTGGTTTTGGTTTTATTTTTTAAAAAAAAAAAAAAAAAACTAATAATTTTGCAGCTGAAAAGCTTTTTTTTTTGGTGGGTTTTTTTTTATAGAAATAGATTTTTTTCTTTACAAAAAAAGAAAAATCGAAGCATCTTGTAGCATTTTTTTATATATATATGTGTGTGTATATATATATATATATATAAAATTCCTGCTATAGAAAACAACAACAACAACAACAACAACAACAAAATCTAACCTTGGTATTTGATAGAATTTTTTGGGTTTTAAGGAAAAAAAAAAACAAACTTTTTTTCTTTTGCTTTGGGAAAAACATAAAACTAGCTCAAGATGGCCAGGAAGCACAGGAATGGTGCTGTGGAGTTACATGATGTTGCAGTTTTGCACAGCCTGAGTCTGTGAGGAAGAAAGGAAAAGAAGAAAATCATAAATAACCCATTTGTGATGTCTAAACAGGACCCTCTGGACACCCACTGTGTCCCTGGTTTCATTCACCCCCATCCTTGGGGTGCCCCTTGCCTGGGGTGTGCCTAGCACTGAAATTGGGTGACTGACTCTTGGTGGTGGTGGATTGAGAGCTGTAGAGGATGGGGGGATGCTCTGGGGGTCCCCAGAGGGGTCAAGCATGGGACAGGGTGGGGAGAGGCTGTGGATAAATCCTTTTCCAACCTCTCTCAGACCCCACGTTCCCCTTACAAAGAGGTTTGGGCAAGTCTGGAGGTGTCCAGGCCAAGAGGCAAAGGAAGGGGGAAGAGGAGGTGGGGAAGGGTCCGTGTTGAGATGGGCTGATCATAGAATCCCAGACTGGTTGGGGTTGGGAAGGACCCCAAGGGTCACAGAGCTCCAGCCCCCTGCCACAGGCAGGGCCACCAACCTCAGGCCTGGAGCTACACAAGGTTGCCCAGGGCCCCAGCCAACCTGGCCTTGAACACCCCCAGGGATGGGGCACCCACCCCCTCTCTGGGCAGCCCCTTCCAGCCCCTCCCCACTCTCTCTGCACAGAACTTCCCCCCAATCTCTCCTCTCCCCCTTCCCTCCTCCAGCTTCACTCCAGCCCCCTTGTCCTGCCAGTCTCTGCCCTTGAACAAGCTGATTCCCCTCCTGTTCCTCTGCTCCCTTCAGGGACTGGGAGGCTGCAATGAGGTCCCCCCACAGCCTTCTCTTCTCCAGGCTGACCCAGCCCAGCTCCCTCAGCCTCTCTCCGTAGGGGAGCTGCTCCAGCCCTCTGAGCATCTCCGTGGCTCCTCTGACCCCTCTCCAACAGCCCCACATCTTCCTTGTGTTGGGCCCCAGCTCTGGACACAGGATCCAGCTGGGGCCTCCCAGGGCAGAGCAGAGAGGGACAATCCCCTCCCTGTCCCTGCTGCCACCCCTCTGCTGATGGAGCCCAGGATCCCATCGCCCTTCCCAGCTGCCAGAGCACAGTGCTGGCTCATGTTAAGTTCCTCATCCCCCATGACACCCAGGTCCTTCTCAGCAGGGCTGCTCCCCAGGAGCTCCTCTCCCAGCCTGTATCTGTGTCTGGGATCCCTCCAGCCCAAGCTCAACACTGCTGCAGGGACAGACCCAGCAGCACAGGGACCCTGGAGCTGGCACTCACCTGCCGACGGGGGGTGGAGTTCCCCAGGAGGAAGGTCCTGGTCATCAGGCTGCTGTCCCCAAGGCCGATGCCGCTGGAGTCACCGACGCTGCGGTAGCTGCGGGTGACGGTCACGGTGGAACTGGAGGAGCCTGAGGACACGGTGTTGACCCCGGTGTTCTGGCTGCCTGACTTCTCGGCCGGCTGGCCGCACGTGCCGCACACCACCGTGCGGGAGCGGAGGTTGTATTCCCCGGGGTCCCCAGAGCCGCTGCAGCTACCCTAGATGTGAGAGGGGGGGACAGACACACAGACAAATGGCCTTGAGCACCTGTCTGAGCATCTTCTACCTCGAGCAGGCTGCCCTGGGCACTGGTGTGACCGGTGGGCTCTTCAAGTCAAAGGGGGTCCCTGCTCCCCCCATCCTCCCCATCATGAGGCTTAAAAATAATAAACCATCGTTGTTATTGCTGCTGGTGCTGTTATAATAATTATTCTTATTAATAATATTAATAATATTATTGGTTAATATTATCAATAAAATAATAATCATCATCATTATTATCATTATTATTATTATCATCCCAAATTCCTGGGGCTGGCACTGTCCAGATGGACAGACTGTCCCTGTCCTTGCCCCACAGCTCCCAACACCTGAGACATCTCTTCTGCACTCCTCTCTCTAAGACCATCTCCTCCCTTGGCAGTTGGGAGAGCCCAAGCTGACTGCTTCCCAACAAGAAATTCCCTCCTGGAAAGGATTCAGCACCAGATGGGCCAGTGCTGCCCCATGGCAGTGTGGGGATAATTGGTATCTGTCCATCCCAGGATGGCTCCTGAGATCTGGAGAACTCAAAGAGAAAGGGGATCGTGGGGATGATGGGGTCCCCATCCTGCTCCTGCCACGCTGAGCCCCAGAGCAGAGTTTTTTGCTGTCATGGAAGCCCAACGTGTCAGTGACAGCATCTCTCCCTGCACAGTTCCTGCAGGCAGCTGGTGGGAGACAGGAGACAGGTCTCTGGTGGTGGGACGGGGTGCAAGCCACAGGGGTGTTGCTTTCCTACGGGGATGAGTGGCTGCAGTTGTGCTCCTGGCACACTGCCTGCTCTCTGCCCACTGCTCCTCCTGGTGCATGTTTCAGCTCCACGAGGAGAGCGATGGGCTGAGAGGAAGGACAAAGTCACCTCTGGATTTGTTCCAGTGCCCTCGTGAAGAGGATGGAGCAGCTGCCGCAGAGGAATGTTGTCCATCAGCTTTCCACCACCTGGTTCCCCACCTCTAGTGATGCTCAGCCCTTTTTGCAGCAGGTCAAGGTTGCTCAGCGTGGGACATGACTTCCACCAAGGTCTCTAGAGCTTTTTTGGCAAGGGGAGATCTTCTCCAGATGCCAGAGGTCTGTTGGCTTCTCCTGTGAGGTCCTTTCCACAGCAGCTTACCAACCACCCTCTGCCACAAGGCCTGATCCTGTGTGACACTGAGCTGCCACCCATCCTGACTGGGACCAGACCCAAGCTCCCCCAGCACCCCTGCAGCAGACACCCCTCCCCACCACCAGGACCAGCACCTTCCCCAGCACAGTACTCACGTGGTGATGGCGGTGGTGGATGCTAACTTCATCATCATCGTCATCCTCATCTTCATCATTGATGATCACGGTGCGGACCAGTTTCCTCATGGCTACCTCCTGTTGGGGACAGGAAAGGGGACAGGAAAGGAGTTGGGGGGTGGTTTGGTGCCCGTTGACCCCTCCTTCCCCCAGCCAGTGTTGCCATTGGGATCTCACCTCCCCGCTGGAGTTGATGAGGGCAGTGCGCAGGCTGTCCCCGGAGCCCCAGCTGTTCTGGGCTCTCCACACCATGTTACTGGGGGGGCTGTGGGTCGCCCCTGCCCCTGAGGCCCAGATCTAGGCAGAAAAGCAGAGGGAACAATCAGTGCATCAGGTCTGACCTCAAGGATGTGGATCCATCTTCCCCCACACCAAAAAAGCCATGTGCCCAGGAGCCTGCACCCTGGCTCCAAGAGCTCCACCAGCGTTTGGTGGGGGAGGACTCACCGTGACCACCTGGCCAGCCTTCAGGGTGAACTTCGGGGGGAAGCGGTAGGTGATGGGGGGATCGTCTCCATTCTGCCGCTTGATCTGCCAGTTCCCCATCGCCTGGTCCTGCAAGACAGAGAGCAGCAACCTTCAGTCCCCCAGTTCACCTCCTGCCTGTGGAGTGAAGCAGGGTTGAGCAGCACCCTCAGGGGTCCCATGGATCCCCCCTGGAAAGCCAACACACCTCATTTGACTTGTTCCTGAGACGGACAAACCTGCCCTCCAAGTCCACCTCCTCCACACCGACGCGGCCGCTCGTCCGGGCGTGATGGGAGAAGCTGGTCCGACTCTCACCGTCCTCCAGCTTCCTCTTCTTGGAGGAACCCGGGGTGGACAAATGGCTACGGGATGCACCTTTGTGGGAGGAAGGGCTGGGAGACAGCCTCAGCCTGGGTGGAAGGAGAAGGTGAGATGGACTCAGTGAGGACACGAGGGCTGGGGATCACACAGCTCACCCAGCGCAGTGCCCCGTGCTCACCGCTCCTCCTCGCCCTCCAGCAGCTTGCGGTAGGCGTTGATCTCCATGTCCAGAGCCAGCTTGATGTCCAGCAGCTCCTGGTGGTCGTCCAGCTGCTGCTGCATGCGTGCCCGCAGCTCAGCCATCTCCCGCTCCTTTTCGGAGAGCAGGCGCCGGGCGGTCTCGCGTTCCCGAGCCAGTATATCCTCCAGATCGTTAAGCTTCGCCTCCTTGGCAGCCAACTGGGGTAGGGAGAGAAGGTCAGGGTGTCTGCTCCACCTGGGGCCATCCCCAGGAGGGGGCCATCCCCAGGAGGGGTCCGTCCCCAGGAGGGGACCGTCCCCAGGGGCATCCAGAGGACCCCCGTGGTCCTGACTCACCTGCTTCTGCAGCTGGTTGAGATCAGAGGTGAGTTTGTCGATGCGGACACGGGTTTGCTGGAGCTCCTCATGGGCAGCACCCACCATGTTGCTGTTCCTCTCAGCCGACTGCTTGGCGTTCTCCAGCTGAAGGACAAGGCGGGTGGGTGGGTTAACGTGTCTGGGAGCTCTGCAGGGTTGGGGGGGCAGGGAGAGGATGGCAGTGTGTGGGTGCTGCTCACCTTGGCCACATAGGTCTTCTCCAGTTCCTCCCTGTAAAGCCTGATCTGGGCTTCATGCTGGCTCCGCAGCTCCTGCAAGGCTTCGGAGAGCTTGCTCTCAAACTCCTGCTGCCGCCCGTTGTCGATCTCCACCAGCCGGGTCTCATGGCGGCGCTTGGTCTCCCGCAGCTCCTGCGGACAGGTCAGGGGGACGCAGTGTCACCTTGGGGTGTGACGGGCTTGGGGATGGGGATGCTATTCCGAATTAAGCCAGGCACTGCATTGGCACGTCACAACTTACCTCGCTGTAGATGTTCTTCTGGAACTCCAGCTCTTCCTTCACCGTCTGCAGCCGGTTCTCGGCATCCACGCGGCGCAGCATCTCATCCTGGAGCTGCTTCTTGGCTTCGTTCAAGGCACTTTCCAGCTGTGGGAAATGGAGAAGGAGCATCACAACCAGCTCCAGGGACTGGACAGGCACAACACCCAGAGCTGGCCCATGGACCCACCACCCAGCCACGGCCTCTGCGGTGGTCTGGCACACCCCAGGCAGGCAGGGCACAGGGAGAGGGGTCCCTGAGGGCAGTTGGGGACAGGGCTGTCACTGCTCACCTTGGCCACCTGTCCCCTTAGGTCCCTCACTTCATTCTCTATATTCCTCTTCTCATTCAGGGATGTGGAGAGCGCAGCCTCCTTGGAGTTGAGCAAAGCCTCCACATCCTTGAGGCGGGCCTGGGTGGTCAGCAGGTCCCCTTCCTTCTTGGAGTTCCTGCAATGCACCCAAAGGATGCCCGGTGTGAGCAGCAACCACCAACTGCCCCCCAAATCTGCTGCAGGACCGACCCAACACCCACCCACCAAAGGGACTGGTGGGTGCCGAGCACCCGATGTGACCAGCACCGGTTTGGATACTGGAAAGCAGGAAGGGCTGGGAAAAAACTGGGGGAGCAGGAGGAGGCTGAGGGCTGTAACACCCGCGGGTGATGCACACCCACGGGCTGGCTGCACCCACTAGAGGTCAGTGCGGAGCGGCGTGGTGCTGCGGAGTGACACAGGATCACAGCATCACCAGGGTGGAAAAGGCCTTGAAGATCATCAAGTCCAACCATTCCCACCCTGTGCTGAACCAGCTCCCTGAGCACCTCATCTCCCCTTTGTTAAACACCCCCAGGGAAGGGGACTCAGCCCCTCCCTGGGCAGCCTGTGCCACAGCCCCACAACTCTGCCAGGGAAGAACTTTGCCCTCCCATCTGCTCTGACCCTGCCCTGGGGCAGCTTCAGCCCATTGCCCCTTGTCCCACCTCCTGTCCCCTGGCTGAAGAGACCATCTCCCACCTCTCTGCACCCTCCTGGCAGGGCAGGGGAGGTGGGGAGAAGGTCTCCCCTCAGCCTCCTCTTCTCCAGGCTCAACACCCCCAGCTCCCCCAGCTGCTCCTCAGAGGATTTGCCCTCCAGCCCCTTCCCCAGCCTGGTTGCCCTTCTCTGGACTCGTTCAAGGACAGGCCACAACATGGCACAACAGCATGACACAGTGCCACTCGGTGTGATACAGCATGGCATGGTTTAACGTGGTGTGACACTGTATGACATGGTGCAGAGCGACTTGCAACTCCCCGCAGCAGACAGAGAACACCGGGTGCTGAGCTGGGGCTGCGGGCTGCCCCGGCTGTGGTTGGTGGGTGCAGAACCCTGATGCCAGTATCCACGGTCCTCTTGCCCTGTCCTCCCCCTCTGTTTACCCCTGTTGCTTTTTAACCCCTCCCACAGCAGGTCAAGGCTGTTCCCTGCAGGCAGCAGACCCCAGACACGTCTGTCATCGAATAACAGAACCACAGACTGGTCAGGGTTGGAAGGGACCCCAAGGATCACAGAGCTCCAACTCCCTGCCACAGGCAGGGCCACCAACCTCCAGGCCTGGAGCTACACAAGGTTGCCCAGGGCCCCAGCCAACCTGGCCTTGAACACCCCCAGGGACGGGGCACCCACCCCCTCTCTGGGCAGCCTGTTCCAGCCCCTCACCACTCTCTCTGCATAGAACTTCCCCCCAATCTCTCCTCTCACTCTTCCCTCCTCCAGCTTCACTCCATCCCCCTTGTCCTGCCGTTAGCTGCCCTCTTAACAAGCTGATTCCCCTCCTGTTCCTCTGCTCCCTGAATTCGAGGGAATTCGATCCCACCAAACCACCCAGCACCACCAGACGCTATTTTGGTAGGTCCTATAAAAAGACCCAACACTCTTTCCACAGCACCCAGTGGCCATGAGCTCCAGGGGTGTCTTGCTGTTGCCTTCTGTCTGTGTCCCCGTCCCCCCCCCCCTCAAAATCGGGTGTAGGGTTCACAGAGGCAGGATGTGCCCAGGGCCCGGCGCTGGCTGTAGCGCACCCTCGGTCCTGGGTAAGCACTGGCTGTACGCCGGCGCGTGGTGCGCATTCCTGAGGTGGGGAGCAGACACTCATGCCATTAGATCACAGCTTAAAAATACCAGGGAGGGGCTGGTGGCACACGGACGGTGCTCAGCATGCCCCATTCACTGGAGCTCAGCCCCTGGGCAGGATGGGGAACACCTTCAATTAAAAACATGCTGAATGTCCAGCAGCAGCTCCCAAACCAAAGGAGCCAGCACTGAAACACATAGCTGGCCTGAATCCTCCCCAGGGAGCCCACAAGCAGCCACTCTCACCCTGGGGCTCAGGGCTTTCCTTCGCCAGGGAACCCTCCTAATACCTCCCTAGGTGTTTCTCTCAGCCGGAGCAGCATTCAATGCAAAACGTGCCAAACGTCCAGCAATAGCTCCCAAACCAAAGGAGCCAGCACTGAAACACATAGCTGGCCTGAAACCTCCCCAGGGAGCACACAGCCAGCCCCTCTGACCCTGGGGCTCAGGGCTTTCCTTTCCAACACAACAATCCTAATACCTCCCTAGGGATTATTCAGGATGGGATGCTGGGTTGACTCCTCCTGCCCATGGGACCCCAGGACGAGCAGGAACGGGTGTTACCAGCCTTGCCTGTACGCCAGGAGCTCCTTGCTTGGAAAACAGCAGATTTCCCCCCATTCCTTTGCTGCTTTCTGCCTCGAGCTGGCGTGGAGACGTTGCTCAGAGCTCTCCGCACGGCAGAGGCTCCGCGCGCTCCACTAGGCCCCTGCTGCCGGGAAGTGCGTCCCTCTTGCCAGCGCCAGGCCACGCCGGCGGGTCCTTCCCACGCAACCCACCCCTTCCATGCCAGTGACTCATAGGACAAAAATGCCATCTGGGAACAGATCTGGAGGCTCCTCTGCTCCTCTGCAAGCAACTTGGAGGCCGAGTTTTCCCATCTGGCAGAGAATCCCACTTGGAGCCAGCGTGGCCACCCCGGCACTGCCGGCGGGGTTTAACCCTGGATGAACGAACCCCGAACCCCCTCTTTAACTCCATACATCCTGCCCTTGGGATTCTGCTTCCCTAGCTCGTCACCGTGGCTGGCAGAGACTTGGGGAAGGCTGAGGGGTCCCTGGCTCTTTGGGATGGGGCTCGTGGCACATCCTGAAGCCTCCAGCTCTTTAGGGGACGCCGTTGCCCTTTAGGAGCGAGATCTGGAGGGGAATATGCAGAGACTTGTGTCTCTGCAGCAGTAACAGATCCAGGGCATCGATGCCTAGAAAGCCCCGTGGTGGATCCTGGAAGGCTTGAGGACAACCCCCTTGTCCCGTGTTCAGCTCTGGGTTATCCCAGGAGCTCAGAGCACAGCGGCAGGGATGAGTTTGGGAGCAGCCTGGCAGGGGGGAGAGGGGGGAGCTGAATCCTGCCCTGTCCTTCCCCTTCCTCTGCATTGGTATGGCATCTCCCCCCAAAATGCAGCCCTGACCCCGAATGCAGCCCTGACCCTGAATGAGCTTTCAGGAGGTGTGCGAGCCCCCTCCCATGCTGGGGTGATCCCTGTTCCAGCCCTGCCACAGTTTGGGGTTTTCCCCTCGCCTCCCATCCTCCTCCCTACCCCCCCCTCCCCACCAGCCTCCCAGTCTCCAGCTGGTGCTGGGCTAAAAATAAAAACTCTGATGGCAGCTGCATTGCTCCCACTCCCCTCAGCAAGGGGACGAATGGGGACCTTCATCCTCCTCCTCCTCCTCATTACTCCTCCTCCTCCTTCTCCCTGGAGGGTTTCACCGCTCTCCCCATCCTGCCTGCTAGACTCTAACAGATCCCAAATCCTCTGCCAGGCAGAATGGGAAGCAGAGATTCATCCCAGAGGGCTGCATGCCTGTGAACAGGGAACACAGGCTCAGCATCCCACAGGATTTGGTCCCCCTCCCTGCCCTGTGCCAGGAGAACTGGGTGTAAAAACAAGCAGTTATGGAAGCCAAAAGGAGAATACCCAACGGAGGCACCAAATCCTCCAGAAACAAATGTCTCCAGAGGAAAGAGGGAGGGAAAAAGGGGCCTCAAGATGGTTTTATTTTTAGCTTTTAAAAGCAGGAAGGAGGGGAAAAAAAAAAACCAAACTAAAAACCCCGAAAGAAAATTGCAGCTGAGCTGCCAGATGATGTGAGTGTTAGTGGAAAGTTGGAGCCGTTCTGACTGTGCTCAGCACAGCCCGAGAAACGAGCCCGCAGCCTGACGCAAAGACTGCCACAGGGACCACGCCTGAGGACCCCCGGGCTGGATGGTGCCTGCAGAAGGGTGAGGGGCAGCCCCACAGAGCAGCACCCAGGACCTAGTGCTCCCCACGTTGCTCTGCCCCAAAATCCCAGCCCGGGAACCTGACAGGTCTGGGTTCTCGCTCTGAAAAAGCTGTGATGGGTCAGAGCCATCGGAGCTCACGGGAGGAGAGGAGCTAGCAGAAGGATGCCAGCCCTCTCTCTGGAGCCAAAGCCCGTTCAGATGTGTTTAGGAAACACCTTTTGCTTTCACCCGGAGCCGTTTCCGAAGGAAGCGCGAGCGGCGCTGGGCAGCGCCGGGCTTTGCGTGCCGGATGGGGCAGTGGGGGGAAGAAACAGGCGTTCCCCTCTGTCCCTGCCTCCAAATCACGGCTGCCACACCCCAGCCAAGGTGCCGAGTCAGGGGAGCTCGCAGGCTCACACCCCATCTATCAAGGGGTTCCCACCTCTGCCCATCCCACGGGATCACCTGGCTGTTTGGGTGATGCTCCATCCCTCTCCCCTGCAGACCCACCGTGAGACTGGGGAAAGGTGACCCCAGAAAAGGCTTTACCACATCTTTACAGCAGGGGAAAGTGAGGTGAGAGAGGCATTGTTTGCTCAAGGAGGCTGGTGATTGCTGGGAGGACCCAGAAAACCTGCTCTGCCCCACCTTGGGCTTGCTGCTCTGCATCCCCCTGCACCCCCTCCAGCACTGGGCATTGGTACTGGGGACCACTCCCCCCTCCCAAGAATTATCTTCCCATCCCAGGGACCACTCCCTGTTTCCAGGGATCACTCCCCCAGCCTAAGGATCCTTCACCCACCCCAGGGACCACTCCTCCATCACAGGGATCATTCCCCCATCCCAAGGACTGTTCTCCCATTGTGGTGACCAGTCCCCATCTCCAGGGACCACTCCTCCATCACAGGGATCATTCCCCCATCCCAAGGACTGTTCTCCCATTGTGGTGACCACTCCCCATCCCCAGGGACTACTCCTCCATCACAAGGATCATTTCCCCATCCCCAGGGATCGTTCCCTCACCCTCAGGGATTGGTCTCCCATCCAAGGGGGGTATCACTCTCCCACCCCAGGGATGAATCCCCCATTGCAGGGAGCAGAGTGAGCTGCAAGAGGAGAGGCTGCCTTCCTCAAACCTCTGCTGTGGTGGGGCAATGGGAATGTGGCAGAACAGCTTCTCCCAGCTCCTGACTCATCTGTGCCGCTGTGCCTTTGCCAAATCACCAGGATAAACATAAGCTGGTCTCCTAGCAGGGAAGCTGTAAATAGCCAGCACAATGTATAGTGGGGACAACATCTACATGAGCCAGCATCCTGTTCAGCACCAAACCCCCTGCCAAACGGCACCCAGGGGTGCCAGTGCTGGCTGCATCTGAAGGACATGGAAACTGCCCCCACCCTCCAGTATCAGCTGTGCCAAAGCCCCTTTCCTGGTGCCAGGGATGGTGCTGGCCATGCCACACGCTCCTGGCACGCTCATCCCCAGGGCTGAGGGGTTTGCTCAGCTCCAGCAGAGCAAGGACAGCTCGTTGGCATCTCCTAAGAGCTGGACTCTCCCCTCTGTCCTCCTGGAATTAGGAGCTGGCCTAAAACCAAACCACTGCTTCAGTAGGAACCAGCAAAGAGGGATCTGACAGACCCCTCAGCCTGGGCCTCCCCAAATCCCCGTTGCTCCTGTGTCTCCACAAACCCCATCACCAGCACCCTCACTGGGAGTCCAGCACAACTGGACCTGACAGTGGTTGGTACCTCCAGGAATCAGCTACAAACAGCCCCCAGGAAGCTTTTTGGGAGCTTTCCTCCTTTGGCTGGGAATGGCAGAGCAAACACCCCACACCCCACGCCAGCTCCCCACAGCCTCACCTCTCCTGATGGGCAAAAGCAATTAGGAGTCATCACTGCTGCAACAAATCAGTGCAGGTGGCTGTGCCATGGGCTGGTGGGTGCAATTAAAACCCCAAAACCCCACAATTTCAGATAATGAATTGTATTATTGAAAAGCCTCACGCTCATGGTGCTGGATGGGGAGCCCCAGGGTCACTAACTCCCCATGCTGGGCTGGCACACCAGCGCTGGTGACTCATCCCAGCCTGTGCCAGCAACTGGAAATGGAAATCCCGAGTCACCCAGTGATGCTGCTGCTTGGCCTGAGCTGTCCTGTGTCCCCCCCTCCTCCCCACCCCAGTAACAGGAGGGGTTGGGGGTTTGGGAGGGTGGATGGTGTTACCAGAGGGGGGTTATAGCTGGGAAAAGGGGGTTTGCTGGCTCCCACGTGGGATTCAATGGGAGAACAGACAGGAGTTGCCTGCCTGCTGCCTGTGCTGTGCGTTTGGGGGCCCTGGTTGAGGTTCTCAGCAGGTCTAAACATGTGTTTGCACAGACACAGGGCAGGATTTGCTCTCCATAGATGCATGTCCCTGCATGGGGAAGGCGTAATGCCATCCCACTGGGTCTGCCAGCACTTTGCTGCCTGTAAAACCTCCCATCCCAGCTGCCTTCCACTTCTCCAGGGTGCAACAAGCCACAGGAGACAGATGCAAAGAGCTGGGGAAGAGCAAGTGAGCAGTGGCTGCTGGAAGCCACCAGTGACAGCACCCCAGCATCGCTGGTGGCTGAGCAGAACCAGGGCAGGACGTGCCTATGGATTCCCTTCACCACCAAAACCCTGGAAGCAAAGTTTTTGCTTCCAAAAACTGCCTCTTCCTTTGAAAAAAACTCAACCAAAGGCTTTTAAAACCTGAACACCAACTGCTTGGAAAATCAGGGTCAGCCACTGGTTCACACAAACTGCACAAACTGCAGCAAAGCCAAGTGCAAGGTCCTGCACTGGGGGTCAGGACCATCCCAAGCACCACGAGACAAGGGATGGAGAGCAGCTTGGAGAAGGGATGGAGAAGGGCTTGAAGGTGCTGGGGAAGAGAAGCTCAATGTGACCTGGCAACTCAGAATGCCAAATAAAGATGATTTCTGGGGTCCCCCAGGTCAAGGAGGACATGGAGCTGTGGGAGTGAGTCCTGAGGAAGCCATGGAGATGATGGGAGGACTGTATGGAGCCCCTCTGCTCTGGAGCCAGGCTGGGAGAGCTGGGCTGGCTCAGTCTGCAGAAGAGAGCTCCAAGCCCCTTCCTGTCCTTCGAGGGGCTCCAGGAGAGCTGGAGAGGGGCTGGTGCCCAGGGCAGGGAGGGCCAGGCCCAGGGGAACAGCCTTCAGCTGCAGGAGGGGGATGGAGAGGGGCTGGGAGGCAGAAATCCTTCCTGGGGAGGGGGGAGGCCCTGGCACAGGGTGCCCAGAGAAGCTGGGGCTGCCCCTGGATCCCTGGCAGGGCCCAAGGCTGGGTAGGAAGGGGCTGGGGGCACCCTGGACTGGGGGGGATCTGAGCTCCCTTCCCACCCACACCAGCCTGGGGTTCTGTGATCAATCCCCACTTGCCAGCACAAGCTTGGTGTGACCCAAACCTGCATCTTATGAACGTTCCTTGTTCTGAACTCTGCATCAGGTCACCTAGAAGACACCTGATGGTCTGGATTGAAACCATCCTAAACACAGATTAAAGCAATAACCCCCTCCAGCAGGAAAAGAGAACTCTAAAGTTAAAAAATACAAGGTTTCAGTAGAAAAGGTGCAAGAAGAAAGGTTGTTTTTCCAATCCAGAATCACTCTGGCTGGAAAAGAGCTTTGAGATCACCAAGTCTACCCATCCACCCAGCAGTGCCAAGCCCACCTCTAACCCCTGGCACTGAGCACCACATCAACACGTGTTTTAAATCCCTCCAGGGATGGTGACTCCATCCCTTCCAGTGCCTGACTGCACTTTTCATGAAGAGCTTTTCCTTAATATCCACCCCAAACTTCCCCAGCACAACTTGGAACACCAATTCCTCTGCTCCTGGTGCTTGTTCACTGGGAGGAGAGACCAACCCCCAGCTACACTCTCCTTCCACGGAGTTGTAAAGAGCAAGCAGGTCTCCCCTCAGCATCCTCTCCTCCAGACTGATCTCCCCTCCCCAGTTCCCTCATCCACTGCCCACACCACTGATTCCACCACTGCCCACACCACTGATTCCCTCTGCCTTTGGGAAGAGAACAAGGAAATGCAAAGTATCAACACGACAGCGACGAGTTGAGGGACAAATACTCACACAGCGTTTCAGACTGAAGGCAAATTGAGGGGATTTTGCTCAGTCTTTAACTATTTTACTCCAACCCAGCAAATTCCAGGGTTTTTTTAAAATAACCAGCTTAAAATTTAATGGGAAAGGTTTGTACTTAAGGGGCTTGATTCTTACCCAAACCAACTCCTACTGCTGCACCCCCCCAAAAAGCCCCAAACGTTGGATTTCTCTGAATACATCCTTCTCCTGACAAACAAGCAATGCCAAGCCCATCAAACCCCGCCTTAAAGGCTGAAGATGAAGAACAGATTCCCAGTATTTCCCTGGGGGATCTGCCTTACAACTGGAGTTGAAAACCAGCGAGCTGAGTCACTGGGATTAATCACAGAGGGAGAAAAACACCCGTAAGGTCGTGTTTGGCTGCGACTGGGCAGCCAGCGACAGGGCCAAGACCTGTGGCAGTAGGAAAAGGAGCAGGGATGCAAATGCCAGTACCTGGAGCGAGGAAGGATGTCATCAGTGTGCAAATGAGGTGGTCACCTCCTTTCCCTCTGCACACATGCCTGGTCCGATGGCATCGCTGGATGCAAAGCACCGACCCGCAGCTGGGAGTGGAGTCAGTGGGAATGGTGGGACAAGGCAGAGAGAAGCTAAGGGAAGAGGGGAAGCAGGGAGCAAGGTCGCTGTCTCCTTTCTGCCCCTCCCACAGCAGCAGCTTACCCCCTTTTCCATAAATCCCGGTACACAAAGCTTCTGGTCAGCAGAATTTGCTTAGAGAACAAACTGAGGGGTTGTTGTATCCGGCTGCCATCTGCCTTCCTGGGGACAAAAGGGGTTGCTAGCCCTGCTCCCAGAGTGCAGATAAAGGCAGGCGAGGTGTTTACATTCACCATGAGGTTTGTTTGCACCCAGAGCTGCCAAGGCCAGAGCGGGGCTGTGCCAGAGCCGCCTTGTTTGCCCACTTTGGCCTCCAGCGTGAGTCACCGCCTGCGCCGGGATGGAGGTGGAAGGAGATGCTGTGCTCATAGACTGGTCAGGGTTGGGAGGGACCCCAAGGATCACAGAGCTCCAACCCCCTGCCACAGGCAGGGCCACCAACCTCCAGGCCTGGAGCTACACAAGGTTGCCCAGGGCCCCAGCCAACCTGGCCTTGAACACCCCCAGGGATGGGGCACCCACCCCCTCTCTGGGCAGCCTGTTCCAGCCCCTCACCACTCTCTCTGCACAGAACTTCCCCCCAATCTCTCCTCTCCCCCTTCCCTCCTCCAGCTTCACCCCATCCCCCTTGTCCTGCCAGTCTCTGCCCTTTAACAAGCTGATTCCCCTCCTGTTCCTCTGCTCCCTTCAGGCACTGGAAGGCTGCAGTCTCGCTGTGGGTACAAGCAGGGGTGAAGAGGAACGCTGGTGGTTTGTGGCACGTGCAGCTGGCACAGAGGATGCTCCTGATGCACCTCCACATCCTTTCCCTGCTGGGGAAAGGGAGGAGGGTGAAACCCAGACCAGCTCAGGGTGCGTGTGCAGTAAACAACCACTTCTATGGGTGCAGCATCCCTAGAGAATCCAGTTTACCCTCAGCTGCTGCTCACACGGAGCCACCCTGCAAACGGGGCTGCAGCAAGAGGCTCCAGCATCCCCCCCTGCCCCGGCTCAGCCCCACGTGCCTGCACAGCACTCGCTGCTGGGCAAGCCCCAGCCTGGCAGGTTATTGTACTGGTGTGACAGAGCCAAGGCTGGGCTGCAGACAGAGCCATGCTGCTCGCTCGCTGGGACACGTGTGCCCCAGGTTTCTGCCTCTGCCTGAGAACATGGGACCCAGGAGCAAAAGCACAATGCCAAGGAGGCATCTGCTCTCCCCACGGCTCCGCTCCCTGCCCCCCCCGAAACAGCATGCAGGCTCGGCTTTGCAAAACTCTTCCTAAGGTCTCCCAGCACCCACAGAGCTGCTCCCACGACTGGGGGAGCGATGGCAGCATGCTGCCCCACAGGGATGGGGTGGGGGATGGACAGACGGACATCCTCGCACCCCACAGACCCTAAGGTCTCCCAGCACCTGCAGAGCTGAGGGGATACATGGCCAGGGAGCGATGGCAGCACGCTGCCCCATAGGGATAGGGGGGGACAGACATATGGACATCCTCACAGCCCACAGAGCCTAAGGTCTCCCAGCACCTGCAGAGCTGCAGGGATACACAGCCAGGGAGCGAGGGCAGCACGCTGCCCCACGGGGATGGAGGGGGCCAGCCAGACATCCTCACACCCCACAGAGCCTAAGGCCTCCCAGTGCCCACAGAGCTGAGGGGATACACAACTAGGGGAGTGAGGGCAGCATGCTGCCCCACGGGGATGGGGGGGACGGACAGACAGATATCCTCACACCCCACAGAGCCTAAGGCCTCCCAGTGCCCACAGAGCTGTGGGGATACACAACTAGGGGAGTGAGGGCAGCATGCTGCCCCACGGGGATGGAGGGGGCCAGACAGACAGACAGACATCCTCGCACCCCACAGATGGTGCCATGGGAGGGGGTTATCAGCGAGCACCCATCGAGCCAGGAAGGAAGGGGCAGAGGAGCGTGACTGGGGCCTCCTGAAGACCAAGGCGCTGGGGCCGCACCCTGCTCCAGCCCCAAGACAGCAGCTGAGGGTGACTCATCTCCCAGCTTGTGCTTGGCACAAGCAGCCGATCCTCTGCCTGCCCCACTGCAGGGCCCCCTCATCCCTGTCCCCATGGAGGTGGGCAGGAGTTAAAAGCCCACCCCACAGAGCGTGGCACTGAGGTTTTATTGCCACAGGTGTGGATCTGGAGCCCTCCCCAAAGTCACCAGTGAGCACAGGCCTCTGCTTGGCCGCTGTATCACAAGGAGAAGGGGATGAGTGGCTCTTCCCAGTAAGGACTGGGAGCTGCCATGGGGTAATTTGCCTCCCTGATGAGACTGGAAAGCAGCTGGGTGCCTGTGAGCACTGGGGCTGAGTCTCTTTTGGGGTCTCAGCCCTTCAAAGCTCCATGTTACACATCTGTGTGGAGAGCTTGGACTTTCTCTGGGGCTTTAATGGAGAAAGCCTAACCCCAAACTGGGATCACATAACAACCCCTCCACACACACACACACAATTTGGCACCACCAAGCTCAGCCTCCAGCCCAGCCCTGTGGCAGGGAGACACCCAGCTTTGCTAGGCTGGAGCTGGAGAGGGCTGGCAGGAGGATGAGGACATTAAACCCAGGAGCCAGACTAAGTGGTTGGAGGTGGCTTTAGTCCAGGAGAGCTCAGAGACGGCCGCTATGGAAACCCTCCTGTGAGGAGCTGCTTGAGCCACTCACAGCCCCCACACAAGAATTCCACAGCTTCAGAAGGGCTCTTGTTGGCTCCAGCACTGGCTCCAGCACTGTCAGTACCTATAATGGTGCCATCAAACAGGATCAAGTGGGCACTGGCTGCACGTGCTCCACGGGCTGTTGGGGAACTTTGTCCCTGTGGATATCTCACTTCCTTGCTCCCTACGTGGGAAGGCAGCAATAAAGCATCTCAGCTGGCTATGGCTTGGGAGATAAGCCCAGGCACCTTCACCCTCACCGGCACTGGTTTACAATAGATGTGGGGCAATGCTGGCCCAGCGCTCAAGGACAGGGGTGCCCTCACCTCCCTTGGGGTTTGTGGCAGCCTGAATGCACTTCATTAACCCCCTTCCACCCCTTCCACACCCCCCCAGCTCTGCCTCACACCCACAGCCCCAGACCCAAAGACCCCTGGCACGTCGGATGGAGCTCGGACCCAGCTGCAGCTGCCACCACGTCAAGCAGGGATTTGGGGGGGGGGGACCGTGCCAGCCCCCACAGTTGTTCAGCTTCACACTGGGGCTATTCAGCCCCTGGCAGGGAGGGGGGAAGAGAGTGGAGGCAGGTGGGTGCCCAGCCCTGACACCCCAGTGAGGGGCTGCGGGTGACCGGTGGCAGCTGTTGGACAGAGAGAGGTGTCCAATGCAGAGGAGGGGTCTCAGCAGAGGAGGGGATCTCAGCAAACAGCCTCACACAGAGAGCAGGATGAGGAGAGGGGGGTGGCAGGCTGGTGAGAGGCAATTCCCAGCTCTACCCAAACCCACCGGGCCATCACTTCCCAGGGACTCCTCCATCCCAGCCCTAATGTTGGCCAGAACCAGGGGAAACTCTCCAGCAGCTTCCTCCTGTCCCATCCATGCAAAAATTTAATCAAATAACGAGCATTAAGGAGATTCAGAGGCTGAAAAGCCACTCAGGGCAGCGAGCAGAGCCAGGGTGGGCTGGGATGCACTGTGATGGGTGACGGATATGTTCCCACACCAAAACCAGCCCCCCCACTTCCCCCTGCAAGTCCTTCTCTTCAATCCCCCACCCCTGAAGGCAAGGTCTTTAACTTTCCAGGGTGGACTGTATCATAATCCCAATGTTTAAGGCACCCCCATGCCCAGGAACACGCCACACAGCAAGGGGACAGGGCTGGAAGATGCTGGTGAGCCCAACCAGCAATGGGAGCAGAGCCCCAAAAACAAGCGTGGGAGCGTTTCCCCCCCTCCTCATCCAAGATCATCCTGCTCAGGGATCTGGGGAAGAGGTCTGGGGGGCTGGGTGTTTGGGGTGAAGCAGGAGATGCGGTGAGAACAGCTGGTGACTTGGGGGTGCCTGGCATGGTCCCATCTCAGAGCGTGGGGAGAGCCAGGACCAGCCCATCCCCTGGTCCCTGAAGGGGGACAGGCTGGTGCTTTTGGAGAGCACAAGCTCTGGTGTGGCACCAGAATGCTGCTGAGAGATGCTCTGTGCCCCCATGCTGCCCATCACCCCTGCTCCATGAGCTGGCTCTGGAATCATGGGGGGCAGAAGAGCCCCCACAGCCCTGGCTTTGCAGAGGTGAGCACAGAAACAGCCAGCAAAAGCCTCAGTGTCTGAAGAAACACTGAAGAAACAGGGCTTTTGCCATTGAGCCTTTCAGTGCTGTGCACGGGGGGACCAGCATGCCCAGCACCCTGGATGCCAGGGGGAGAGAAATCCATCTGGAGAGCTGGAGGCTTGTGGTGGGGGGTGCCCTGAGGGACTTGGGGGGTCCCAGATCAGCCCCATCTCTGCATTGCCTGCTCCCCCAAAGCATCATCCAGCAGCACAAGCTGCTCTTTGTTTGCTCTAAAGGGCAAAGCCTCCTCCAAGCTGAATTGTTCCTTCCCTGGCGTGGGGGGGGGGGGGGGGGGAACCAGCCCAGGAGCAGGAGGTTGTTCCCCACACAAAATGTTCCAGCACAAGCACGTGTCTGCTCAAGGCAGCACAGAGGCAGCACCCAGCCCCGCGGCGAGGAGGCTCCCACATCCCCCCCACACCCTTCCCCACTGAATGGGTGCTGTTTCCTTGCTCCTTCCCAGAAGGCCAGTGCTGAGCCCAGCACGGGGGCAAAATCTACCCGGGATGGGGAAGGTTCATCCCAATCTTCCTGGAATCCTCAGCACCGCCTTGGTGCTGCCCTTGAACGAGCTGCACCCTCACAATCGCCTGCAGAGGACAGGAGATTTTTCCTCATTAGGGGCAGGGATGAGATCTGAGCCTGGTGAGGAAGAGGCGCTGCCAAGGTACCAGCTTAATCAGGTTAGGGGCTGCAATTCAGGAAACCATCGCTCATCAGCTGGGCTGCTAACGAGGGCCCAGTTCCTGGTTTGGAGAAGGGAGCCAGCCACAGCACTGCCGCTCCTTGCCTATGGAGTGAGGCACTGGAGACTCCCCAGGGGATGGAAGCGCTGTATCCATACACTCCCACACCCCAGCACCCCCAGCTCGAGGAGCTGGGATGAGTGGAGCATCAGTGGGGCAAAGCCAGGGCTGTGGGGGCTCTTCTGCCCCCCATGATTCCAGAGCCAGCTCATGGAACGGGGGTGATGGGCAGGATGGGGGCACAGAGCATCTCTTGGTGGCAGCAGTGTGGTGCCACGCCAGAGCTTGTGCCCTCCGAAACCACCTGCCTGTCCCCCCTCAGGGACCAGGGGATGGGCTGGTCCTGGCTCTCCCCACGTTCTAAGAGGGGACCATGCCAGGCACCCCCAAGTCACCAGCTGCTCTCACTGCACCCCCTGCTTCACCCCAAACACGGCTCCGGCACAGCTGGCAGCCCCACAAGCCTGGGGACACACACACAGCATAGGGCAGCTGTGTCCCCCCTATTAGCACACAGTCCCCTGCCACCCCCTTAGCACCCAGCACCCTCCCAGGGTCGGCCCAGCACCAGCACTGGGCACTGTGCCCACAGCAGACGTGCCATGTCCTGACACCCCCCGTCCCTCCCTCCTGCGCAGGCGAGACAACCCCGGCCGCGGCGATGCTGCGGGGGCTGATAAGGTGTCCCCAGAGCCGCCTGCCCCTTGGGAGATACCCAGGGTGTCCCCTGGGCAGAGCAAGAGGAGCGGAGGGGCTGATGAGTTATTTATTAGCCAGGAAAATGTCGCTGCACACAGGTCAGCAGAGCTGCCCGGGGTGGGCAGGCAGAGCCGGCAGGACCAGTACTCCCCCTGCCCAGCCAGACGCCGGGGAAACAGAGGAACGCCAGCAGCACCCACCCTGCCACGAGAGCTGTAATGGGCCCTTCCCAACCCCATGAGTGGCTCTGACCCACACACAGGGTCAGGCTGGCGGTTGCCCTGTTCCCCTGCACCCCAAATGTTGGGGTCAGCCCAGCCCTGCTGAGCCCCAGGAGCAGTATTGTGGCTTGGAGCAGGTTTGTGTCCCTCTCCGGGTTACCCAGCCGCATGGAGAAGGTGACACGAGATGACCTGCAGCCCCCCCAAACAAAGATTTCTGGGGGGTGCAAAGGGGCTGAGCTACCGGGGCCACACCAGAGGCAGGAATGAACAGCGCCAGCTTCCTCCAGCAAAGCCACTCTCCCAATACAAACCTCGACTCAGAGACCACCCATTGAAACCCCTCTCCCCTTCCAAAACCCTGCTCAGCACCCGCTCCCCAAAACAGCGCTCTGAAACCTCCCCGACACCCGCCCCGGAGCCCAGAGCCGCTCTTTGGGAATCCCCTCGAGTCAAAGCACTTTTTCAGGGGCGACCCATCATCCATTCAGGGGTGAACAACCCCAGCCAGCTCCAGGAACACAACCAGTTCCAGGAAAAGCCCCAAATTAACACAAATGGGGTTTTTTTTTGGGGAAGGGATGGCACCGCTGCGCCGGGCGTGCCCATCTCAGGGACGGCTGCAAGCTGGGCAAGCTAAGATAGTCCTGGTAGTTCTGGGTTTGCATGAGGCAGCAGAAGCTTTGACAGCTCAGCCCCTCGATCTGGGGGATGTGGCGAGCAGAGAGGGATGAGCAGAGCTGCCTTATCTCAGGACGGAGCCGCAGCAGCGGCTGGGGAAACAGAAAGCTAAATATAAAACACTGAGCGGCTTTCAAAGGCAGCTGTGAAAGGCTGTGCCTTCCCTGCCTTCCCAGAAGGTGGAATATTTATGGCTTCTTTGGAGGAAGTTAATTTTAGCCTCATTTGGTATAGACTCAAAATAAGGTATCTGGAATAAAGAGTTGAAATAGGGAATGGAGGTGGAGGGGGGGTTGTCCGGACCCTGTCCCGATCCAAAGATCATCATGGAAAGGGACTTGCTGGCTCCTCAGGGAGCTGGAGATGGTGGGGCTGTGGTCCTGATGCAAAGCGTGGGACAGCAGTGTGACACCAGCCAGGGAGCCCCGTGCTGGGGGACCGCAGACCCCAAGGGACGTGGCACCGGTCATCTGCCACAATCCAGGGGGAAGGGGGGACAGAGGCACCCGGCAGCAGCAGGGAGTGGCAACGAGGCATCTTCTGATGCCAGGAAGGGAAATCCTGATGGGAAGGGGCTGAGGGATTCAAGCCTGGGAGCGTGTGACCCAGAGCCAGTGATGGGGAAGGGATGTGGGCGTTCCCCAAGCATTGCTCCCCCTTCCCAAAGCAGGGGGACCCCTCAGAGCAAGGACAGCTCAGCACTGGGAGGGTTAATGCAAACAAAACTAGAGCAGGTTCTTTAACGGGTGCCAAAGACAGCAGAGGAAAATAGGACGAGCTCTGTGGGCAGGACAGAGCCAGTAGCTGGCACCGCTTCCCGGTCTGCGCCGAGCGCGGTTAGGAACAGCTCCAGGATGATGAGCTCGGAGGGGCCACCAGTGCTCACACCCTGTGTCACCCAGACCCTACGCAGGAGCCTGGGACACGCTCAGCCCCTGCCCGGAGCCCTTTGTCCAGGTCCCCCCACCAAGGGCATCCCGGCCAAAGATGGCGCTTGGAGGGAGAACGGGAATGCCGGGAGAGCTTCCCTCCTCCCTCGGACCCTGCCAGACACTCCTGTCCCAGCTGGGTCACGGGTTTCCCTTCTCCCTGCCTCCTCCAGGTTGCTCCTTCCTCCCTCCCGGCTCCCTGCCAAGTGTGACGCCGGGGACCATCCCGCCCCAGTCCCGTCCCTGTGTCCCCATGTCCCCCGCCCTCTGCCTCATCCCCAGGGCACTCACCGGGCTTTCAGCTCCTTGTGCTCCTCACGGACTTTGCTGAGCTCCAGCTGCAGCCGAGCTCTCTCCTTGGCCACCGAATCCAAGGTCTTTCGGGCATCCGCCAGCTCCGACTCGTAGGCAGCCTTGATGCCAGAGACCTCCCTGCTCACCACCTCCTCCGACTCGGTGATGCGGAGCCGCAAGCCGGCGTTCTCCAGCTCCAGCGAGCGCACCTTGTCGATGTAGACGGCCAAGCGGTCATTGAGCTCTTGTAGATCCTCCTTCTCCTGCAAGCGGGTGATGCGGGCGGGGGACAGGGGGGTCCCCCCTGCCCCGCTGCGCGTGCTCCTCTTCTGCGAAGGCGTCGCCATGGCGTCACGGCAAAGGGACAGGTCACCACAGCTCAAGCGTCCCCACACCACCCACCCAGCTGTCTCAGCTGCTCCTAGGCTGTCTGGCTGAGTTTATATCCAGCTGGGCTGTTCAGTGGGAGGAGGAGCTGCGAGGAGGCGGGTGGAGATATCCGAAACCTGGGTGGAGACAATTCACTTGCATCACTCCAGGCTCCGGCTTGGGAAAGGCTGGGAAAGCATCCCTGGGAAATGAGGCCTTGGAAGGGCAGCTCTGGGGTGTGCAGCCCAGGGAACCCCCCCTACTTTGCAAACACCCCATACACCCCCCTCTCCCGGTGCAGCTCCTCCAGCTGAGGTTGGCTTTTGGTGTGGGGGGACTCGGTGAGGACAAAGGGCACCCTGAGAGGGGCTGTAGCGATGGGGCACTCCCAGGCTGGGCACCCCCAGGACAGGGCATATTCAGGACTGGGTAACCCCAGGACTGGGCACCCCCAGGGTATCACTGCCCCACAGGACAGAGTGGGTGACATCTCAGCAGCTGACCCCAGGGTGCTGGGAGGGGTTCCTGGCATACCCCAAAGGCAGGAGCCCCAGGCTGCATGAGGCCCTGGAGCACCCCAAGCTCCAGGCTCCAGGGATCACACAGAGCCCCAAGTCACCCCACACACTATTGCCTGGGGTATCCCAGACCCCCAAGGCATCACAGACATAGAGCCTAAGGGCACCAGAACTCACCCCACCCCTAGTTTCCGCAACACCCCCTTTGCCCAGTTCTCCCCACGCTGACTGCCCCCAGTTCCCAGTGCTCCCCAGTACCAGCTGTGCCCAGATTTATCCCTTCTCCCAGTCTGTAACTCCCCTCCAGTTTCCCCTGCCCCATTTCCCATTGTCCCACCTCCCATTGCCAGCCAGTCCCGATCCCTCTCAACACTCAGCCATTCTTCCAGTGTCTCCAGTTCCCTGCAGGGGTGATTCCCAGTCCTCCCAGCCTCCCAGCCGCTGGGTGCAGGGTGCCCTGCCTCCCTCCCTTGAAGTGCTGCTGCGGCTTGGCAGCTCATCACTGCCAGATCTGCCACGCGCTTCCTGGCCACCCTCTGGGTGCTACGGGGGGGTTGTGGGGGTGGGGGGCATGTCCCCTTCTAGCAACCCAGCATCCTACAGAGCAGGTCCCTCCTGCATGGGAGAGGGAGAGCTAGGAATGGCAAGGGGAATGGAGGTGCAACCCTTTGGCACCCCAGGAATGAGGGGCTGGGTGGGGATGTTGGTGGGTGGTGGTTGGGGGGGTGAGGATGGTGGGGGGTGCTCCAGCTTCCTCCTCCATGAACTCCTGCCAGCACAACTGGGCTCTGCAGTGAGGAAAGCTGGAAAGGGGGAGCTGCCCCCCACAACTGGGGATGCTGATGAGAGGCGGGGTACCAGCACCCACCCCAAAGCACGACATGACCCCAGCCACCCCCTGCGGACAGAGGCGCTGGCAAGGTGTGAGGCCAAAGGCACCGCAGCCCGGCTCATCCTGCTGTGATCCAGCTTAATTCACTTCATGGCTAATTGGGAAGCAGGAAAACTTCAGCCAGGCCGGGAATGACTCACGCAGCAACCAGAGCAACACACACACAGACACACAGACACACAGACACACACGTGTGTGTGCGCGCTTTATGAATGATTAATTGCCGCTCCGCTCCCAGCACGAATGAGTCACTGGTGCCAGTGAACAGTAGCAGGGTGGGGAGAGCAACGGCAGCAAAAATCCAGGGTCTGACTTTCAAAAATCAGCAGCCTGATGCTGGGGGATGGGGTGGGGGGCAGCCTGAGGCACAGTAACAGGGAGGCATTCGGGGGTATTCGGGGTGGTCAGTTTACCCAGCCCTGTTGCACCCACCCCTGTTGCACCCACCCCTGCTCCCTGGGGGTCCCTCCCTGCACCCAGAGGCACCCTTAGGGCTCCCTTGCACTCCACTCCTTCCCCTCCTCTGCATCTGCAGCTGAATTCCCCTTGAACCCCCTCCTCCTGCTTCCTCACCCATCCCGGCTGCCTGTCCTCTCCCATGTTCCCCCACCCACTCGTCCCCTTCCCTAAGGGGGGGGACAACCCTGCAGCCATGGGGGACTCCCCCCACCCCGTCACCGTCATGTCCCTTAGAGCATGCAGGGCCTGGCATGTCCCTTAGAGCATGCAGGGCCTGGCAGTGCAGGACAGGGGTGGCGATGGCGGCCTTGGTGCCATGTTGGGCCAGGCCGGGGACCCGCGGCCTGCGTCGCGCAGCCTCGCTGCGAAGGCGGGGTCTGGCCAGGGCTCGGCACAGCGGCTGCCAAGCCGCGGGGCACTGTGGGACTCCAACAACCTCCTGCCACTCCGCAGCTTTGTTTTGTTTTAAAAAGTAACCCCGAGGCGGGAAGGCAAGGGAAAGGGAGGGAGGGAAGGGAGGGAAAGTGTTCTGAGGCCTGTGCCTCTGGGCGCTCCCCAAGCAGGAGGTGTTTGCCGGGGTGCAGAGCATCCCCTGGGATGAGGATGGCAGGGGTAAAGCTGCTTTGCCTTCCTGTGGGAAACCATGACCAGGGCAAAGCTTGGGCAAGGGCTGGAAATCACGGCCAAGGGTCATGAGCACAGCCTGTCCCTGTGCTGGGAGCTCCCTGGCACGTCCTGGCTCCTTGTGCTCCCACAGAGCTCCTGCCGCACACCAGACCCCAGGGGCTCAGGGACTGAGTCTGAGGGGTCTCCCCGGGCTGGGAGGCAGCAGGGTGACATGGGGGACCTGCTGCCTGGGGACTTCGCAGGGCTTTTGGTGGTGTTGGCACCAAGAAGGGCCAGACTCTGGCTCCTTTGCACCAGTTGCTCCATGCAGATCCCTGCGGGACAGGATAGTGACGCCCCTCACGCTGCACCCGTGCCAGGCCCCCTTTCTCCTGGGTGCAGACATCCCCACGCTGCTCCATCTGCAGCAGCTCCTCAGGGCTGTAGCCATGATGCCCTCAGCTCTGCTTTGCACTGGGGGTGGGTGACAACCCCCCCAGCTGGTACAGCTGTGAGCTGGTCCCCCAGTCTGGCTGGCTCAGGACGGGTAAGGAGGCGCTTGGCAAGGCAGGATGGGTTTAATCTAAACCAGATGAACCAGGCTGCGTCACAGGCGAGCCAGGAGGACAGGCTCTGCTCCACACCTCCCTTCCCCGCTGCAGCCAACCCCGCCACGGCACGGCACAGGCTGGGACACGGCACACAGCGCTGCAGCCCACGAATGCGAATTCCTGTGGTTTCCATGAGTGCTCAGGGAGCTGGAGCAGCAGGCACGACGCTGCAGCAGAGCGAGGACGGGCAAGGGGGGATGGATGGAGGGATGGATGGATGGATGGATGGAGGGATGGATGGATGGATGGATGGATGGAGGGAGGGATGGAGGGATGGATGGATGGATGGATGGATGGATGGAAGGATGGATGGATGGATGGATGGATGGATGGATGGATGGATGGATGGAGGGAGGGATGGAGGGATGGAGGGAGGGATGGATGGATGGATGGAAGGATGGATGGATGGAGGGATGGATGGAAGGATGAATGGAGAGCCTGCATGGCTCGAGGAGAGGCTCTCACCATGGCTCTCACCATGGGCTGTATCATCCTTGGCGTGACTTGGAAGGCAGAATGCAGCCACAACCTGCATTTCCAACCGCTTTTCAGCATCCAAGCTCTCTGGCCTGCAATAAAAAAGGCCTTGAGGCGTCAGGTGCCTGCACATAGCATGATACAGACTTACAGCTGGTAGTGGTGATGTACAGCTGCTCTGGGGGTCGGGGGCAGAGAGAGGAGCTGCAGCTCCAGGAACCCCCTGCACCATGCAGCTGCTCCAGCATGGAGGGATGCAGGAAGGGGTACATGCCATGGGGCCAGGCCCCAGTGGGAACCCTCTGGGCTGCTTTTCAGATGCCTTTTTAGCTCTTTCCATCTCTTTTTAGCTCTTTCCAAGGAACCCTGGGGTTCACTTCCCCGTGCCCAGCTTTGCCACCTGCTCCTGCAGGCACAGAACGACCCAGGATGGAGCCACGCTGATCCCACAGACTCCCTCAAGTGCTCCCCCAAACCCAGGCGCTCCCCTCGCTCCCAGCCCCAGCCCAGGACCATTCCTCCAGCTAGTTCCTTTCCAAAACAGACACACCCCATCTCCAAGTGGGAAATTTTCCCTTTCCAACCCTTTCTTCTGGCCAAGAAGACACAGCACCATTAACCCTACATCCTCTTACCAGGAGAAGATCCCAGCCTCCCCAATCTTTTCCCCCCTCTGATCCCAGACAGCCAAAAATCCCTGTGTTGGGGGGGTAAGCAGCAGGTCCCCCCCCCCCCTTCTATCCCTGGCACTAACTGATGTGCCCAAGGATGAAGAGGGACAGGGTGGCAGAGGCAGGGATGGGACTGGATCTCCCCACCCAGCATCCCAACCCATCACATCGTGATGACCCTCAAGGCACTCACTGCAAAGGGCTCCCCATTCCCCCCACCCACAGTCTGTGCACATAAGGGGGTGGTGGTGGTGTGTGTGTATAGAGGAGTTTTAATTAGCTAATAATCTCTAATAGGGTTTAATTGCCTTGTTATAAAAGGTAATTACAGCAATACATCAATTAGAGCTGTAAAATTAATAGATTTACCAGTTGTATTTATTGAGAGAGCTGAAACTTGTGGTGAGCAGCAGCCAGGGCAGCACTGACACCTGGGATGTGACATGTCACCAGCCAGAACGGGGGCAGCACTGGAGCACCCCCAGCAGGAATCCTGCTCCAGGCAGCTTGGGAGCCACCAGTACCCGCAAGCTGCCCTGCCATCAGCAGCCAAGTTGTTAAAGCAGAGTGGATGGATGGACAGACATGCCAAGCATGAGGATGGGGCTCTATGGGTGCAGAATCAGGCCTGTGAGGGTCCCTGCCGTGTTCCTCTGGGACACTGGAACAAATTGTCTCTGCTCTGCTCCAGCTCCTGAGTAAAGTCCCACTCTTGGGAGCAAAAGCATCCCTAAACCCCAGCTTACCCCCCTCTGGGAGAGGGGGGAACAGGACTACAGGTACCCAAGGGTGCAGGAACACACGGGGTGCAGCAGCAGAGACAGGGGTGCACCCAGAGAGCTGGGCTGGGCAGGGGGGGGAGCTGGCAGCACCTTCTGACACCTCCGAAACTCTCAGCCCATCCCAGCAGCTCTGATGCTGCAGCAGGGCTGCTGGGCCGTGCGAGATGCATCCGATGGCTTCCCCACGAGGGGAGGGGTGAGAGGAACAGCTCCTTTGGCATCACGTAGCTTCATGGCCCTGTTATGTTGGAATCAGGGCAGGGTGGGGGGATGAGCCATCCTGCCCCTTCTTTCCCAACTTCACTGAGGGTCATTCCTATATATTCCTGGGGTAAAAAAGACAGGGATCTCCTGGAGAGAGTCCAGAGGAGGCTGTGGAGATGCTGAAGGGCCTGGAGCATCTCCCCTGTGAGGAAAGGCTGAGGGAGCTGGGGCTGTTCAGCCTGGAGAGAAGAAGACTAAGGGGGGACCTTATGAATGTTTATAAATATCTGAAGAATGGGATGCAGGGGGAAATGGCCAGCCCCTTTGCAGTGTCTGTGGGGACAGGGCAAGGGGCGATGGCCTCAAGTTGGAGCACAGGGAGTTCCACACCAACATGTGGAAGAACTTTTCCCCAGTGAGGGTGAGGGAGCCCTGGGACAGGCTGCCCAGGGGGTGTGGAGTCTCCTTCTCTGGAGAGATTCCAGCCCCATCTGGACACCGACCTGTGTGACCTGTCCCAGGGACCCTGTTTTGGCAGGGGGTTGGACCTGATGGGCTCTGGAGGCCCCTTCCCACCCCTGTGATTCTGTGATTCTATAGAGCAGGGCCACCCAATTCCACATAAAGCCAGGACACCACACATACATCCACTCAGAATACCCCACTTCACTGAAAGGAGCAAGCCTCCCAGTGTAAAACCCTGAGCAAGCCAGTTTGGGGCTCCCCCCACACCCCCCTGCTGCTGGGTTGGGGTCAGGCTCCCATTTGAACGCCCTTTTTTCTCTTTAACCCCAAGAAACGAGCTCAGCCTGTGCAGGAAAAGCAAACACAATGAGCTGGAACCAGCCCAGCCTGGCGTGGGGTGGAGGATGGAGACACAAGCACCCCCACACCAACCCCCCTCCCACCTTGGGATGTGCCCAGTTAAATGGGAACAGCACCCATGGATGCTGCTGCCTGTCTGGCTCAGCCCCACTGATGGGGATGTGGGGCTTGAAGGAGTTAAAGATCCCTTTGGGCTTTGTCCAGGGGAAATGAGGGGAATCTTAGTGCTGCTGGAAAGGAATCTGCTGCCCACGCAGGCGGCGGCGGAGTCATCGTGCTGCGGCGGGGAGCTGGGGGATGTCCCGTGGTGGGATGGTCTCTGTGGTAAATCAAGGCAGGGCAGAGTATCCAAAAAAGGCCCAAAGCAGCTCTCAGGAGAGCATGGGGTGGTTGCACTCAGGCTGTGGGTGTCGATGCACAGGGCTCCAAGCACCCTCCTGAGCCACCCCCTCCCCAGCCACACGTGGAGCTGGGCTGAGGATAGCGTGTGCCTCGGGCAGGGCTGTGGTTTGCAGGGCTGGGGAGGTTTTCCTCTGTGTGGTCTCTGCCAGCTTGGCCTGGCACGCAAAGCACCAGGGACTCTGAGGCCTGGCAGGGCCAGGATGTGGATCTGCCTGCCCTCATCCCCAGCCAAAGAAATCCCCTGGCTGTGTCACAGGATCATCAGCTTCCTCGCCCGGCAGCGGAGGTGCTGAAGGGGATGTTTGTGCAGGATGGAGCTGGAGATGATCCAGGATGTTTGAGGTGCTCAAACCTTTGGCAGCTGCAGGAAAGGTGGAGAAATGCCATTCTGCCTCCTGGGCTCATCACAGCCCAACTGAGCTTCCCCAGCACCACCCACAGCTCCAGCCCAGCACCAAAGTGGGTCAGGATGCTGCTGGTCAGGATGCTGTTGCCTCTGGGTGGTGGTTTGGCCCTGGCTGGAGGTTGGACACCCACCAAAGCCACTCCATCACTCCCCTTTTCAGCTGGACAGGGGAGAAGATCTATATTGGGAGGCTCAGGAGTGGAGATAAGGCAAGGGAGAGATCATTCCAGAATCAGCATCATGGGCAGAACAGACTCAACAGGGAATAAAGGAGAGAAACTCTCTGATTGATGGCCCTGCCCTGCACCCCCAGTGACACCAGAGCTGGAGGATGGGAAGTGGGACCAGATATTAAAGCACCTCTCTATGGGCTGCAGGTCCTGCCAGGGTCACAGCATCTTCTCTCTGTCTCCCCTGCTCCAGCATGGGGTCTCTCCACAGGCTGCAGGTGGGGTCTCTGCTCCCCATCATCTTCCATGGGCTGTGGGGGGACACCTGCTCCACCATGGGCTTCTCCATGGGCTGCAGGGGCATCTCTCTCTCCTCCTCCCCCCTTCCCTGCCCTTGTTGCCTGCAAAGCTCCTCACACCTTCTCACTCCCTTCTCTGGGGGCACAAAGCAGCTGCTTGGGGGTTTTCTCCCCCTAAATGTGATTCCCAGCTGGATCCTGTGTCCAGAGCTGGGGCCCAACACAAGGAAGATGTGGGGCTGTTGGAGAGGGGTCAGAGGAGCCACGGAGATGCTCAGAGGGCTGGAGCAGCTCCCCTGTGGAGAGAGGCTGAGGGAGCTGGGCTGGGTCAGCCTGGAGAAGAGAAGGCTGTGGGGGGACCTCATTGCAGCCTCCCAGTCCCTGAAGGGAGCAGAGGAACAGGAGGGGAATCAGCTTGTTAAAGGGCAGAGACTGGCAGGACAAGGGGGATGGAGTGAAGCTGGAGGAGGGAAGGGGGAGAGGAGAGATTAGGGGGAAGTTCTGTGCAGAGAGAGTGGTGAGGGGCTGGAAGGGGCTGCCCAGAGAGGGGGTGGGTGCCCCATCCCTGGGGGTGTTCAAGGCCAGGTTGGCTGGGGCCCTGGGCAACCTTGTGTAGCTCCAGGCCTGGAGGTTGGTGGCCCTGCCTGTGGCAGGGGGTTGGAGCTCTGTGACCCTTGGGGTCCCTCCCAACCCAGACCAGTCTGGGATTCTATGATTCTATGATTATACAGGGATGTACAAACCCTTTAGTATTATGGGCTGTGCAGAGCCCATACTGGAAAGCAGTGTCTGGGCATCGCTTGCTCAGGGCTGCAGCCCCAGGGGAGGGACAAGGATGGGGACAGGGACAAGGACACATGAGCTGGGATGGTGTCAGGACAAACAACCAGAGTCCCACACCTGCAGTATAGACACTCACACCCCTTTTTGCTGCCATTCAAAGGGAGAACAGGGGAGAGTCCAGGGATGACCCAAGTGTTGGTAGACACTGGCCTCAGCACATCCCTCCCGGTCTCCTCGGTGCAGACAGGACAGGGCAGGTGCACCCAATGTTTCCAGAGAGCATCCCCACCTCCCTGTGCAGCTCCGTTTCCCACCCACCATCCCACAGCCAGGGCTGGATCCTTGGAGCTCCCCAGAGAAGGGGTTGTGTCTCCAGGTCCTGACATCCATGACCACCCAGCTCAGAGAGTGGCAGAAGGAAATCCAGCCCAAACACATCCAGGTCTTCTGAGGACCCAGCAGCCCCCAAAACCAACCTTCTCACCCCTTTCTGGAGCCTGTTTGTGCTTTTGGCTGCCCTGAACCCCACAGCAATGAACCTCTTGGTTTCCTTCTACACCCCAGATGTTTCTCCTAAACCACAGCATTTGCTTCTGTCAGCTCTGAATCGCAGCAGCACAGACACCTCAGCTCTTCCCTCCCAAATCTGCACCCCTTCCAACCTCAAGTGTGGCTGAGTGAAGCAGAGAAGCTCAGAGAAGGGAAGGACACAGCATTTATGGCCATTTATCTCCTGCTCCTGACTGTGCATTTAACACTTTGAGCATCCCTTGGGTCCCTCCTGCAGTGCAGGACAATCCCAGGGAGCCCCAGGAGGGGACCCACACCATGCCCAGAGCTGGGAGGTGGGAGCTGCTCCTCCAGCAGCCCAGCACCTTCCCTCCTCTGCACCCTGCTGTATTTCCTGGAGACAAACCATCACTCCCAGCACATCATCACTGGGGGAAAGCTGCACCAGCCAAACACCCCGAGCCCAGACGGGTGCATCAGCAGCCGCCTCCCATCCATTTCCCTCCACAGAGCTCGCTGCAGCTGGGGTGTTTTCCTGCTATTTACTGCCACCTCTCTCAGCCAGCCCAGGAGGGGGGATGTGGGTTGGTTTTGCTGTGTTTCTGTGCCACATAAAGTGAAATTAAATATAGCTGCACTTAAAATAGCTCGAAAGGGAAGGGATGGGGCTGCCCCCTGGGTTACAGGAGAAAAAGAAACAGGCTCAGTGGCAGAAATGAGAGTGGGGATGTCACACGAAGCCGTGGGCAGAGCACGTGGGACACCAGGCAAGGGGCTTGCTAAACAGCCTGGAAATTTGGAGTAATCCCAGGGATGCTCTCTGGTGGGGAAATAAAAGTCTTTCCCCAAAGCAGGGGAAGGTTCAAGGCCAGGTTGGATGGGGCCCTGGGCAATCTTGTGTAGCTCCAGTCCTGGAGGTTGCTTGTGGCAGGGGGTTGGAGCTGTGTGACCCTTCGGGTCCCTTCCAACCCAGACCAGGATGGGATTCCATGATTCTATGATTCTATGTCTGCAGCTTTTGATTGCAGAGTAGTGAAAAAGTCACTAGTTAAAAGCATGAGCAGTGCCAGGTGTTCTCTGACCTTCTGGAGACCTTTCACATGGAATCATCAGGTTGGAAAAGCCCTTTAAGATCATGAATGATCTTAACAATGGCAGGACAAGGGGGCTGGAGTGAAGCTGGAGGAGGGAAGGGGGAGAGGAGAGATTAGGGGGAAGTTCTGTGCAGAGAGAGTGGTGAGGGGCTGGAACAGGCTGCCCAGAGAGGGGGTGGGTGCCCCGTCCCTGGGGGTGTTCAAGGCCAGGTTGGCTGGGGCCCTGGGCAACCTTGTGTAGCTCCAGGCCTGGAGGTTGGTGGCCCTGCCTGTGGCAGGGGGTTGGAGCTCTGTGACCCTTGGGGTCCCTCCCAACCCAGACCAGGCTGTGGTTCTGTGATTCCATGATTCAGGGCTAGAAATCCACCCCATGGAGGGAAGTTCTGTGTATTGGCTGTGGGAAAGGGACTGGAGCCCCCCAAATGGCATGATGGGGGTGGCTGAAAGGGATGCTGCAGGCTGGCAACATGGGGTGAAGCCAGAGCACAGAGGTTGGCACTGAGCTGATGCTGCAGCGTCTCAGGGCACGTGGGCAGAGGAGCGGCGGGAGGTTTCCCAATGGGCTCTGATGCAAGAGGCAGCAGAGGCTGGAGGTGGAGAGATGAGGATCAAAGGGAAACTGTGATGTAAAAGTGCCTCATCTCAGCTTTGTCCCAGGCAGCCAAACGGGCCTTTCCATCCCCGCTGATAATTATGGGCTGCGGTGTGCTGGGCCAGGCGGCTGTGCTCAGCGACCGGCTGTTTGTTTGCCTGTTGCCAAGTGCCCCGTGGCTGTGGGCTGGACCTGCAAAGCCACCGTGTTTCAGCCACTGTGTTGAACTTACAGAAGAGGTTTGGGATGGGAAAAGCCAGGGAGGTCCCTGCCTTGGATCTGATGGCAAAGCCAAAACCAGAGGGTTGGGTTGGACTGGGCTGGATGGAGCCTGTGGTGCAGGAAAGGGGGCTGTGCTGGCCCTGCTGGCACTGGCAGGGACCCCAATTCCTGTGGAGAACCATGAGGAAGAAGGCTGTGGGGCCTGGAGCATCAGCTGTGCCAGCTCGTCCAGGGTGCTGGATGCACACATGAGCCCCAGGAACTAGGACAGACCCCACCAGGAACAGTCAGGACACACCTTTGGCTCCGATTATGAAGATGGAGAGCACCAAAGTGACCTCCCGTTCCTGTGCTGGAGGTGAGTTGCCTCTGCTTCTTCCTTGGTGCTTCTCCATGCAAAGCCTGGCCCCTCAGCAGCACCTTCAGCTCAGCCTACCCACCCCAGGCTTTCAGCTGGGGGGAGGTTCACTTCCAGAGGGACAACCCCCACTCTGTATCACCCATCCTGCATTTTCCAAGTCTGGTTGTTCTTTCCCCTCCTTGAACAGTGGGAACTTTGCTGTCCTACAAATCCAGGGTCCTGACTACTCTTCACCCATCCCATATCCCTCAGGACTGGGAATGCCACCAGCAAAGCAGTGCTTTAGCTCAGGCTGCCTCCCATCTGGATGTCTTGGATTGTCTTGTTTGCATTGGTGGCCAATAGGTCCAGTAATACCCCCCTCTGCTAAGGCACATATATATATATATATATATATATATACACATAAAATATATGTGCCTGGCCTCCTGCCAGCCCCACTCTCATCCGAGGATGCTGGAAACCCCCCCAAAATAAATGTGTGGACACCTGGCCAGGTCCATCCTGGGAGCAGCAAGAGGCCAGTGCAGCCGGATGGCCCCGTGGGGCTCGGTGCTGCCCAAGACATGGCACAAAGCCACCTCTTAGCACGTGGACCCCGCAACCCCTGGCCTCTCTGCACCCCAAGGGGAGTCGCTGGCTCTCCAGGAAGGGATGGCAGGGGGGCTGCACCCCAAGGGGAGTTGCTGGCTCTCTGGGAAGCGATGGCAGGGGGGCTGCACCCCAAGGGGAGTCGCTGGCTCTCCAGGAAGGGATGGCAGGGGGGCTGCACCCCAAGGGGAGTTGCTGGCTCTCCAGGAAGGGATGGCAGGGGGGCTGCACCCCAAGGGGAGTTGCTGGCTCTCTGGGAAGCGATGGCAGGGGGGCTGCACCCCAAGGGGAGTCGCTGGCTCTCAGGGAAGTGATGGCAGGGGGGCTGCACCCCAAGGTGAGTCGCTGGCTCTCAGGGAAGCGATGGCAGGGGGGCTGCACCCCAAGGTGAGTCACTGGCTCTCAGGGAAGCGATGGCAGGGGGGCTGCACCCCAAGGTGAGTCACTGGCTCTCCAGGAAGCGATGGCAGGGGGGCTGCACCCCAAGGTGAGTCACTGGCTCTCCAGGAAGCAATGGCAGGGGGGCTGCACCCCAAGGCGATGCCTGATCTGTAGTAGGAGCAGGGAGCTCTTCCAGCCGGACACAGTCCATGGCTCAGGCTCAGCGCATCCTCTTTGCCAGGCAGGGACCAGGAGCGAACGGCAGCACCACCTCGTGTCTGACGTGTGCAGTACGGGAGAGACGAGTCCAGTTCTGGGACAAGACCGTGCGTGGCTCCTCGCCCCATCTCCAGGGTGGGTGCTGGGGGCTGCCAACACCACGACCATCCTCACCCACCCAGCGGCACCCGCAGGAGGATGGCACTCAGGAGAGAGATGTCCTTGTCTCCGAGAGGTCCCCACCCAGGAGACCTGGGGCTGGGGGTGTGGGGGGGTTGTGGATCATCCAGCTGCCCGTGGGGATGCCACCCCCTCGCTGCCCCATGGCACCCCGCTCCAGAGGTCCCTGCTCCTGCTGCAAAGCGTGTGGCACCGGCAGCACAGGCTCATTTTCACAGGCACGGTGCCAGCGCTGAGGAACTGCTTCTCATTAGAAGAGCAGAGCCTGGTAATAAACTGTGCTGAGCTCCCCTAACAGCCTGGCGTCCTACCAAGGGATGGGGAGAGGAGACATCCCTCACCGGGGTCCACGCTGCCTGTCCCTGTGCACCCAGCACAGCCCTGGGCTGTGGGGACCTCACCCTTGTTCCCACTGGATGCTGGTGTGGGGAGGAACCCCCGTGGCACAGCCCCACAGCAGCATGGCACACACCTCCCTCTCCTTGAGCAGCAACCACCCTGTGCTGGCCTGTTTCTCCTTCCAGGCTCTTTGCCAACAGAAGGAGGAGAGAGGAGGAGGAGGGGAAAGGGCTTCAGGGCAGGAGATAGTCCCTGTGAGCTGGTCAGGAGATGGGATGCTGCCAGTGAGGCTGCTGGGAAAAAGCAGAGGTTGGAAACCTGCTGCAGGTTGGAAACCTTGGTGGTGCCACCAAGGACCAGTGGGACAGGAGCAGAGATGGACACAGTGGCCCACGCAAGGAAAAACTCACTGTGTTGGACCAAAAAGGAGACTCAAGGTGTGAGGAACAGCTCCTGCATCCAGGCATGGAGCTGCCTGGGTCTGGGGATGCTCCTACAGCCCTTCCTTGCCTCCCACCACCCTTCCAGCCCAGCCACACGTCCCCAACATCCTCCCCTGAGCACAAACTCTCCTCTGCCCTTGCTGGCACATCGCTGGCGCTGGGATCTCGTTGCTCCCCACGGCAGAGAGCCAGCGGATCTGGGCAGCAGGCTGAGAGCGGGGCTGGGCTGCAGGTGTCGGGCTGCTGGCAGCACGTCCCCACGGCTGGGGAGGTGGCAGGGGGCAGCCCCAAAGGCTTCTCCAGTTTCCAGAAACAAGATCTCCAGGGAGGCTGCCCGGCCCAAGCACCAACTGGCAGACGTGGCAACAACTGCGGTGGGGATGGCCCAGCAGTGATGTGTTGTTCCAGGGCTCTGTGACCCCTCCTGCCATGTGGTGAACGGCTTTTCGGTGCTGCCTGGTCCCCAACACCACCCTGAGCATCCATCCCACTGACACCAACCCCATAACTCCTGACACTGGGGTCTGGGATGGGCTGAATCGCACTGTACCAGGCAGGGATGCCGAGCCCTGCAGCCCACCCCTCCCAGGCAAAGCCAGGGTGGGATCTGAGGCAGGAGCAGGGTGGAACCCAGCAGCAGCATTGCTCCCTGACCCACAGCCACATCCTGCACCGTGTCACTGGCCTGAGCCACCTCCTTGCCTTGAGGATGCTGAAAGCAAGGAGGGGGGAGCTTCAGCCATTGGGGGATGCGGCAGGGGGTCTGCTGGGGCCATGGGCTCTACCTGAGGTGAGACATGACAGCCAGGTGCTGTGGAGACCTCAGGCATTGCCTCCTGCTCCACTCCACCTTCTCCCTCCTGGATGCATCCACGTGAGAAACCTGCAGCCCTTGGCTGTGCCCCACGGTGGGGCCAGGACCCCATGAGCCCCCTGGGGGGGGGGCAGGAGACCTTCCCACAGCATTTTAGGGACCATCAGAGCATGTCTGCAACCCAAGCCCAGCCTTACACCAGGTGAACCTGTGCTGTGTGCAGAAGCTCCAGCCCCTTGGCAGGCTCTGGAGTGACCCCCAAGCCCCCCCCATCTGCTCTGTTATTAAATCAAATCCATCTGGCCCCAACCAGGGACGTTTGTTATTCGAGATCCCGCTCGGAGCAGAGCTGGGATTAGCTGCTGGGCTTGGGGGTGGGTGGGGGGGATTCTCCCTCCCTCCCTCTCTTCCACCCGCTCCTGCCTCTCTCCCTTTTGTGCTACTCCACTTCCCCATGGAGGCACCAGGCTCTTCCAGCAGCTTCTGTGCCTCACGGAGCTGCGCCCGTGTCCCCAGGGTGCCACTGTGCCACCCCACTCCCAATGGGTCCTGTCCAGACACAACTGCCTGAGCTGGTGCGGGGGGGGGGCAGCCAGAGGCCTCCAAATCCTTGGGGACACCCCAGGTCTGCAAGGAGGGGGAGGTGACACGGTGCTTTGTCCCCAACCACCTGCAGGTCCCACGCCTGACCCGGAGCAGCGCTGCTGGGAGATGCTTTCCGTGGGGAACACGGCACGGTGAGCAGGGTTATCCCCACCCCTCACCCCCTCACCCCCAAACCCCGGGGAACCCAGCGCCCCAGGGGAGCAGAGGCAGGTCCCAGTGTCAATCGGAGCAGCACAGGACATGCTGGCACTGAGGAAGAGCTTATACAGGCACCTTGCTGCTGGTTTCCTGTACAGCTGGTCCCAGACCCAGTTCTGGAGTCACTGGGCTGAGCCAGTGAAGGTGTGTGCTGGCTGGTGGTGCCACCCTTGGGGCCAACAGACCCCTCCCTCATCCCTCCTGGCAGGGACAAGGCGACAGTGTGTCTCGCTCTGGCCCCCCTGGAGACCCCTCCAGGTTGGGCAGACAGGAGCTGTTGGTCCCCACGGGCTCCCCAGCACCAGTCCCTGGGTTGAGCCTCTCAGCAAAGGTGCTAATTAGCACACGGGCTCGTTTTGGAGCTATCACTGGGTATCAGCCTTTGCTGAGAAACACTGGGGGCTCAGCCCCAGCCCTGCCAGTCCCAACCTCTCCATGGCCACTCACATCTCTGCTCCTCTCCAGAGCCCACAGCCCCACGTGCTGTTTCCTCCCTGGACACAGGGGTACGTGCTCCTCAGTGAATCACTGGGTGACCCCATTCCTTGCCCACTCCATCCCCTCAGCCCCCCCTCTGCCACCAGCAGCCATAGTGCCAGTCGCATCCTCCCCAGGGTGCCAGCAAACAGCAAAGCGTTGAGCAGAGGCCAGTTGGGTACAGCAGGAGCAGGACCAGACGAGTGGGAGACTAAACTGAGGGTTGAAATCCCACCTGGGAAGGCAGGAGGATGCAGCACCCCTGGGTTCCCTTCCCAGCCCCAGCAAACGTGTGATGCCTCGAAGAGCCTGTACCACCCACTGCTGCGTTCCCCTTCCACCACAGGCTGATGTGGTCTCCATCTGGGACCAGGGAGGTGACATCCAAGGAGATGCTGCATGGATGGTCTGGCATCCCCAGGATTTCTCCCCAACTTCCACGTCCTGGTCCTTCTGGCTGGAAAATAGAACAGGAGACCAGGGTGCACTAATTAGCAGGAGACAGCAGTGCACTAATTAACGATGGGCACCTTCATTCCTGGGTCACACACGCTGGTATGAACATCATCACACCCAGCTTGGACCATCCTCAGCGTTTTGGCACAAAGTCTGCATCCAGCAGGAACTTTTCCATGGCCTGAGGGACATTTCAGTGACAGGGAACGGTGCTGTCACCTTCTCCTAGTGGCCCTGCTGGTATCTCAGCCCACACCAGGCTCTAAGCACAGCTTTGGTGGGGGTCCCATTTGTCCCCTCCCCGAGCCACCCTGCCCCGTGGTGGCTGTTGTCCCATTTGGGAGGAACGTGTCCACTTGACGTGCCTGAGGAGCAGCACATCTCCCCGTTGCTACGGCAACGCTTCCCTTTTAAAGCAAATGAATAATAATAATTAACACCATCTATTAAATAATAGCAATAAAGGCATCAGTAATGACTGGTAATTAGTAAAGCACTCAGTAATAGGCGCTCACACTGCAACCAGCTCCCAGCGCCGGACCCGGGGCCCAGGATCTCCCACCCCAAGGGGAGTCCCGGGTTGGGGCAAGTGGCCTCTGTGTTCAGCGGGAGCTTAGTGGGATTCGGTGGGGGATCAGACATTTATCTGGATAATGAGGATGTCTAGACTGATAAGAAGAAGGGTTCAATTGGCTCAGGGACTCATTCTGCTTCGGCGTGCGGGTCGCGCAGCTCGGCTCACACCCCATCACCCTCAGGAGCCACTTGTGGGACACACTGAGACCGTCTGAGGGTGCGTGTCTTCTTCTTCCCAATTTTTTAAGCTGAGGTGTTGCCAAGATCATAGAATCATAGAATGGCATGGGTTGGGAGGGACCCCAAGGGTCACACAGCTCCAACCCCCTGCCACAGGCAGGGCCACCAACCTCCAGGCCTGGAGCTACACAAGGTTGCCCAGGGCCCCAGCCAACCTGGCCTTGAACACCCCCAGGGATGGGGCACCCACCCCCTCTCTGGGCAGCCTGGTCCAGCCCCTCACCACTCTCTTCCCCCTAATCTCTCCTCTCCCCCTTCCCTCCTCCAGCTTCACTCCATCCCCCTTGTCCTGCCAGTCTCTGCCCTTTAACAAGCTGATTCCCCTCCTGTTCCTCTGCTCCCTTCAGGGACTGGGAGGCTGCAATGAGGTCCCCCCACAGCCTTCTCTTCTCCAGGCTGACCCAGCCCAGCTCCCTCAGCCTCTCTCTGTAGGGGAGCTGCTCCAGCCCTCTGAGCATCTCCGTGGCTCCTCTGACCCCTCTCCAACAGCCCCACATCTTCCTTGTGTTGGGCCCCAGCTCTGGACACAGGACTCCAGCTGGGGCCTCACGAGGGCAGAGCAGAGAGGGACAATCCCCTCCCTGTCCCTGCTGCCACCCCTCTTCTGATGGAGCCCAAGATCCTTAACCCCTGCAAGGTGGAGGGGACAAGAAGGCTGAAAAACCTTCAACATCCTCAAACGGGCTTCTCCTGAGCTCCTCTTTTTCTGCCTCAGCCGTGTCCTCACTGGCTCCTCACTCTCCATGGACCAAACCCTGTGGCTGACACCCTCCAGCAACCTGCTGGGACCATGAGTTTGGGACCGAGCCATTGGGCTGAAGCCATGCAGGACTGGGCTGGACAAGGTGTCTACCTTGGGCAGAAAGACAGCTGTCACCAACTCGAGTGACTCTCAAACACCTTCACCCAGGGAGGAGAAGGAATAGATGGAAAAGAGCATCTTCTCCCTCACCGACCACATCTGCTCCTCGCCCCAAGGCGAAGCTTCGTGTTGGGGACTCGAGGGTCCTGGCAGCCCCGTGGTTCCCCCCACCCCAGACCAGGTGGGATCCTCGCACGTGCCGGCCCTTTGTGTCCCACTCCTGAAGCTCCATGGCCAAGAGCAGCATCCCAGGTGAAGCTTGAGTCCCAGCAGGATTTCTGAGGAGCAGAGAGCAACAGGGACAGCCACATGTGCTGGGGTGGGATGTGGAGCAGGAATCACACATGGATCCTGGATCCAGTGGAGTGGGTGCTGCAGGTGGCCCTCCAGGGCTCTCTCCTCTATGGAGACATCACGTCACCCAAAACCTGAGGAATTTAATTCCTCCACCCTCCCACCAAACTCTTTGAGATTGGTCAACAGGCTCAGACCAACACACCAGCCCTGGGCTCAGGCATGACTTTGCCTCCCTTGGGGAGTGAAACACCCCCTCTCCCAGCTGCGAGATGCTTCCAGAAGGATCTGGAATTGCAGAGAGCAAGCACATGCGAAGACCTGGAGGTGTTACCTGCTTTTCTGGGCCAAGAGGCCCTTTGCTGGCTGCAGCTGGTGGACAAGGTCTTCACTGCACAGCATGAGCGAGGTCCAGCTCACTCCGAAGTGCTCAGCGGTCCCACAGGAGTCTGTCTAGGCAGATCCAGGGGGAGAACGCTCAGGGAAACCCCAGCCCTGGTTTAGATGCCTGCATGAGAGCTGAGCTGTTGGGAAAAGCACGTCCTCTGGAGAAGCATCAGCTGTCACTGGGCTGGCACAAGCAACTCAAAGCATCTCAACAAGCTGCACGGTGGGCTCTTCCCCAAACTGGGCTATCCATCCAGGCTGCTGTGCCAGGAGCAGCACCAAGAGCACCAAGGTGTGTCCCAGTGACCATGACACCATGGCACGGCCTCCATCCCACCCAAAACACCCTCCCACAACTTCCCACAACCTCCACCACAAGACTAAAATGAGGAGTGAGAGGAAGAGCTCTGAGAGTACGATGGGGTGGTTAAAGCATCCCTGGGGAGGAGGCATCACGAGCAATGGGATGACTTTCCTCATCTCTGGCACAACGTGCAGCAACTGCTGTGGAAGGCGATGGGGGAAGAGGAAGAGGAAGAGGAAGAGGAAGAGAGAGGAAGGTGCTCAAACGCAACATTGGGGCTGGTCTAGAGAAGAAGAGCCTGGGCTCTGCTGGGCTGTGCCACAGACATGGTTAAACTGGTTATGAAGACATGGAAAAGTTGATGACCACACACTCTGCCCCCACCCAAGACTCAGAAACCACTTTGGCTACAAGTAAACACTGAGATTTAAGGGGAATAAATTGCCTTTTGCATCTATTTATGGGTGCATGGTGAGGGTGCTGTATCGGTGTCGCCATTCTCTGGTGCAGAGGGGTGAGGCCCTGACCTTCCACTCCATGTGAGGATATCCAAACCCACGCTTGGGAGCTCTTTGGTGGCCAAAAAACATGGTGCAGTCACATCCATGTTCCTGAAGGGCACTGGGGTTTCATCAGACCTCACCCCCAGCTATCAACCTTCCCTGTTTCCAGTTAAAATCATCCATGACTGGAAAGAGCTGAGCCTCCAAGCAGGAAGATGTTGGATGGACCAAGAGACATGCTTACAGCTCAGGAAAATAGATCCACCCCTCTGGTTTCACCCCAACACAGGTTGCTTTGACTCCACAACTCAGGTCCTCACCTGGAAACTGGAATCACAGCACATCTCCCTCCCCAGACAGACCCATCACGATTCCCCTGCTCACCTGTGAGGGTTAACAGGAGACAGGTGAGTCCCCATCCCATTGGATGGGGGCAATGTGGTTCTGTACATGATTTCCTGGATGGAACCACCGGCACAGGCACCATGCAGCTTGGACAACGAGTGTGCAGGGAGTCCAACACACCCTGGACACGCTGGATTTGCACGTGGACCATCTGGCCAGCACACAGACTTTGGGTTTGAGATGTCCAGGCAGCACCTGACTTTCTGTGGATACACCAGGAAGCTGCTCGGGGAACACGATGCCGACAGCGGCTCCGCTGGGATGATGTGGGTTCAGATAGACCAACGTGGCCAAAGCCCAAACATCTCCCACTGGATGAAGTGTAGGAGAGGACAAGGAAATGTGCAGTGAGCCCAATGTCTGAGAAACTCCAGCTGGGAATTACCTGCGTGCAGAAGATGGGATTTCCTTGGAAAACAAGCTACTTGTAGGAGAATAAGGGGAAAGCTTCACCCTGAGAATGAACCCCCCCTTTTGATCCCAGACCCAAACCATGCAGATTCCAAGTTGAAGGAGTTTCCTCAACAACCTTCAGGCCCTTTTTTCCAAAGAAAACCCCCAAACCTCACACCCAGAAGTCCAAAACATCCACACTGGAGCCTGCACATGGCTCAGCCCCGCTGCCAGATTGTCCCTGTAGCTTAGCCCTCCATCTGCAGCCAAGCTGCTGAGCTCTTAACAAAATTGAGGGGTTTTAAAATCTGGTCTTCTGGGCCTGATCCCATGGACCTGGACTCACCAGAACCAATGGACTTGGAGGGGCTTTGGATCAAAGCTTTGTGGTAATTTACTTATCTCCTCGAAGAGCTTAATTAACAACTGTTTGCAAAGCACTTTAGGATCCCTGTGTGCAGAGGGAGATGCTTCTTGCTATCGGTCCCAGTGACAAGGCAAAGAGCTTTAAAATCGATGGGTCGCTCCACCAACGGGGCTGCAGTGACCAACTGGAGATACTCCAGACCTGTCTGGACACTGACCTGTGTGACCTGTCCTAGGGACTCTGCTCTGGAAGGGGGTTGGACCCGATGGGCTCTGGAGGTCCCTTCCCACCCCTAAAGCTCTGTGATTCTGTGACCCTTGGGTGGGTTGGCTCCATGGAGGGCAGATTAATACCTGAGCCTCACGCCACTGGACATGGCCAAGAGACTGGGGGCTCCAAGCTCCAGGTACCCACAGGGAGTGAGGGACCTTCTCCAGCTGTGGAGTGTTTGGGATACTCGTGTTTCACAACACAGGGATTGAAATGAGCTGCCTGGAGATGGGGAGGGGATGTCTCGGAGCTGTCACAGTGATGTTACCCCAGCTTCTGTGGTGATGTTACCCCAGCTTCTGTGGTGATGCTATCCCTGCTTCCATGGTGATGTCACCCCAGCTTCCGTGGTGATGTCACCTCAGCTTCTGTAGTGATGTTACCCCAGCTTCTGTGGTGATGTTACCCCAGCTTCTGTGGTGATGTCACCCCAGCTTCCGTGGTGATGTTACCTCAGCTTCTGTGGTGATGTTACCCCAATTTCTGTGGTGATGGTACCTCAGCTTCCATGGTGATGGTACCCCAACTTCCATGGTGATGGTATCCCAGCTTCCATATGGTGATGCTACCCCAGCTTCTGTGATGATGGTATTCCAGCTTCCATGGTGATGCTACCCCAGCTTCCATATGGTGATGCTACCCCAGCTTCCGTGGTGGTGGTACCCCAACTTCCATGGTGATGGTATCCCAGCTTCCATATGGTGGTGGTAACCCAGCTTCCGTGGTGATGGTACTCCAGCTTCCATATGGTGGTGGTACCCCAGCTTCTGTGCTGAGTGGTGTGGTCGACACCCTAGAAGGAAAGGAGCCATCCAGAGGGATCTTGACAGGCTGGAGAGATGGGCCCGGGGGAACCTAATGAGGTTCAACACTGCCAAGTGTCAGGTGTTGCACTTGGGCAGGAAGAATCCCAGACACAGATACAGACTGGGAGAGGAGCTCCTGGAGAGCAGCCCTGCTGAGAAGGACCTGGGTGTCATGGGGGATGAGGAACTCCACATGAGCCAGCAGTGTGCTCTGGCAGCTGGGAAGGGCGATGGGATCCTGGGCTCCATCAGCAGAGGGGTGGCAGCAGGGACAGGGAGGGGATTGTCCCTCTCTGCTCTGCCCTCGTGAGGCCCCATCTGGATCCTGTGTCCAGAGCTGGGGACCCCAATACAAGAAGGATGTGGAACTGTTGGAGAGGGGTCAGAGGAGCCACAAAGATGCTCAGAGGGCTGGAGCACCTGCCCTACGGAGAGAGGCTGAGGGAGCTGGGCTGGTTCAGCCTGGAGAAGAGAAGGCTGTGGGGGGACCTCATTGCAGCCTCCCAGTCCCTGAAGGGAGCTTATAAGCAGGAGTGGATTCAACTTCTTAAAAGGACAGACAATGACAGGACAAGGGGGATGGATTAAAACTAAAGGAAGGAAGGTTTAGATTAGATATTAGGGGGAAGTTCTTTCCAGAGAGAGTGGTGAGGGGCTGGAAGGGGCTGCCCAGAGAGGGGGTGGGTGCCCCATCCCTGGGGGTGTTCAAGGCCAGGTTGGCTGGGGCCCTGGGCAACCTTGTGTAGCTCCAGGCCTGAGGTTGGTGGCCCTGCCTGTGGCAGGGGGGTTGGAGCTCTGTGATCCTTGGGGTCTCTTCCAACTCATACCATTCTATGATTCTATGATTCTATGATTTCACCCCAGCTTCTCTCTCATGTGAAAGGAAAACAAAGAACAGCCCACAAAAGGTGCCGTGGGCACGAGGAGCATCAGCGCTGCCCTGCTGCTCACACCACCCTCGGCTTTGCACAGCGAGGATGCCCACCCAGCATTAAAGCTTCTCTTCCAAAATCCACCTTCCCCCTGGGGCTCAGGAACTTGAGGGGGGAAGAGGGATGCAGGGCTGGGAAGTGCCAAACTTCACTTCCCATTGCCGATGAATTACCCTAGGGAGTTTCTCTTCTGTGTTTGCTGCTGGCACCGTCTCAGCCAGCACCACCTTTCCTCTTGCCTTCCAGGGGGCTCTCTGACAAGCCAGAGTGCCCAGAGCCCCCTCCCCACTGGCTCTGGCACCCACAGCAGTCACAGTTTCTCCCTTTCCTTTGAACACTGCAACCTATTGCTGAGGAAAGGGGCGAGGAGCACGTGATGCTGCTACACGATCCCAACCTCTTCGCTTGGCCGATGCTTCCCTCGTCCCTGGTTTTAATTAATACTCTTTTTTCCCCCTTTTTTTTTCCCCTGACAGTTAATTCAGGGATGGGGATTTTAAAAAACAGTTGGAAATACCAACTTTTTAAACTAGAAACACCATGTTTCTGCCCAAAACCTCAGCAGGGATATTTGCAGAGGGGATGTAGCCGTGCGCTGTCTACGCCCCGCAGCAAAATACCCAGCTCACAATCCAAAACTACCTGGAAGCAAAAGAAATCACCTTTTCCTCCCATACCCAAGGAGCTGCAAGCATTCAAGCCTCCAACAGCCCCATGATCTGAGCCCCATGATCTGAGCCTCCTCCAGCTCACCAAGGCACCTGGCAGCGCCAACTTTAACCTGAATTACTACCCCAATCCAGCTTCCCCAGAGGGCAGCGATGCCAGACAGTAGGTAAGATGATTCCTAAGCAGTTGCTATCACTGGGAGGAGGATCAAAGTCTTGGTTGGAGGCCAGCTACGCCCCCAAAAATGTTGTATGAGCTGAGAAACGTTGATATCAGGGACCCATCAGGATTACTCACAGCCCATGCTGCCAATTCCTGCAGGTTTTTCTCCAAGTGTTCCCGTTTGCCCGAAATTCCCAGTTCCCTGAGCCACAGAATAGGCCCAAATGGGAATTTTTCACGTTTTAAAGTAAGTTGCTAGACCTTGTGGCTGTGAGGGAAGTGAGGTGATGTAACTGGAGAGAAATCCAGAAGCCTCAGGAGACAAGAAGTGAAATTAGTCGTTATTTTTAGGGGGAAATCACACAAACTTTGCAGTTTGCTTTATGATTCCTGGGCCTGGTTTGTGCTGTTTGGGGCTGGAGCTTTGCAGGTCTTTTCTTCCCCCCTCCTTCCCCTTTTCCCATTAGGATTTTGAGGGACACTTTCCTTTCCTCCAGGATGGAGCTTAAAATGGAGGTTGGAAGGAAACTTCACCACCCCCCTTCCAAAAATGACACGATACCTACAGACCTGGAGTCTTCATTGTGAGTGGGATGAACTGTGAGAGGTGAAAACGCTGCTCAGGACTCACAGGACAAAGCACAATGGTTCCCAACAACACCCCAACACATGTGTGTTCACCCACACGGATGCACCCACGAGGGTGCACCCACACCACGAACACACCCATGTGCAAACACACGTGCACAAGACACCCATCACGTGTTACATGTGTTGTTTCAAGCACACACTTGCCACGTGTGTTACATGCTCGTGTTTCACCTGCAGCACACACAGCACACGACTGTTTCACATGGGTTTAAGCATGTGTGAGCCACCATCAGTGTGTGTGTGTGTGACAGTAGCAGGCAGCACACACATCAACACCCAAACATAAGGGATGCAGGTGGGTTTTGGCCATACAACATCCATGTGGCACCCGGGGCTGAGCACACCCATCCCAACCGCTCCATCCAACGCGTGCAGTACAGGCACAGAGCTACGATCCACCCCAACAAAACACAGATGCCACCTCCTAGATGAAGGAACACACCCCAAACTGCCAGCCTTTCCCAAGCCCCATCCCTATGCAGAGTTTAAAGCCAAACCCAGGAGTAATTCCAGACACTGCTCTACAACCACGACCAAAAGGAGCCAGCCACATGAAAAGCAGCAGCGTGAGGTGGGTTCTTCTGTTCTTACCAAAGCTCCTTTCTTTTTTTTTCTTGGTCTGGTTTATTTTAAACACAAATCAAGCACCACAACCTCTAAACCCCACAGCAGCTCTGCTCCAGGTCCTGGAGCCAAGGGAACCTGTCAGCACCAGCTCTGCCAGCCGGTGTCCCAGCATCTCGGTGACTTTGTGCTATGGGTGAAGGAAACCTGGATGCCAAAGCAAAAGGAAAGCAAAATTCCCACATCCCAAAGTGCCTGGGCAAACTTGCAGGGAAAGCTATAGCAACACCTTACCGTCTGAGTCAGTGGATGAGACATTTCCTTGTGCTGGGTGCCCCATCTGCTTAGTTCATCTGCAAGCTGAGATCTTCTGCTTGTAGACCCAGAAAAGGGAGGGGATGGGGAGAGGAGGGGGGGAGAAGAGAGAGAAACCTCGCTGCAAGGATCTGAGAGCCAGAGAGAGGAAATCATACAAAAATACAGTGGGGGGTAGAAAATTCCTGCCTCGGTGACAAGGCATCAGTGCCACCACCCCCCCTCCAGCTCTGTCCCCAGCCAGAGCCGCAGACGTTGCCTCTGCCAGAGCTGCAGTGCAATGTGGCTCGATGGGAGCCTCGCATCTTTCTGCATTGTCTCTCTCCAGTGTAAGCTCATGCAATCTCATTTCATGGGAGAGACATCTGGTTTGATTCAAAGGGAAGAAAGGGGAAGAGGGGAAGAAAACGCACACTCACACACAGCCCAGCCTGGCTGGCGGGGAGCTGGGAAGCTATTTTCAATGCTTCCCTCCACGTTAATTCGCTCCTCATTTCAATGAGAAAAGCTAGCCGAGGGAGCAGGGCTGTCCCATGGCTCTCCCCCAGCATCCCCAGTTTGCAAGGGGGGGGATTTGCTGGGGCAGGGAGCCAAGGGTGGGGAGGCTGAACCCCGGCAGCCCTGTCAAGGCTCGCTGCTCCTGCGCCTGGAGCTGCCACGATGCCTTGGGGGGCTGGGGGGTTCCCCCTTCTCTTCTCTTGCCATGATTCCTGGTGGTGCTGGACGTGTGTTTTTGGCCCTCAAATGCTGGTGACTTTGGTCGGGGGTCTTACCATCACAAGACTGAAGCCCCTATGTCTGGGGAGGGGCTGGGACCTCTTCAACAGCCGTGCCCCCCTTCACAGGAGCATGAAGCCAGCAAGGTACCTGTCTACAGGAGGTGGGCTCGTCCCTTCAGGACCTTGCCATCACGCCCACCTCCCCACCATTCACCCCACCGACCCTGGTGCTGCTGCCAGCAGCTCAGCCATGGGCCAGCCATTCCGCCTTGAGGTGTCCCTGCCCAGCCACTGCCCCTCCCGAAGGTCCCCCCCATCCCACTGGATCTCTAGGCTCTGCTCCACAGCACCCCTCATTGGTGGGCAGCAGCTGGGCCCCACACAGGCCCTGCTAGATGGGGTGCACACTGACAGGTCCTGTCCCCCATCACCTGTGAGCCCTCCATGCTGGGGAGCTCTTGGCGGGGCCCGACACAGGCTCCTTCCACCCACAGCTCTTCTGGGCCAGAATGGATGCTCTTGGGTCCCCATGCCCTCCTCCTCTGCTTGGGGACCCTGCACGCCCGGGGTATGCACAGTGGGTGTCCATACGGCCCCCTCCACTCATTGCAGGACAGGTCCCCACACAGCACCCCCCCAAATTGTTCATTGCATGGTGGACCTTGCATCACCCTCCAGCTGTTCATCGCAGTCCCCACGCAGCCCCCTTCACCTACAGCACAACAGGGGTGTCCCCCCCTCAGCACGCCCCCACTTGTACAGCGGGGCCCCACACAGCCCACTCTACCCCCAAGACAGCGAGTCCCCATGCATCCCACTCAACCCACTGGTTGCACAGTGGGTCCCCGCACAGCCCCTTCCCCACAGCACAAAGCCTCCTCCACCCGCGACACCGTGGGGTCCCGGCACAGCCCCTTCCCCACAGCACAAAGCCCCCCTCTACCTGTGACACCGTGGGGTCCCCGCATGGCCACCTCCGCCCATGTCACAGCAGGTCCCCATGCAGCGCCCTCCACCTCCAACACAGCAGGTCCCCACGCATCCCACTCAACCCACTGGTTGCACGGTGGGTCCCCGCACGGCCCCTTCCCCACAGCACAAAGCCTCCTCCACCCGCGACACCGTGGGGTCCCCGCACAGCCCCTTCCCCACATCACAAAGCATCCCTCCTCGGCCCCCTCCACCCGCGACACCCTGGGGTCCCGGCACGGCCCCCTCCGCCCGTGTCACAGCGGGTCCCCACGCAGCCCCCTTCCTCCACCCGCGGGCCCCCCGTCCACCCGCGGGCCGCTGCCGGCGCGCCGGAGGGGGTGTGCGCGGCGGCCGGGGACTACATCCCCCAGCAGTCCGCGGGCCGGGGCAGCCTCCCGCTGCGCCCAGCCGCCTTCAAACAAAAGAGTTTTCCCCCCCGCGGGGCTCCGCGCCGCCCCGCGCCCCGCCGGCCCTCCGCACACCCCGCCGGCGGCTGGGAGCCGGGGGCGGAGGCGGCGGCGGGGGGACCCCGGCGGGCTGGAAGTGCCTGGGCGAGGGAGCTCGGGTTACAGAGAGAAAGGGGCTTGGCCAGGCAGAGGGGAGGTGGGCGGAGGGTCCTTTTCTCTGTCTGTTTCTCTCCCTCTGCCTTTTTTTTTTTCCCTTCTCCCTCCCGAGCTCTTTGTGTCCCCCCCACCCCCCCCACCCCACTCCCCTCCTCTCGCTCTCACACCCCCCCCCCCTCCCCAACCAACCACCACCACCCAACCCCCTCTCAAGTCTTTGTTAGCCATGCCTAGCCTGGTAGTACCAGGGATAATGGAAAGGAACGGGGGTTTCGGCGATTTAGGCTGTTTCGGTGGGAGCGGCAAAGACAGAGCGCTGCTGGAGGATGACCGGGCGCTGCAGCTCGCCCTGGACCAGCTCTGCCTGCTGGGGCTAGGCGAGCCTTCCTCCTCCTCCTCCTCCTCCGCCGTGGTGCTGGTGGAGGACAGCAACAACAACAACAATAACCCGCCGCCGCCGCCGCCGCAGCAGCCCCCGCCGCCGCCGCCGCCGCCGCAGCAGCAGCCGCCGCCGCCGCCGCCGCCTCCTCCACCGGCCCCGAAGGGCTCGTCGGCGCCCAGCGCCGGGGCGGCGGAGCCCAAGTTGTGCGCGCTGTACAAGGAGGCCGAGCTGCGGCTCAAGAGCAGCTCCAACACCACCGAGTGCGTCCCGGTGCCCAGCTCCGAGCACGTGGCCGAGATCGTGGGCCGGCAAGGTGAGCGCCGGGGCGCCGGTCCCCGCCCGGCCGACGGTGTCCGTCCCCGTCCCGTGTCCCCGCTCTTCCTCCCCCCCCACCCCCCCTCTTCTCCTCCTCCTCCTCCTCCTCCCCCCCTCTCCCCCGCCCGGCCGGGCTGTTTCCTCGGGAAACTTCCCCCGCCGCCCGTGGTATCCCTGCGGCCGGGAGGGCTGGGGGACCGCCCCGCCGGGGGGCCCCGCCAACTTCCCCCGGGCTCGCCCCTCGCCGCTCCCTCCCTCCCCATTGTTCGGGGCCGGGGCCGGGCGGGGACCCGCGCCCCGGCCGGTTCAGCCCTGCCGGGGACAAAGCGGAGGGGGCGGCCCCGCCATCCACACCCCCCCACACACCCCTAACCCCGGGCGGAGCGGGACTCGCGGGGGCTGCGGACGGGGGGTGTCTGCTGCTCTGGCGGGGGGTCGTTGGGGAAGGATGGGGGGGATGAATCTATAGGAATGCCAGCGTGGGCTGCTTGTCCGGTTGTCTGCACCGGAGAGCTCATCGCTTCTCCGGTTCTGCGAAAGAGCCGTTCCTGAGCCGCGCTCCCCGCCCTCCTCCTCCTCCTCCTTTATTTAAAAAATAATGAAATAAAATTAAAATTTAAAAAAAAAATTAAAGAATCAAGGTGGGGAGGGAGGAAATAAAGGATCCCGAGTGGCTACCGGCGGAGCCCGGCCCCAGGTTCCCCGCACCCCGGCCCGGCACGGCGGGGAGGGAGAGGAGGGAAAAAATCCCCTTTGTTGGGTACGGCGGAGCGAGGGGGTGTGGTGCTGCCGGGCCGGGCGGGCTGCGGGCCTAGCCCGGCTCCTCACCCAGCGATTCATGGAAGTTGAACTCCTTTCTGCAGACATGTGACTGCGGGGGGAGGTGGGGAACGGGGTGGGGGGACGGGGACACGGGACACGACACCCCGGAACGGGCAGCCCCCCGTCCCGTGTAACCCCGCACCCGCCGCCGCCCGCGCTCCGCCGCGGGGATGCTTTTGTTCTCCGTGCGGAGCGAGGTGGGATGGAGGAGGGCTTTAAAGGGAAAAAAATAATAAATTATATATATATATATACACACACACCACACCCACTCTTAAGTCACCCCCTCGCCCACCCACCCCACCCCCCTCACCGCTCCGGGCTCTCCCGGGTGTGGAAGGGGGGGGCGAGGTGCGCTGCGGGGTGGGCAGCTCCGCCGAGCAGCCCCTGGGCATCGCGGGAGCCGTGGCGGGGTTAAAACACGGGGTTCGGCGAGAGAAGTTTTGTGTCGCTTACGGGGGGCGGGGGGGAAATAATCATAGTGTGGTTTAGTGGGGGTTTTTCTGGTTTTTTTCTATTTTTTTTTCTTTCTCTAAGCAAGTAACTTGACGCTCTGGAAGTGTGACGGGCAGAGACTGCGGCTCCAAATCCAGATGCTTCCTCTTGGGTCGGGAATTAAAATCGCAGTTTGTTGGGGGTTGTTGGCTCCTCGGGGGTCAGTGGTCTGGGAAGGGGATGTGCAGAGGCTGAGGTGGGCGAGGGGAAGCCGCGGGGAAGAGGGATACAAATGGCTGATGGCCGTGCATCCTTCCACTGGAGCGTGTGACGGGAACAATGGGGCCTCTGGTGGCTCAGCGCTCTGCCACCAGTGAAGCTGGTCCCCGTGTTGGGATGGAGAGTGTGGGTAGGAGCACGGCAGGGTGCTGTGTTCCCCCAAAACTGCAGCAGAGGGAACAGATCTGGCTTCATGCCCGCCTCCGCCGTCACCGCCACGCTGGGATCATGGCCCCTGCGCAGGGGTGGAAGGTGGGAAGAGGGGGGTGAAGGGGTGGCCAAGAAGATCTCCCCCTGGGCCTGATCCTCTCCGTGATGCTTTTACACCACCATGAGCTGAGCGTGGCCAAAACCACTGGGGCTTTGCACCAGCTCCACGCTGGTGGGTGCAAGGCCGGGGAGAATCAGGCCCCCTTTGTTTAATAAAGTTAGAAAAGAGAGCAGATTCGGGAGGCAGCATCGAGGGGAAACGTGAAGGTGATGCAGGAGGTGCCTGAGCTATTTTCTTCCAGGATCTCACCGCTGCCCCAAACTCCCAAGAAGGGGGTGTGTTCCGATGCGCTCGTACGCAGCGGCGTGCCCATTGTGGCCGGAGTGATAGAGAGGAACGTGGAGACCTGGATGATTTCCACCATTTTTTGTGTGTGTGTGTGTGGGGGGGGGTTGTGTGTATGTGTGTGTGTGTGTGAGGGTTTTCCCACATCTGGGAAACTGGGAAATGTCAGTGGGCCAGAGCTCCGGTGAGGCGGACTCGGCAGCGCTCCATCAGTTAGTGGGTCAGACTGTGTAAGCTGTGCCCCTCTAATAAAGGTGGGTGGGACGGATCCTGCGCTGGTAGAAATCAGCAGGGTCCCCTGCAGCCACCTCTCTGTACTCTGGCAGAGATCGTGGCCCGTGCTTATTCCTTGGAGAGGCCTATAGGAATGTCTCCAGGGTCTTGGTTTTGTGTGGAACGCTGGATTATGAGGGTCTGCTCTCAGATGGAGCTGGGTGCAGGGCCCCCTGGGGGGGCCAAATCCAGTGCTTTCATGGATGCTTGGCCAGGAATCCCTTGGGGAGAACCCAGAACCCACAGAGCATCACCGCCTTGGTAAATGCTGCTCATGGGGCTGATGGTTTGCTAAGCAAATGAGCGTTTTAGGGGTGCTTGTGAATGGGGGGGACGAACACCTTGGGGAAGGAGGGCGGGTGGGGAGTAACAGTGAACTAGCCATTATTTCAGGGCTTTAATTGGTAACAGGGTTGAGCTTTTTCTTTGCCTCAGTGTTCTGCATCTGAGGAACCACTTAAAATAATCCCTACAGTCTTTGGAGGCACACCTTACTGTGTGAGGGCTGGAATGGGGGCACGGGGGCCCTTCGACGTGGTGGTGGGATCTCCCAGTACATCACTACCCCGTTGCTTTGCCAGAGGAGAGTAAAGGTGCTCAGGTATAAATAAGGCTCAAGCCCCATATATTTTTATCGGGCCGTTTGTAAGTCTGATTGGCGAAGAGGTTTAATTGTGGCAGAGGGGGTGGCTCCACTTCAAACCAGAGATGCTGCAGGAGATAAACCTGCGCTCCGGAGTCTCTTCTCCCTGGGAACTGCTAACGTGCCCTCGCGGAGCCAATCGCCTGCCGCGATCCGCGCTGGAGTTTTGCGCCGGTGCCGGTTTGTGCGCTGAATTCGAGCAGCGCTCTGCTTCAGCGCCGCGACCGCTCACCGGGTGGGATAGGGGAAGGCACTGGGATGAAATGGGGGGCTGCTGGAAGGGGAAACTTGGTGGGAATGGACTGGGCAGGTGTTGAGAGTGGCTTGTACATCATGATGCCCCGGGGGGCCATGGTGGAGAGGTTGGGTACCTGGTGGGATGTGCCAAGGACTGCTTTGCAAGCTGAAGGAGAGGAAACTGGGAAAGGAAGGATGAGGGGATGATGCTGTGACAATCCCTTTGATGACCTTTGTGACCTCTTCCATTCCCCTGGCCATGGTTGGCGATCACTTCCCTTCTCCAGTTGGAAGTGGAGCCATGGCCTCCATGCGTGCCCTCCTGTTGTTGCTAGGGTGAGGAGCAGGGATGCCTCTGCCTGTGTTGCGACTCCTGCAGACCATTCCCCCCTTCCCTTGGTGTGTAGTAAGACTGTCAAGTCCAGCCCTGCTGAGCTTGGGCCGCAGAACCTCTTGACACATGCCATGGTATACACGGTGTTCCTTGGTTATGGAGATGGTCTGGACCTGCGTGGTGCAGTGGGGTGCTTGGTGGCTTCTTTATTTTGCCTGCCAGCTATTGTTGTAGGCATCTTCCCCACAACATCCTTTCTACGTGTTCTCAGGACTATGCAGGTAGATTTGCCACCCAAGGGGTTGGCAGGTGATTTTTGAGTAGGTGGCGGGGCACCAAGGGACTCGTCAAGAAGGTTCTTGCAAGCCAAGGGTGTGTGTTGAGGTGGGAAGAGGTGCTGGGGAGGGTGGAGAGCATCTCTAAGTGTGTCATGCTTTGGCCATTCAGACTGTGAACATAGAAAGGGGCAGAAGTCCTTGGCCACTGAGGTGTCCAGGTCCTCCCCTAGAAGTCACCCGAGGCAGGTGTAGGTCCAAACTGCATATCTGACTTCTCTGCTGGCATTAAATCCGCTCCTGCTGACAGACCAGGCTGCAGCCAGCAGAGCCCAGGGAGAGGCAGCTGGACTCCTAAGAGGGTCTCATCTAAGGCTGGATCTTGTAGTTAGGGAAGACGTGGTTGTGGTTCTTTGTGTGCCTGGTGTCTGCGGGAGAACGTGGTGGGTCAGTTTGGCTTCCTGCGGCGCGGAGCACGACAGCACAAGCCGCCTGCTCCCAGCAGGTCCCTTCCTTCTCTGAGTATTTTCACTCTCATCTTCAATAGTAGCATCTATTGTCACCTGGACGCAGAGGCACCCTTTGATGAAGCATCTCCCAGAGCATCCCTGCTCTAACTAGACTGTTGTCAACAGGAATGAGATGATGGGAGAGAGGAGCTTAACGCAAATTGCTCTTTCTTGGCAAGGTGAAGTCAAAGAACGAGAGGCCCCACTAACCCCAGGTGATTGGGCTCTTTGTGTAGCTCCAAACATGCTCTGATGCTTTCAGCATTTAAAAATAGTCCGAGGAAAGCTTTTTCATTGAGGAAGTCTGATGATTGCAGCTCCCCCACCCACCATGTGGAGGTGGATGTACAGCATCCGAGAAGCACCGAGGGGGGTCAGATCCTGTTGTTGTCTCTTTGCTTTTGGGTAAATGTTGGAGCTGAAGCCACCCGGTCTAGTGGGGACCTGGAAAGGAACCTCTTTACACTGCTCTGGCAGCGTGGGATGGGCCTGAAAGGGAGCGAGCGGGAGTCAGTGTGGGATTGGTGTAAAGTGTTAATGAGAATTCGCCTGAATTTACACCAGGGAAAAGTGCGGAACGGGGTTGACTTTGTGCGGTTTCAGCTGGAGGTGGGAGGAGAAAAATGGGTCTGGGAGAGAGACAAAGGGAATTTTCTAGGGAGACACGCACGCTCCGCGCATCCGATCCGGCTGCTGAAAGCCGCGCTGACCGAGTGAACTGCACCGCAGAGCAGCCGGCCGGAATCTAGGGCAGTGGGAAAGCGTGCTGGCGTAGGGTGGGGGCCCCCGCGGCCCCCCCCCTCCATTCCTGCCTTTGTCTGGCAGCCCCCTCCTCCTGCGTCCGGCCCCCCACCCCCTCAGCCGCTGGCTTTCCTTATCCCGCTTTCCCCCCCCTTCCCCGTACGCCGTCCGGCTCCCAGTGCGTGCCGCGGGGCCGCGGCAGGATGATGCCATGCAGGGGGCCACGGTCACACCCACCCCGACGCGATGCGTCGCTGGCGGAGGAGAAGCGGCTGCTCTGGGCCGGGGGCTTCTAGGCTGAGTTCCCAACTTTTCCTCCTCCACACAGGGTGGTGATTGTCTGTGGCATCCAGCTGGTTGCTTTTGGGGTCCCGTTGCCTTTTCTTTCTTGTTTTGGGGTTTGGTTTTGGCTTTTTGGGGTTTATTTTTGTTCTTATAAACAACTTTCATCGCTACATGTAGAAGCTCAAAAGCCAACGTGGCGGTCGCTTGTTTTTGCGGCCTGGTGGGCTTGGTTCCTCCTCTCCACCCCCCCTCTTTTCTTGTAAACACAACTCACATCATCAATACAATAAAACCTCAATGCCAAGGGATGCAGTTGGTTGGTTGTGGTCCTTTTGTGTGCGTTTGGGGGGTGTGTGTGTGTGTGTTTTTCTGACACCACTTTCATCAGATTCTCAGTGCAACAAAATCTTACCCCACAGTCAGTCAGGAGGGTTTATTTGTGATGTTCTTTGTGTGCTTGTCTTTTAACGTGGCTTTCATCTTGGAACAGGGAAAGAATGCCCCACCTTACCAGAGATATTTGAGGGTTGTTTATTTTATGGTCCTTTTTTAATTCCATTACTAAACAGAAAAAAAGATCTAAGTCCTAATTTGCCCCTAGGCTCTTTTCTACCCCACCAGCAATGTCAAAATGTCTTAAGCAGGGTATTTACAGGTGTGTTTTATACTGGTGCAGTGTAAAGGTGCTTTAGTATAAATGAGAAGAGGGCTAAATATCTTTTGTCTGTAGAGATGTTTTGGTATCCAGGTGAAAACAAGGAATATAAGGACCCGAAGTGATTTCGTGTGGTGTGTTTAAGAAAAAACAACCCCACCACAAAAAAAACCCCTGCTAACCAACAGCAACCCCCCCACACCTTGGGGCTGGATCCTGGGTGGTTCCCTGTAAGCTGGTGCAGCACCTCTGATGCTTTCGGGTCAAACCCCTGCTTCTGGGCACAGACTGGGACATGCTGGAGGTGTCCCAGTTTGTGTGGATAAGAACCCTTTAGGCTGCACCAGTCGCAGTCTGTACCTGTGCAGGATCCGAGCAGCGGTGAGGAGAAGGTTGTTGGTGGGTTTAACTCTGAGTTTACACCAAAGTGGAATGTCCAGTGGAGATATTCCACAGGCACAGCTGCATTTTCCATCACGCTGTCCCTTCTGCTGGCATTTACACCCAGCGTGGTGCAGTGGGCACATCCAGAGCACATCCAACCCCTGCACCACTCCAGCCTTTTCCTGCTGCCAGAGCTGTGCAGGGGAACCTTGGTGTAAACCACAGTGAAGGCCCAGGGAAGGTCATAGGATCATAGAATGGTCTGGGTTGGGAGGGACCCCAAGGATCACAGAGCTCCAACCCCCTGCCACAGGCAGGGCCACCAACCTCCAGGCCTGGATCTACACAAGGTGGCCCAGGGCCCCATCCAACCTGGCTTTGAACACCCCCAGGGATGGGGCACCCACCCCCTCTCTGGGCAGCCTGTTCCAGCCCCTCACCACTCTCTCTGAGGTCCTGTGGAAGCACGTTGCCAGGTTCCAAAAGATTCAGGATGGGTCCAAGCAAAGTAACTGGCAGGTCAGCTGCATCATACACCCTTCTTGTCCTCGTGAGCAGCAGACCCAGCCTTCCAAACCTTCCTCTGTTAGTTCAGATGGATTTGTTGAACCCCACTGCAGAGAGGAGAACGTGGCTGTGCATCCAAATCTCCCCCTGATTCCCCACCCATCCCCAGTTTGGCAATGTCTGGACTCTAGTTATTTATTTGTTGTTAGCCAGAGCTAGCTGCTCAGTGGATTAATTCCAGTTAGATAACTGGTCTGGGTGCCAGAGGCTCCAGAATCCTCAAGGGTTTGTTCCTCTACGTTAACATTTGTGGCTTACTAGGGTAATTTGCAGACACATTTACTCTGAGTCAATTGGCACTCAGTTAACTCAAGTTAAGAAGAAGAAGGGGGTGGGGGAGGAAATAATCATACAAACCTCCTTTGTGAAATTCTTTGGGATCTGGGTTATTGGCAAAAAAAAACCCCCTCAGAATAATAGAAGCCAGGTAATGGAAACACAACAAGAAGGGGGTGTAATTCTCTCTCTAATATAAAACTGAACTGGCGGGAGTCTGCCAGGGATCAATTAGCTGATGTCTGCACACTGCCTTAACGAGTCGGCTACTACAGCAAAGTTAGATCTTGCTATTGTAGTTTCTATGGGTCCTTTTCCCCTCTTAGTTTGACATTAGTAGTAGAACTACTACTAAGTAGTTCTCTCCCCTCTTAATAATCCACCGAGGAAAGCGGTTTGTTGCGTGGTGGTTTCAAACTCCAGTTAATGCAGGAAGAAACGTTTTCATTAAAAAAACCCCTAAAGCACCCCAAACATACAGGAAAAAATTAATTTGGGGGAAAAACCCCACCCCACCTCACATAGGAGTGTGCTACTAATCCAGCCAGGATGTAAAGGGCCACATCCTGACCTGGCTGAGCTCTGTCAGAAGCAGTGTGATGTCCAGGAAGGTTCAGCACCTATTTAGTTGTGGGCAGCAGGGTCAGGGTTGGGGTTGAGATGGGCTTTGGGGGAGCCTTGGCACTGAGTAAATCAGATTTAAGCCCAGCGTGGTTTTCGTGGATGTGGATTGGTGCAGCTCTCTTTGAAGTTAGGGGAGCTCTCTGGGTTTATACTGGTGGTGGCTTGGCCTGTTATGTGCACCAGCTTAGAGCTGGGAGGGCTCTGGGCCACTGGACCTGCTGGGCTGCTGGTCTTGATGGAGTTGGTCTCATTTCCTGTGGGGTTATTTTTTTACCCCCCATTTTTAAGCACAGGATCCCCCATCTGTCTGGCTCTGCAAAGCTGGCTTTCCAGGCTGCAGGCCTGCATGGAGACCCTCCCTCCTCCTCCTCCTCCTCCCCCTGCTTCTCACACCATCGACTGCACCACGCGTCCTTTTGTCCGTGTCTCGATCCTCCCTCCCCCTCTCGCCATGCTCTCTCCTTCCCTGTCTCCCTTTTCCCGTTTCTGGGGGTGTCACAGCTTTGCCTTCACACCCTTGATTCCCCTCTTCCCTCGGAGGGATCCTAAAGTGCCTCTCCCTCAATTTCCACCACCTTTCCTCCATCCCTAACTCCCTCCTACCCCTCCCAGCTCGCGTAACGCTTACGTTCTGCCCTCATTCATGTGTATTCCTTGCCACCGTTTCCTTCCATCTGTCCCCAGCATGGAGCCCCCCGTCCTTTGTCACCGCTCTGCTTGCCTGACCCTCCGTGTCGCCTCCTTGATTGTTTTCCTGGCTGTGGATTCCTCTCCTCCCTCCCCACCACCACGCAGTCATTGTCCGGTGGCTTAGAAAAATCCCCCCCCAGCGCAAGGCTGGCCCTACCTGACGTCCTCCTTCTGCCAGTGAGAGCCTTGTGCTCCTGGGAAGCGGAACGTGGGGTGCTGAGGGATTTGGCAACCCCCTACTCCCATCTGGGGAGATGGTGTGGGAGTGATTTGCAGCAGCCAGGGGTGCTTGCTGCTGACACCCCCTTTCTTTCCACACGACGCTCCGGTGATATCCCTGGGGAAATGGTGGCATCTCGGTTAATCTTCCTAAGATGGAATCTCCCATCTTTGGAGCAGAGCAGGGAAATGTCTGCCAGGGATGGGGCAGGGAGAGCCGAGCCTGTCCTGGGACTGTAGGAGGGCTTAGGGGGCCCTTAATGGTTTTATCCTGCCCTCCTCGGGCTCCTTGGGATGAACCTTTGCTCTGTGCCTGGGTTTATTCTGCAGTTACGTCGCTCCTAGCGCCGCCAAGTCCCATCCTCGGGGTTTCCTAAGTCTTACCACATGTTACCATTGGTTGGCATCAACTGTTCAGTAACTTCATTAAACAAAGCTTAGCAAATTACTGGGGGGTGTGGAGTCAGCGGCGTGGCAGGGGGTGGTAAAGTGTGAGATAGGTTGGACTTAGCAGGGCACGGATTTGGTTTGGATTTGGGGGATTTGTCCAGCTTCTTTGGGTCAGCTCTAGCATTCCCATTCCCCAGGAACGTGAAATTAGTGGCTTAAACCCAGGTTTAAAGCACCAGCATGGCAGTGATAAGTATTCCAGGAAGTTTTACTGACACTGAGGAACAGCTATGATTCCCATTCCACAAACCGGGCACTGAAGCTTAAGAGAGCCAAAGCAGCTTTAAAACTCACCCTGGGAGTTGACAGCAAAGTCAGGCTTTACCAGCACGTGTCCAACACCCAATGCCAAGACCCTCTGACGAGGCAGCGGGGTCTCGAAGCAGCGCCGGGAGGTTTCACGGTCGCGCAGCCTCCCGCAGTGTGATGAGGCTGCACCCCTGGTGCCCACGCGATGCTGCGAGATGCAACCGCGACCCGTCAGGCTGAGCGTGCTGCGTGTGCCTGGAACTACTATTGGCTGTGCCGCTGCTGCTGCCAGCACGGGGAATGACTCCTGCCAGCCAGAGTGGCACGAGGTCCTGGGTTTTTGAATCACCAAAGGTTTGGGCTTCGATTCTCGGACCGGTACGTGGTGGTGGGACCGGTACGTGGTGGTGGGACCGTTCCCCTCCCTGTAAATACCCCAATGTCACAAGTCTTGAGTCTTGTGAGACCGGCTGCAGATAAGTGGCAGCGCTAAGTGAGTGGCAGCCCTGAACTCCCAGCAGGGAAGAGATGTTGTTATTTATTAGGGGCCTTATAAATAATAATGTTCCAGCCCACGAGCTGAGGAATCTTAATTTCTTGGTTGCAGAAGCATCGTTTGCAGGGCAGCTTGTGTACAGTGTCGGTGGGGGATGTTGAGGAAAACCGCTGTGGTGTCAGGGGAGAGGACAAGAGGTGGGCTCCTTCCTGGGGAGAGAAGATGGGGTGGGAGGACGTGGGGGATCTCATGGAGCTTTCAGTGCCATATCCATGTGCTTTTGTTCCAGGATCCTTGACTCAGACACCTGAATTCTTGGGAAACCAGAGCAAAATGCTCACCTTACTCCATCTGTGCTACCAGAAACACAGTGCCCTGGAGAATCACTTTTTTTTCCAATTTATTTATTTAATTTTTAGAGATCCAAGCTTGAGAGCAAACCTCCCCACAGAGGAAGCTGCAGCCTGCATGGGAGCTTGGTGCCAGGCTTTGAAAATGCCTTCAGGCACGGAGAAAGGCTTTTGGGGTCAGAGGGACAGCAGCAGGGAGGGTTTCCAGAAGTAGTTTAGAAAACTGTGCCACATCTGTAAAAATATTTAGTTGCTTGATGGCATCCTGGTGTCAGCTAGGAACCCAGAGTCATACCACTGGCTCTAAACCCATCTGAAAACTGATTTGGAAGCCAAAACACACTGAAAAATCTCTTGCCTTATTTTTTCTTTTTTTCAAAATTTTTTTCTTTGTTCTTTGTTTTTTCTTTTTTTCCCTTTTTTTCTTTTTTTTTCCCCAATTTTTAAAACTTTTTCTTTCTGAAAAGGAAGGGGATGTTTTCTGAGCTGGAAGGAGCAGTGATGGGAATTGGCTTGGTGGGCTCCAGGGAGGTGGATGCTGATACACAAAAGCACTGGCATGGCAAGTGACCTCAGGAAAGGGTCTAAGCACCCGGACCATTGCAGTGAGGAGGACTGCAGCCTCCCTTCCCCAGGCAGCCACCACCCTGTAGCTCCTGCTGAATGTCAGCGTGGGCACAGGAAGGCAGCCCTGCCCCATTTCTTGCTGTTTTAACCCCAAAGCAAATGCTGGTGCTGGGTTACGCTCTCCCCTTCAAGCAGTGCTGATGTTTGGGGTCCCACCATATCTGAGGTGGGGATCCCAAATTGCTGCATCTCTTCTACCTGCATCCCCAAGCTTGGACCCCAGAAGTGATGAGGGTCACAGTGGGTTCACCCTGAAAGCTCCCCAAGAGAGAAGTCAACGAGGGGAGCTCGTCTCTCAGGGGTTAGGGCAGGCATCTCTGCCCTCATGCCCTCCACAAGTTGGCATGGGGTGGTAAAGGGGCTCCATGCCAGCCATGCCTAGCCATGGACTCAGCTTTCTCCTGTCATCTCCAGTCTCACTCACAGCCCCATGTCTCAGCCGGATCCTTTCCTTCTTGTCCCAAGAGCTGCTCTGACGAGAGGGGAACTGGGGTGGCCATCTTCATTAAGAGGCAACATGGTGGGGTACAGGCTTCCTCACAGGGACTGCTGGCCCACAGGGATGACTTGGTTCCCCCTGGCTCCCTGGTGCTTTGCGGGGGTTGAAAAGGAGGATGTCAGAGGGATGAGAGCTGAGGAGCAGCCGATTTCTGAGGGAAAGTAGCCAAGCGGGATTGTGTGGCGGGGGGCAGCACACAGGATGGCGCTGCCTGCCTGAAGGTGAGGGAGTGGGGGGCTCTCTGGGGATGGTGAGGGGGAGACATTCCTCCTCTGCCATTTCTGCTGTCAGGGTTGGGGTGAAAGGGCCTCTCCCTCATTTTAAGTCCCCAGCAGTGGCTGCCGCCTGGCGCAGGGCCTGCTGAAAACATGGTGGCTCAGCCTGGCATCCTGAGGAGCGGGGAGGGCGGCGGAACAGCCCCTCTAACCTCCCTGCCTTGTTTTCTCTCTCTTCCCCAAGGCTGCAAGATCAAAGCTCTGCGGGCAAAGACCAACACCTACATCAAGACACCGGTGCGGGGTGAGGAGCCGGTCTTCATGGTGACAGGACGGCGGGAGGACGTGGCCATGGCCCGACGGGAGATCATCTCGGCCGCCGAGCACTTCTCCATGATCAGAGCCTCCCGCAACAAGGCTGGCACCACTTTCGGCAGCGCTCCCACCTTGCCGGGGCAAGTCACCATCCGGGTGCGCGTGCCCTACCGCGTGGTGGGCTTGGTGGTGGGCCCCAAAGGAGCCACCATCAAACGGATCCAACAGCAGACCAACACCTACATCATCACACCCAGCCGGGACCGGGACCCCGTCTTTGAAATCACCGGCGCCCCAGGAAACGTCGAGCGCGCCCGGGAGGAGATTGAGACCCACATCGCGGTGAGGACGGGCAAGATCCTGGAGTACAACAACGAGAACGACTTCCTCTCCAGCAGCCCTGACTCTGGCATGGAGAACCGCTACTCGGAGGCCTGGCGGGTCCATACGCCGGCACCGGGCTGCAAGCCCCTCTCCACCTTCCGGCAGAACAGCCTGGGGTGCATCGGCGACTGCTCTGTTGACCCTGTCTACGAGACCCCCCGGCTGAATGACCAAAACGACTTCAATTACGGTTACCTCTTCCCTAACTATGGCGTGAACAAGCAAGATCTATATTATGGGGTGCCGGAGTCGGGTGCCCCGATGTGGGCTGGGCAGGAAAACACCAACCCTGTCTCGGTGCTCTTCTCAAAGCAACAGCGGTCCAGCAGTACCGGCGCCATCCACCCAAATTCACATCGCTCCCCGTCCTCCTCTATCCAAGAGCCCAATCTCTCCGGTCTCCCCAGGAGATCGCAGGGGGAACCTCTCCAAGGGTTTTCCAAGCTTGGAACAACTACCGCTGCCCGGACGTCTGTCTCCAGCAGCCGTGAGTGCATGGTGTGTTTTGAAAGCGAAGTTACGGCAGCTCTGGTGCCGTGTGGCCACAACCTCTTCTGCATGGAGTGCGCCGTGAGGATCTGTGAGAGGACTGATCCGGAGTGTCCGGTTTGCCACGCTGCAGCCACTCAGGCCATTAGAATATTTTCCTAAAGAGACAGAGCAGGGCATTGGGGTGGGGTGGGGTGGGTGGGGGTAGGAAGAGGGAACGTTTGGTTTGGGAGGGGGTGGGGTCCAGGAAAGAAAAATGATGCTGATAATAATAATAATGATGATAATAATAATAATAATGACACCTGAAGAACAAAGCGAATGAGAGAATAAATTAATTTAAAGAAGAAGAAGAAGAAGAGAAAAAAAAGAAATTATTTTACAAGCAATGTATGTTATTTTTTAAAAAAAAAAAAGTGAATAATAAAATTAAAATGAATAGCAAAGCCAGAAATTTTGAAGGGCGAACAATGCTCCAGCCTGCAATGTCTTTTTTAAAACAAGTACTCTTGAACGCACACTCGGATCTCGCAAGCAAAGCGGTTTAGTTCAGTTTTTTTTGGTGGTGAGATTGGGACTTCTCTTCATTGACCAAGCCAGCTCAATCTCGATTGGATGGGGAAAGGAGCAGGGACGTGGGGAGGGCCCTGACAACCTTTCTTCTCCAGCCACCGTTCAGTCTTCACCTTGGTCTTGAAGCCCCTACTCTCCTCCTCTTCCTCCCCCCTGAGGGATGTCAGCCCAACTGGGAGCTCAGAAAGAAACAAATAGAAAGAAAGGAAAACGGATGACGGGGATTTAGAAAAAGAAAGACAAAAAAACACTTAAAAAAAAACTATAAAAAAGAAACCATCAACCTCTGGGAACCTGTTAGAACGAGGGCACAACTGTATTACCTCAAAGATTTAAACATTAAAAAAAAAAAAAACCACAGCAGCTAAAGAACTTTTATTGTTTTCCTTTTTTTCTAAAAAAAAAAACCAACCAAAAAAACCACAAAAAAAAGAAAATCCTAAAAAAGAAAAAAAACACAAAAGAGAGAAGATGAAGAAATTAACAAAACAAAAAAAAAATAAAGAAAAACAAAAAATTGACGCCGGTGAAACTGAAGAAGGTTTGGAAGAACCTGTTGGAATCACACTGGGCGCTGAGCGTTTATTTTATTATTCTGAGCCACCGTGGAGTCTGGAACTTTGGTCTTTTTTGGTTTTGTTTTTTTTTTTTTTTCCTTATCCGAGCAGGGATTTGTTCATCACCTGAATCAGGAGTCACTAACAGGGTATTTCAAAAGCAGTCCTGAGTTCCCATCCGTTGGGGGGAGTGTGTCGACTTCCGTGTATCCGTAGTTCACTCTTCATCCTTCTTTATCTCCAAGTGATGCCAGCTGCAGCTACACGCCACGACCACGCGCACGCATCCCCATTGTGCTTTTCTTTTCTTAAAATATATATATATATCTCGCACCAAAACCTAAGACAAGACGATCATGCAATACAGGCAATGAGCCCACACGAAACCAACGTGCATCCCAACAGAAAGCAAAAAAAAATACAAACCACCCACAAAAAAACCCCCCACAAAACACCCCGAGTTTATATGTAGAATTTTGTTGTCGTCGTTTTTAAACTGGACCAAAACTTTTGTTACCCAAAACCGAGTGGGGGGGAAAGAAATAAAAAAGAAGAAAAATGTATTTCTTTATGGACCAAAACCTCTCCAGCTGTCCTTTTCCTGGATCTTCCTGAGGTTGGCCACTTTTATATATTCTATTTTTTTCAGAACGAAACAAAACACAAAACAAACAAAACAAAATATGCCTTGTTGAACATCCTTTAATCATTTCAAGACTCCTGGTTTTGTTAAAATCAGATACTTTGGAAACCACTGGGAAGTGGGAGAGGATGGGCTTTGAATCTGGCTCCTGTGCCAATGCACGTGAGATGCAAGGCCAGCATCTTAACACCGTCAGGTTTGTTCAGCCAGTCTCTGGATGCCAAAATGCTGTGATGGTAAAAGATGTGTGTTGGATTAACCTATCAAGTACCCGGTATACCTAGCGATAAATATATGTGTGTATATATATATAGGCACTTAACTCCTCAAGCACCTATATATATATATGTGTGTATATAAAATCATATATATATAGCGGTTTTTTCTCCTCCCACCACCGCTTCCCTGTTTTCCTACCCCTCGACTTCTGCTCACAGATCCTGGACCTTGATTTAGAACTGAACCGACAAGTTTCACAACTTGGCAGAGACAGTTCTACTGCAAAAAAAAAAAACCCCAAACCCCACAAAAAACCAAACCCCACAAAAATAAAAAAAACACCTGAGATTGTTTCTTTTCCCCTTCAGTTACAGGAGACTTTTATTTTCATCGTAATAATGTTCCTGGGAACATTCCCCTCTTCTGCTCGGTTTGTTGCCGCTTGCTCCTGGTTGCTGCCTTCACCCTGGTATGGTTTGCTCGAGCTGTCCTTCGTCACTGGAGGATAGGCCAAGCTTGCCACTCTTGGGGTGGGCTGCTCCGGTGCTCTGCGTCGTTAAAAGATCCGTTTTCGATCTTCAGATAGCGGGGTGGAGGGGTGTGATACGATGTGCCTCCGCCATTTTGCATCAGCGGTAAAAATACTCCGTAGGGGCAAGAAGGAGGTGGAGGAGTGGACGATGTTCCTAGGCTGTAGTGGATGCTGATGTTTTGGAAAAAGTAATGAGAAAAATAAGAGTAATGCTGTGCTAAAGGGACACTGTCGGGTCGAATTTGTCCTCACCTCCTCCCCAAAGCTTTAAGAAACCTCTGGGCACTTGGTTCTCCTGGCCCTGCGGTGCGTGGCAGCCATTTGCACCAGGGCTGGGTCAGGATGTGAGCGCTTCCTGAAGGAAGGTGCCGTGTTTTGGACCCGCTGGTGTGGGTGCTGTGTGGGAGCCGTGGTGTGACACAGAGGGCTGGGGGTGCTGGCCAGCCCTGCTCCGGCCTAGCGCCCAAGGCCTAGCTCCCAAAGCCACCATGGCTCGGTGCTGTCCCAGGGCACAGACATGAAATCCATCCCCCCCCGGTAGAAACTTTGCCCTTGGCAAAGGTTTCAGAGCCCTGGCCAGCTCTGGGCACATCCTTTCTTAAACTGGCCCAGTTCTCGTTCAAAATCTGGCTTTGGTTTGGTCCCAGTAAAAGAAGGGGAAGGGAGAGGGGGAACGGTTGTTCTCCAGGCAGTAACCTCTCCCTTCCCCAGGCGTACCACCACCTCCTCCTCCTCAGTCATGTCCCATGTCCCTCTCACCCACCCCAGGGTTGTATTTTAACGGTTAATTGTGCAAAATTCTCCCGCTGATGTCGAGAGGGTGGTTGGGGGGCAAGAGCTGGGTTGCGGGGGTGGGAGGGAAGGTTGGGGAAGGGGGATGGGGAGGGGGTAATATAATCCAACCACCCTTGGAAGGGGCGTTTGGAAGTGTTCGTGTTGGTAACGGAGGGGATTTAGCTGGAAAAATGTCACGGCAAATGCTTCCCTTGCCTAGTCCCCTGGGGCCGATGATCTGTTAGTTGAGTGGCTATAGTCGTTCTTGGCTGAGTGAAGTCTGTTCGTGGTAATGTGAGCAAGTTTTTGATCAGTGTCTTTATTTGATGCCAGGTTGTGAAGAGGTGGGTGGGAATGGGGAGGGAGGGGAAGGAGACACCCGTGTTGGGGACCTTGGGGTGGGGGGGGGAAACCTACTCTAGCACTGACCCTAGGGAGTGGGGGAAAGGGGGTTGGGGGGGAAGGTAAATGGGGGGAGCTCTTGTTAGCTCCTTTTATCTTCTCCTTCTACCCTAACAAGTGAAAAACACGATGTAAAAGCCTCCTGCATGCTGAAAATGTTAGAGAGAGAGAAAAAAAAATCCTTTCTTTAAAAAAAAAAAGGAAAAAAGAAAAAAAAAAGGAAAAAAAAAAGAATAATAATAATGACCCAAACAAACGTCCATTGATGGGAACCGGGGGGGGGGGGGGGCAGCTGTCCGTCTGTCTAGGCAGCAGCATGTCTGCCCCCTCTCCGTAGATGAGGTTCCTACTCAAGTCTCCAAGTTGGCCTTTAATAAAATCTTCAGTTCCAATAACCTTTATATATATATATATATATACATATATATATACATATACATATATATTAAAAGAAAGCTTGATGTAGCAGTTCTAGTTTAAAATTAATAGAAGTATTTCAGCCCCCGTTTTATTTTGATTTCTCCTTTATCCCCTGCTTCCCCCCCCTGGACACCTCCCCCTCCCAAGTCCATATTTTGATGTAGCAACTTTGGAAGAAAATGAAATAAAAACCAGGCGCTGTAAACGCACCAAGAGCTACCTCTGACCTGAGAGGGGGCTGTACCGGGGGGAAAAAGGGGGGGGTTTGGGCAGTGTGGGATTGCTGCAGCCCCCGCTGCACTCCAGCCTGTTGGGGGTACCCAGAGAGGGGGCAATCCCCAGCCCTGCCTGTTGCATCCAAGGGGAGCCCGGTCGCAGGGCTTAAAGAATAAATTTGCGTAATTAATTATTTTTTTTTTTCCTCTTTTTAAATATATGTATATATATTAAAAAAAAATCTTTAAAAAAAAATAAAAACAAAAAACAAGAAAAATGCCCATGACCTTAACTATTTGCTCTGACTTGTATCTTCCTTGATAGGTGACTAAAAATGGCTTGTTGGTCTAATTCACCAGCAATAATGTTAACTAAAGACAGACCCCCTCCTCCCTACACCCTGCCCTTCTCTGGGCAAGGTCCCAGCAGGGTTCCCTGCGTGCTTTCCTCCTTCCCTTCACCCCACCTCCAGACTTTGGTGCCCCACCTTGCGATAGCAGCTAGGCTAAACTGGCTTCAACTGCCTGAAACATCCCTCCTGGAACTATAGGATAACCCACTGATACAGTACACCCCGCTCACGCCCGGGGAAGAGGGAGGCACGTGGTGATGGAACTGGCACGTGGTGATGGAACCGGCACGTGAAGCCGGGCCTTGCCAAGCCACCCGGTTCTCCCTCTCTCGGGTTGAGGAGCAGGAAAACCCTTGGGGGGTGTTGAGCCTGGTCCTCAAGACTCCCATCCTGCAAATCACACAGGGGCTTAAAATTTAGGGATTAGCAAGCAGCCCACTAAAATCGGGCCGGCTCCGGGCAGTGGGAAAGCAAAGGAGGTGCATCCATGCTCGTAGGATGGGCCCAAGGCAGTTGGATGCTGCTGGCTTCCCCCTCTGCGCTGCTGGCCAGGCAAGGGAGCGGGTTGTTCCTGAGGGTTTCCAGGATGGGGATGGTAGAGCCAGGGTGGGCACCTGGCTGAGGACCTGCCTGTGACTTGCCATGCCCGGATGAATGCCGGTGGCAGTCTGCCTTGGGCACTCATCCTGCTGGGGGCTGAGCTGAGCCATGGCACTTGTACCCATTGCAAGTGGCGAAACAGAGGGCAGGTCCCCAAAAAGTCGGGGTGGGGGGGACACACTCAGAGCGTAGCAGTGTTGGAAGGTGCTGAGCTGTTAGCAGGAGGCTTCCAGGTCCAGGCAGGATCAGACCTGTGGTGGGACAGAGTGGACTTAGCAAATGGGACTGACTTGGTGCCAGGCACCCCCGCTCAGCGTGGCACTGGGATGCGCTCACGTGCTTTGCCAAACTGCCGCCGGCTTCGGCACTTGCTCAAAACCAAGGTGCTTAGGTGAATTTGAGACTCATCCCGCAATCTTTCCTTTGTGGATGTGACCTCCAGGGTAGAGCCAAGACAACGCCAGAGCTCAGCACCAGAACTTGGGCACAGGGGATACTCAGTCCTGGCCCAGGGAGCGGACAGGAGGAAGCAGGGTGCTCGGTTGAGGGAGTTTGGGGTGACATCTTCACTGCTCCGCTGCGTCCCCACGCAAAAAACCCTCTGCATCTTCAGCCAGGGTTTGGGAGCTGCTGCAGAGGGGACGGGGGACTCCAGGAGAAGGGATGGTGCGGGGGAGAGGGGTCACAAAACTGTAACAAAGGGAATGGAGGGTTAAAGTACTACCATGCTGTGATGTCATCCTCATCGACATAAATTATATAGAGAATAGTGTGTATTATACATAACAAAGGAGAAGAAAAAAGAACCAAAATTGGATTTATATTTAATGAGGAGATACTATAAAAATATCTTGTCCTAGCTCCCATTTGCAAAAGTATTTTTCAGCTGGAGGGATATCTATTATTTTTTTCTCTTTTCTTTCTTTCTTAAAAAAATAATAATAATGATAATAATAATCTCCATACATACCAAGGCTCAGACTGTTAATATTGTGAACCTCTTAGATCAAAATGCTCCAACCTGTTTATTTGGTAGTCGAAGGGTTTATTTTGATGCATTTACTGGTGTTTTTTAAAGAGAGAGAGAGGAGGGAAAAAAAGACTAAGATTTTAAAAATTAGAACATTTCTTTATAATTTAATATTCTATTTTAATAAATGCATTTATTACATGTAAATGTAGCAAGGAACTGGGCTAATAAAAATACTTTTTATTAGGTAATTTATTATAAGAAAAAAGGATATTTTATTTTATGATAAAGTGATCCTTAAAAGTTTAGAAGGTTTAGAATATATGTAGGTTAAAAAATACATTTGTATCCAGAGTATTGCTTAAAAAGTGTTTTTAATATATGTTTCCTTTTTTTTCTGTGTGTGCGTGCGTGTATGTAAAAGGTGATAGTTATGGTGCAGATAGCCCTTTCCAGAAATCAGAATTTAACACGGTTGGATGTATTTAAAAACAAAAGAAAAGCTAAAAAAACCCCACAAAAAAAACATGTCATGAAAAACCAGAGAAGTAGAAGAGAAAAACCACTATGAATCCAAGGCCCGGGCGGTTGTTTTGAAGCCTGTGTCCTGCGGTTGCTCCGTCTCGTGAATCCCTTTGCAAGGCCTGAGCGTGCTGAATTGTGTTTGTGGGATCAGACCCCCCACTCCAATCTGGGGCTGGGGTGGGTCTTTGGGTGGCATCACCCAGTGCTAGGCCCCGGTGGTCCCGACCTTACTGCAGTGAGGCGTGTCCTGGGTGCCTATGGGTTCCTTGGGGTCCAGCTGCCCCCCACCGCCCCAGGGCAGGCGCTGGGTGATGAAGGTTGGCTCTGGATTCTTTTTTGGGGGGAGCAGGAGCTTGGGAGGAGGCTGGATGCTCTCAGAAAGCAAAGCTTGTGCAACTCGCCTCTTTATACCTCCTCTGGCACCTTTTCCTACCGGCATCGCGAGGCCTATCCGACTTTGGCCATGGATTCACTTCCCAGCAGGGTTTCAGAGAGTTTGGTGTAAAACCACTTCTTGTTGGAGGTGCGAGGCCTTGTGATCCTTCCTGCAGCCTTGATGGGACAGACCGACAGCCTCCGCCAGCTCCTGCATCCCAGGACTGGTGCATAGTTGCAGGGCTGCCCCGCACACAACAGGGGGTTGTTTGCCATCCGCTGCCATCCCTTTGGGCTTCGGCTCCTTTTCCTTCTCCTGCTGAGTGGGCTGCAAGCACCAGGAGTATTTTTCCCCAGCGTTGAGCCAGCCCTGATCTCCCAAACATCCACCACCGGCCTTGCGGACCTGTGCAGGATCGGTGCTGCTGTTTTGGGGTCCTCCCTGGTGCTCTGAGCAGTTTGTGTGGACCCCCCCAGCCAGCTTTGACCCATCCTAGATAGGTAGCTGTTAGCCCTTCCTGCTCCCCCAAGCCAGCGTGCCCATGTCTCCTGCAAGACAGCTAACGTAGGGTCAGCCTGGAGCGAGCGGAGTGCTCCTCCCGCCAGTGTCCCCCGTTTTTTTTGTAGCTGGTGAGGCTCTGAGCTTGCAAAGCCCATGCTTTAATCCAGGAAAGCACTTCAGCGTGCGCTTAGCTTCAGCCACATCCCTGGTTCTTTCGCAGGATCTTGGCCCAAGGAGATGCTGAGCAACCTCCACCTCCCCATTGGAGCACTGAGGGGGGGGTGTTCCGTACCTCCACCTCAAAGGCAGCCCTTGTCCCGCTCCCCTTCCTGAAGATGAGGGGTGAGGGGGGAGGGATGGATGCTTCTGCTCTGTTGCCTTTCAAAGAAGCATTTTTAAAAGCCGATTTTTTTTTTCTTTGTTTGTTTTTAACCAAAAAGGAGAAGAAAGAGAGAGGGAAAAAAAAAATAAAAAGAAAAAAGTTTGAGTTGATGGGTATTAAAAAAAAAGTTAATAATAATAAACATTCAAATTTATTTCATATAATCCTAGAGTAAAGATTAAAAGAAAATTAACTAGTTCAAATAGTAGATGCTATCCATATTGTTTAATCTATAGTAGATCCAAGTGATCCCAGACAGAGCGGAATGTAAAAATAACCTTGTAAACAAGATCAGCTATCGTGGGTTTTTTTTTAAACTTCCCCAGAAATTCCATCTTTTTTTGGTACTATTTTTCTGAAGCGAACAAATAAAACGAATGAAAGCCTAACAAAATACCAGGCCGCCGACCGGTACCTTCCGTCAATCAAAGTCCTGAAGTTATTTTTATAGAGGGGGGAAAAAGAATTAAAAAAAGAATAATAATAATAATAAGGGATCTAATAATATGTATTTTTTTAAAAAGGTGCGTTTTTTGGGGGGTTTTACGTTGGGTTTTTTTAAATAAAAGTCTAAAGATTTGGCTAGTCACTGAGCAAAGGAAGGAAGTTTTAGGCCGTTGGTTTTGCCTTATTGTGGCCTCCGGCCTAGTGCTCGGAGCATGAAAATTCCAAGGAAATGGTCAAAAATAAAAGGTCGCCGTTAAGTTTTCTTGAGCTGTTCTTGCTTTCCCAGCTTCTCCAAGCACCAAAGGTGTTGGAAAAGGTCCTGGCAATGGGTGGCTGGGCCCATTCCTGGGTGGGAAAGCGAAGGAAAGGAAAATTGGATGAACTCCCCTCTGTAACGTGACGGACAGAGCTCGAAGGCAGCGAGGTGCCGGTGCCGATGCGCGGGGCTGTGGGTTAGGCTTTCTGCCCTTGGAGCCGGGCACTAGATGTAGGACTTTAGGGTTGGTTTGTTCCCTATTTTTATTTTAATTCTTTTTTTCTTAATTATTACTCTTTTTTTTGGGTTATGTCTCAACCCCGGTGAGGAGGACGATGCGGGATGAGCCGTTCAGGACTCCAGACTTGACTTGTTTGGGTGGTTGTATCTGTGCCGGGTGCTCTCACTCCGCCTGAAATCGTTGCGTCAGAGCCGCGGGTGAAATGTTTGCAGAAGGTTCTGTTGGCCTGTGAGGTCCTTCTCATGGCCATGCTGGGCCACAGCATCCCTGAGCCCGCAGCTTTCCTTCCTGACAGCCGGCACCGTGCTGTCCTGCTCTCAGCAGGGTGATACTTCGTGGCCGGTGCCTGGTTTTCGGCTGTGAGGGAGGAGGCCTGAGGCTTGTTCTTGGTCGATATGTCGGGCCCTGCTGCCTGAGTCCTGGCAGTGGGTGAGGGGCTCCCGGAGCTGGTGGATCGGTGTTCCAGTTCAAAGGCTGGACAGCTGGTCTGTTCACACGGAGAGCAGCTTTCTGAAATCTGTTTGGGGCAGGGGAGTGTAGGCCTGGCACCGGCGGTGGGGCAGGATGTGTCCTGTATCCTGAGGCCTTTGGGTTAAACCCCGGTCCCTGTGTGTCCGATCCAGGCCAGCACCCTTTCCCAGAGCGTTGGTGACTGCTTTTCACCACCGTTTACACGATAGAACTTGAAAACAAACGACCTCGTGTTGAATCCGAAGCAGAAAACACTCTCTGATGGGCAGTTCCCTCTGGGTTTAGCTTTCTCTCCTCTCCCCAGCTCCGTGGCTGAGCTGTAGCGAACCCAGGGATGTCCTGCAGTTCAGGAAGCATCCATAAGGATCCCAAAGCCTTCGAGAAACGCAGCGGCTGCCCCTCGGTCCCTTGCCAGCATCTGGGGTGGGCTGAGGCAGCCGCTCACCAGCATTCCTTCAGCAAAGCCATGCAATAGGGCAGGACAGGGAGCAAAGACAGTTCTCATTCGGTTTCTGTGTATATATAACACTGTGAATCACCGATCGCTCTGCCGGCCTCTTCCCGGCACACCCCGGGATGGGATGGGATGGGATGTGATGGGATGGGATGGGGGTGGAGTGTTCAGAAAGCAGGGCACGATATCACCCACACTTTCAGAGGGGGTTCGTGCTTGGTGGAATCAAGCTCCCGGTCCTTCCCTGGCACAGGTGGCATGTTTGCTCTTTCAGTTTTGTTTTACCTCATTTTTTTTTTTTAAATTTTGGGGGTTTTTTTGTTTTGTTTTGATACTTGAATAAGAGTCAGTGATTGACATTGTACAGTGATGCCCTGGACTGGACGGTGGATGCACTTTATAGTAACTTGTATACTGGTAGTGAGTGGGGTCCCATCCTGCCTCTGCTGAGCTGTCAGCACTGGCAGGAGCAGAACCAGGATGGGCTGATTCTTCCAAAAACCTTTCTAGGATGTTAGGGGGTACAACCTCGGGATTTTAACGTGGGGTTTTGTCACATACTGTAGAAACTTGACATCACGTTCTGCCATCAGCTGACCCAGTGGGGAAAAACTGATCCATAATTATTCCTGGGCTCCACTTCAGTTTTGCCTGGCATGGCAATGGCTGGGGATGGAGGAGGTTGGGCAGCTCCTGCCTTTACTCCCCTGTAACTCCCTCGTTTCCATAGGGTTACTCTACTGGAATCTGAAGTCGGTTCAGCCCTGGCAGTGTCACTGCTGGAGCAGCTCCAGACCTGCTCCAGGGCTGCTGATGGAGCGAATTGAAAGTCACCCACCCTGTAAAGTGACACTAATGTAGGAGCTGGAGTTGTTTCACCAGTGTCTGCACCAGGATCAAGAAAAAGACAAAGAACCAAGCTGCCCTTGGGCAGCAGTGGGTGGGTTTCCTGGGTGGCTGGTGGCAGAATGGGCTTTCGGGTCTTGCGCAGAGGAATGGAGCGGGGGGATGAGAGCAGCACGAGACCTCTCTGCTCCAGGAGCCGGGATGGAGAGGCGCAGTCCTGGGCTGCTTTGCTCATCTGTGAAACCACCAGCAGCACCCTTTGATTTGTATTTTTTTTCTTTCCCTTTTTTCCTTATGAATTCTAAAAGAATCATAAAAAAAGGGGGGGGGGGGGAACCCCCACCCAGGAGCCAGCTCATGTGCTGCGATGGAGGCGTCGCTCCAGGGTTAAAAGCTGCGTTAAGCAATCATGAAAGGCAGCAGGGTGCAAGCGCTGATGGATCCCAGACCAGCAGCTCTTGCTCCAGCCCTGGATGCTGCAGAGCCCCAGCTCTGAACCCAGCCCCAGGCAAGCTGGGGAAATCCTTGGGGATGCCCGGAGCAGCCCCCAAGGCATCCAGCTCCACCAGTTGAAAGCCTTTGGGGCCATAGAGGATTTCCTCTGGCTCTTCCCTGGTATCAAAGAGATCCAGGCTCCAGCTTGCTGCTGTCAGGACTCAGGCATATCAGCTCCAGTGGGATTTCCCACGAGACACAAACTAAACCAAACCCTAAACCTCTGCAGATGGGCACTCCCCACACAGCCACTTCCCAACCCTCCACCCTTTGGTTGGTGGGGTGGTGTTTTTTTGAGCTTGCCCAGGACCACCTCAACATTCTCCCCCCCCTCGCTCCGAAATCCCATACAAGTTGGTGTGTATCCTCTTCCCCACGCATCCAGGTGCTATCAAACACACTCCTGCTCCACGGTACGACCAACCTCACGCTGAGCCAACCAGCCACAGAGTTCCCCCAGCGTTAGCCTGGCCGTCCCAGCTCTGTGGCCCTTCCATTTCAAGTCCATTTCACGTTGTGTTTGTTTCTTGCTTCCTTGGGGTTGTTGGTTTTTTTTTTTCTTTTAACGTCATAGGAAACCTGTAGTTGGGATTGTTACTATTGGAAACCGATCACATGTTCCATCCAGGTATTTTCATCTCTCTGGCGTTACACAAAGATAAAGGCCTGAGAGAGAAAGAGAGAGAGAGAGAGAGGAGAGATGTAACCGAACATAGAAGTAGAGTTAGGCTCGTCGTCTGAGTTTTGAGGCATATAGGATAAGGGGAGAAGGAAAAAGAGAAGAAAAGGAAAAAAAATTAAAATAATGATGTTGCACAACTTGTAGAAAACAAAGAAGGGAAAGGGTTAATGTATTAAATGTGCTAAATTACATTAAGAACTTAATTTTATTAAAGTATTATTACTTAAGAAGCTTGGTGGCTGCTTTTGGTTTCTGTCCATGATTTTGGGGAGATGGAGTGGGTTGGGAAGGAGCTGTGGCTGGGTAGAGCTTTGGGGATGGTGGGGGCTGTAACCTCCTTCCATTGCTTCTCCCATTGAGTTTCACACCTTTAGTGACACTTCCCGGGGTTGTTTCACTTGGAAACCTGTCAGCATCCTGGCACCAGCTGCTAGTGCTGCTCCTGCAGCATCAAGGTCCCACATCCACCAGCCTCATGCACCTTTTCCCCCTTCCTGCTGCTCCACACCAGCAGAAATCCTATCAAACCTGACAAACCCGGGACAAAACCAGAGCTGTTGGGTTTGAAAGCATCCCCATGAGCCAAAACCAGCTTGTCACCCCCTGTGTCCCTGCCAGCGCCCAGCTGGGCGGCACGTCTGCCCACAGCGAGCCCCAAGGGATGCTTGGTGGGAGCCCTGTCCCTTTGTGGAGCTAGGGTGGGGGGTTTGGGGGGGTTTAGCATCCTTCTCCTCCCACACACCCACCTCTCGCAGCGGCGGGGCTGACATCACCGTTGGCACCGCGCTGGGGTGCGGGCAGATGGCGGTGCGGAAGAGGCGGCGCTTGGCAGCTCTCCCTATGGCCATGGCTCTGTCTGGTTGGGTGGGGAATGAGTGTGTGTTGTGTGTCCCCCTGGACAGCCCCCAGTTGTACCCAGGCACAGGGTGCTGCTGTGGGTGGGCCTGGAGGGCTGGGGGATGAGGCTGTTGCACCCATCACCCACCTGGGGACCGCACTGCGGCAGGGGACACGTGCTGAGGGCAAGATGCTGGGGAAAAAAGGGGTGATTTCAACCCAAATGGGGCTGGCAGCCCAGTTGCCCCCAAGCTGCAGCAGTAGGATCCAGCCTGAAGGTCACATTTTCCCCTCCAGCCCACCAGCAAGACACCCCCTTGCCCAGGCTATGGTTGCACCTTCCTCCCCCCTCATCCTCCTCCTCGCCTCTCACACCCATCATGGCTGGGGGATGCTGCCCAGCACCCAGAGGCACAGGGTGGCAGAGGTCCTGCCCTTGGGGAAGGACCCCAGCAGAGAGAGAAAGTGCCTCCAGCAGCAACTTTATTTGGGGATTGTACCCAAATTCCCACTCCAATAAATTGCAGCCCAAGGGGCAACTCTGCAGCACGGCCAAGTGAGGTGGGGTGATGGGGTGACCCCCCAAAAAACCCCCCACTGATGGGGGACACAGACAGTGCTCCCAGCAGTGGGGTAATGGAAGGGATGGGGTCTCCCAGAAAAGCAACTACACACCCCTCTTGACTGACACCTGTCAATCACACCCCAACAGCAGCCCAGGGCTCAGCACTCTCCATCCACCCTAGGAGGGACCCGCTGTCCCAGGGTGGAGGGACACAGCCACTGTCACCCATGGGTGCTGCAGACATTCCCTCGAGTGCATGGGTCACGTCTCCAGGACAGGACATGCCAGGATCAGTCCCCCCAGGACAGGGGAGGGTCCCACTCACACAGGGGGCTCCTCACACACTGGGGGAGATGGGCCAAGGGAGCAGGTGCCCACCCTCAGCACCCCATCCCTGTCCTCACCCCACCAAAGCCCCAGGACCCCCATGCCCCTTCCTCAAGGGTCCCCCCCAGGGTCTCTGCTCCAGCCCCCCAGGCTGGGGCAGCAGTGGGAGGGGGGAGTTTTCCCTTTGCTGGGACTGTGCCACAGGCACCCTAAGGGGCTCACAGCACCAAACCCAGGATCATTCAGGGCAGGAGCAGGGAGTCACCCCCTGCATCCCATAGGGGGGGTGTGGGGGTGTCCCACAGCTGCCCCAGCAGCACCCAAAGGCACACCCAGCCCTTGGCATTGAAGGGCAGGGCAACTGACTGTGTCACCAGGCAAGAGAAGGGTGCAGCTCGTGTCCCCCTGCTCAACCCACCCTGAAGAGCTGCACCCAGAGGTGCTGCCAAAGTGGGGCACGAGTCAGGGTGCCTGGGCTTGTTCAGTGCCACCCTGAGTCACCCAGTGACTGTGCCTTCAGGGCTGGGGGAGGCAGGAACACGAGGGGACAGCATGCCCCAAACCATGGGGAGAGACCCTGATGCTTTCCCCCACCCCCCCCATCCTGTTTGGGCAGGTCCTACATAAACACAGGGAGAGAACACACAGGCAGCATGATGATGCACACGAGAGCAGCTGTGCAGAAGCCCCCCCTGTCCTGGGAAGCTGCTGTGAGCAGAGGTAGAGGGTGAGAAACACGATGCCAGCATGTGCTGGGTGGTGGTGTGGGGGCGTGGTCAGGGTGGGGACACCTCTGGGGACTCAGATGTTCTGGCAGCAGGGTGTCTGCCTGCCCTCCTGCTGCGTGGGCAGCACCCGGATGGGCTCGATGGTCGTGGTGGGGCCAAACTCGGACTCTGTCTGTCCAGCCATCTGCCTCTGTGACACGATGCGATAGATCTCTGCCAGGAGAGAGGGCAAAACAAAGCTATATTGCAGTGGGGGACCTGCCCCCCTCCCAAAACACACAGCACAAGGGGTGCAAACACCCCCAACTCCCCACCCAGGGGAGCAGGAACCCACCCCACAACATACAGCCAGCATCTCCAGCATGGTCCTGCGAGGACACAGCGTCTGAAATGATGTCCATCATCCCACCCCACCCCCTTCCCTGGTCACCCCTTACCCGAGAGGATGTTGTGGAAAGCAGTCTCCACGTTGGTGGAGTCCAGAGCAGATGTCTCAAGGAAGGACAGCCCGTTCTTCTCTGCAAGGACAGGGCGAGCTCAGGTGGGTGCCATGAGCTACAGCGGCCCTTGATAGGACAGGATGGAGCAGGATGGGGGAAGATACCTGCAAAGCTCCTGGCCTCATCGGTGGGCACGGCCCGCAGGTGCCTCAGGTCGCTCTTGTTGCCCACCAGCATGATGACGATGTTGGCATCAGCGTGGTCCTGCAGCTCCTTCAGCCAGCGCTCGGCGTTCTCGTACGTCAGGTACTTGGCGATGTCGTAGACGAGCAGAGCTCCCACCGCTCCCCGGTAGTACCTGGGGGGCAGCAAGGGGACAAAAGTCACAGCAGAGCCCCAGGTGAGGGGTGCAGATGGGGAGCAAGGGAACTCACGCTGAGGTGATGGCCCGGTACCGCTCCTGCCCAGCTGTGTCCCAGATCTGAGCCTTCACAGTCTTGTTGTCCACCTGGATGCTCCTGGTGGCAAACTCCACGCCGATGGTGCTCTTGCTCTCCAGGTTGAACTCGTTGCGGGTGAAGCGCGAGAGCAGGTTGCTCTTCCCCACTCCAGAGTCCCCGATGAGTACAACTGGGGGGGATGGGGGAGGAAAGGGGGGGCACAAGCACAGTGTCAGCCCCCCCACGCACCCACCAAAGGCACTTTGCATCCTTTCATGCCAACCATCCCAGCAAGCCCCACAGCCAGGCCTGGCAGGGGTGGGGGAGGCAGGGACACAAGGGGACAATGTGTCCCCATGGGGGATGTCCCCATGTGCCTCCATGCCAGCCCCCCACCTCCATTTCAGCTGCCAGGTGAGGGGCTGCACCCACAAAGCTGCCCTGGGGGTGTAGGCGGTGAGGAACAGGACCAGCAGCCTCCAGCCATCCCAACAGCCACCTGTAAATCCCCCTCAGGAAGATTCCTGCTGGGATTTCCTGCCCAGCATCGGGCAGGAAGGCACCCAGTGCCCCCAGTACCCCAAAATGGGCAGCAAACCAGAGCCAGGACCTGTGCAGAGACAGCCAGGGAAGCCAAGCAGAGCCAGGTCTCCCATTTCCAGGGCCTCAGACTCGATCTGAGAAGGAGCATCATCTTCCTCCTCCTCCTCTGCTGCTACTGCTCTGGCCATGAGTGGAATGTCCCTGGGTGTGGGTTAGTTAAGTGCATTTTCTGCCCGTCCCAGATCTGGCTGGTTCCTGTAGAACCTGGTGCAACAGGCTCTGGGGCAGCTTTATCACACCTCTCCCTGGCAAGTCTGTTGGGTTTATTACTCAACAGCTTTTGATTTATTTCTTTATTCCCCCCATTTTTATTCTCCTCATTCTCTGGGTGCACCCAAACCCATCCCGCTTTGCATCACCCACCCTCAGGGGACCACAGGGCTCGGGGACACTTGTGCCACCAAGATGAGCCAAGAGTTGGGCTGAAATCATAAGGATGTTGCTCCATGTCCTGGATAACTCATCCCCACCAACTCCAGCTCCCCAGAACATACTCCATGTCCTGGATAACCCATCCCCACCAACTCTGGCTCCCCACCATGGCAGTGTGGCTGGGAGGCATGGGAGCCCTGGTGACAGTCCCCATGTCAGGGTAGGAGAGAAGGGTGGCTCCTCCCTGCAGCACTCAGAGCTGCTGGGGGCTGTGGAGAGGCCCAGGGGGACCTTGACAGCCAGGGCCACCCTGGACAAAGCAGTAATAAAATGCAGGCTTGTCACAAGCTGGGTTAATTAACACTTACTGAGCCTCACTGCTTTGGTCTGGGCTTGGTGTTTAATCAGGGGGAAGTTGCCACTTCCCCCAGCTCAACTGTCACGTCTCCTTTCCTGGCAGCACAGGGATCCAGCTACCCACAGACCCACACACTTCCACTGCCCAGGGACAAGGAGGGCAGCTCTGGCTACACGATATATGGCCAGGGGAAACTGAGGCACGAGCTGCAGCAGCCCTGCTGCCAGAAAATTAAATAATAATAATTTTAAAAAGCACTGGTAGGATAAAGCCTTCAGAAACCAGGCTGAGGGAGGGGAGGAAGGAGCAGCCACACGCTGACCTTGTCCAGCCTGGTCCTGGGGGCTTTGCACCACACCAGGGATGCAGGGAGGGGGTGGATGGGGCCGGGAGCCAGCAGCCTCCAGGACGCCTCAATGCAGAAGGGGTATGTGCTCAGCTTCAACCCCACTATCCCCCCCACCCTGACACACACCCCAGGTCTGAGGGACAAGAGGGACCTGAGCAGCACCCTCCACCCCCCAGGCACGAGCATTGGGCACTCAGTCCTTGTGCCTCTGCACACGCAAAATGAGCTGTTGAAAGCTGAGAACACACACCCTGTGTGCAGGGGTGACACATCATCCCATCCCTCTGTGGAGGGGGGCATGGAAACAGCCTGGAGCTCCACACAGGGGGCCCTGGGAAGGGTCCAAGGAGTAGCTATGCCCAGTATCCTTTTGCATCTATCCTGAGTCCCCCCAGCAGCATCCTGAGATCACATCCAGATTGTGCATCATCAGGCTTTGCCACAGAAGGCAGCTGATGCTCCAAACTCAATGGAAACCCGGATAACAGGGCTTAGAGCAGCACCCATCTCCTGTTTCTCAGGGGGAAACGCTGGTCTGGGCAGGGCTGGCCAGCCAGCCCTGGGGAGCACAGGGTGCCACCCACTGCATCCCCCTTGGCCTTCTCTCCTACTCCAGGATGGATGAGCAGTCCTTCCATTAAAAACCCAGCTCTCATTTCTGTTTTAAGGAGTCCTGAGGCCCTGTAGAGCCCAGCACTGCTCCCACCCTGGATCCCAGGGAAGGGACAGGCGCCACAGGACAATGTGCCAGAGCCCCCTTGGGAGCCACGCTGCCGGTGCCACGCTGGCTGAGCAGCAGAGGACACACCAGCTCCTGCCCAGCGCCGGCTGCATCAGTTCCCCCCTCGCCAGGTCCCAGGGTCCCTCCTGAGGGGGATTTTCCTGGGCAGGGGCCAGGCTCGAGGTGGCTGGGATGGCTGGGGCCTTTGGGCAGGCTGACTCACGGCCGGCGGGTGAGCTCACTCCCCAGCCTGTATTGCTCAGGAGGTTGTGACGTTGCCAAGCCAGCCCCGGCCTCCTCCGGCACCAGGCCCAGCGCGGCGCCAGCGGCAGGGAAACCCGGAATGCTGAGAGGCTGGCAGCTCAGCTGGGGTTCCAGCAGCCAGGAGAACCAACATCACACCTCCAAAGGCCCAACCTCACCCCCTCACACACCTGAGAGGCCACCTCAGCCCCAGGAGGGGCAACCCCAGAGCCCCACACCCTTCACCTGAACCAGAGCTGGGTGAGCAACACAGCTTTTCCTCAGGGGATTGCCCACTCAGCCCCCAGCACTGCTCCCCCCACCCCAGCTGTGGGGAGGGGAGCACCCAAACCCACCCAGCACCCACAGCATCACAGGGCCCAGGCTCCCCCTCCCACCCTCAGCACCCTGCCCCAGGCATGGCCACCCCTCCCAGGATGCTGCACCCAGGTGAGGGCCCCAGACTCCTCCCACAGCACTAACGAGCTGCTTTAATTAGCACCAAGGCCACAAACAGCCACCCACACCCAGCACCCACAGACCAGCTCGGCTCAAACCCCCGGCTCAGCACACCCCAGCCCCTGCCCCGAGGCCCCAGCACCCATCAAGCCCCCCAGGAGCCGGGGTTAAACCCCAGGACGAGCCAAAGCCCCGGCCTCCAGCCCTGTGCCCAGCTGCCAGGGGGCAGCACCGCCACCCACAGAGGGCTGAGGCCGAGCACAGCTCATTACATGCACGGCCAGGGCAGCAGACCCACCTTTGAAGAGGTAATCGTACTCATCGTCCTTGCCCCGCATCTCACCCAGCACCACCGCACCCCACTCCCACTGGGACAACTGGGATTTCCGGGCCTTATCCAGCCCTGCGGGGACCGTCCCCCGTGTCCCCATTGGTGGTGACAGCCCTTCCTCCTCCCCAGCCGTTGGCGGGTGGGGCTGTCCGTCACCGCCCAGGTGCGCTCACCTGGGCCAGGTAAAGGGGATGGGGGGGGAAGCTCTGCGGCTGCTCCCGGGGCTCGGCCAGGCCGGCGGCTGCGGGGAGCTGGTGCCAAGAGCGGGGGGCTGGAGCAGCTCTGGTGGGAGGGGGCTGAGGGGGCTGGTTAGTCTGGGGAGGCGCAGAGGGGATCTGATCCACGCTCCTCAACCCCTAAAGGGGGGTCAAGGGGAGGGGGCCAGGCTCTTCTCAGGCTGCCCAGCGACAGGACAAGGGGCAACAGGCACAACCTGGAGCTCGGGAAGGTCCGTGGCATCAGGAGAAACTTCTCCCCTCTGCGGGTGCTGGAGCCCTGGGCCAGGCTGCCCGGAGCGGGTGGGGAGTCTCCTTCTGCGGAGAGACCCCGGAGCCGCCTGGACACCATCCTGTGCCACCCGCTCGAGGGGACGCTGCTGTGCCAGGGGCTGGGCTGGGGGTCTCCAGAGGGTCCTTTCTGTCACATCCCGCTCCAAAAGGAGGGACAAGTGACTCAGATTTGACGATTTCTTCTTGGAATATGAAGTGAGCCAGCGCTTAAAATCCACACACAAACATTGACTTTAACGGGGACACAGAGAATGGAGGCACCACGAACACCGGCACCCTCCCAGCTCGACCCATTCCAGCTGCACGGCTTTACTGGGAGCTGGGGTTGGCTTTGCCTTACTTGGCAGTGGCTTTGGTGAGAAGACATCACCGGTGCTGGATGCAGCATCCAGTTGGGTCATTGGGTAGGGAGCATCCCCATCCCCATGCTGAGTAGGAAGCATCCCCATCCCCATGTCCCCATCCCCACGCTGGGTAGGGAGCGTCCCCATCACCCACGTCCACACCTTGTTCTTTAGTGCTCCTGGTCCCTTCATTTGCTTAACTCTGTCTCTTATGTAAATTAGGCTCTGCTTCTTATGTAAATTAGCAGCTTAGCTCAGAAAAGGGAAGTTTTGGGTGAGCGGGTTGTTTGGGTCACTGGTCCATGGGTTGGTGGTCGTGGTCCGTGTCCCCCCCAACCCTGTCACCTTTCTCTTTCACCTTGCTTTCCCAGGGTTTACTGAGTTTGGGCTTAGGCCCTCCCTTTTCTTGTGCTTTGTGGGTGTTTGAGGCATGTTTACTTCACTTTTGGGACCTTCATCCCCAAAGCACAACTGAGCTCCTCTTTTAGCTTCCACATACCCCAACCAGTTCTTGTAAGCCTGGCAAAGAGGACAAAGGGGAAGCAGGGGTCCAAACCACCTTAAAGATCCCATTGGTCTCCTACACCTTCCCAACCCTTCCTGTCATCCTGCCTGGCAGCAGGGAAAGGCCACTGATGTGTCCCCACCAATGGGGACAGTCATGGCCATGCAGAACCACGGGACCTGGGCCAACACGTCTTGCATGGCAGAAAGGGAAAGAGAAGAGCCTGAACTAGAGGAAGATATGGAGAACTTAAGGTCAATTCTCATGTTTTCAAGGGGTTGGGGTGAGGCCAAGTCATGGTCAACTGCCCACCATCCCCCATAAGGCATCGAGGGTTGGGGTTGTGTGGAGAGAGGGTGCAGGGAGACCGTGGCATTGGGCTGGGAGGGGGCACGAGGGGACTGCGTTGGTCATGATCTCCAGCATCTCATGGGGGTGGGGACCAGGGGATGGAGCCACAAACATGCAGGAATTCCAGCTCAGCAAAGCTGCATTTCCCAAGTCCTTTAATGATCACTGAGTCACCACAGCCCTGGACACGGAGCTGCTCCCGGGCCCTTTGGCACCAGGTTCTGCACCTGTGCAGACAAGAGGGACCCTCACCAGGTCCCTGCTGTCACAACTGTCCCATGTCTGGGATGGGGACAGAGATGTACCAAGGGCTGAGTGCTGCCACTTGGCTCCTTACAGCTTGGGATGACCCCAGGGTTGTCCCCGTTGGAGATGGAGACCCATGGGGACACCCATGTCCCCAGTGTGGGGCACAGAGTGGCCCCATGGGAGCAACCCCAGGGCCAGACACAACTGGAGTGGGTTGGGTGGCTGGCACAATCATGGCCAGAACCTTCTGCCTTGTTCCCAGCAGCGCTGTGGGGTATCTCAGTCCTCTGCACCCCGACTCCTGAGGGGCAGGGGGGTCCATGCGCGGTAGCGGTGATGCTCATGGGGGGCCCAGCGAAAACAAAGCAGATGGAGTGGAGCTCCCAGCGCTTGATGTGTGTCACCAGAGTTTGTCCAGGCTGCTGGTCCCCACTGCACTGAGATGGGGTGTCGGGGTGTCCCCACTGCACCGAGATGGGGTGTCGGGGTGTCCCCACTGCACCGAGACGGGGGGTGGAGCCTGGGTGACCCAGCTCTACGCCACTGGTGTGTCCCGGGGCTGCAGGGATCCCTGGGGGCTTCCCGGGGGGGCTTCCCGGGGTGCCCAGCTGGCTCAGAGGGCCACGCAGCACGGGCGCTTGGGCTGCGCCGCGGCTGCGCTCTCCGGGCTCTCGCTGGCAAGTGACACCGTGTTGCTTTGGCTGCTCCTCTGCCTCTGCTTCTGCACTTTGTGGAAGATCTCTGCAAAATAAGAGGTGCCAGGGGGTGTGTGTGGGGGTCTATGTGTCAGCCCAGCGCCCCCCAAGGGAGCAGGGATTGTTCCCACCTGCCAGCCCACTGCTGGGCACATCGGTGGCTCCCCCTTAAGCAGCAGAGGGGACAAGTTGCAGGGTGACAAAGGAGCAGCTCCCCCAAGTTGAATCCCTGCGGTGCCTGGGGAACACCCTGCACTTGGGGATTGCCTCTGGCTGAACCTGGATTGGTGCCCCAGTCCCTGCCAGGCCTGGCAGCTCACCAGGCCAGACTGGCTTAGCTTGGCACAGCACGGCATGGATCAGCACAGCTCAGTATGGCACAGCATGGCACAGCACAGCATGGCACAGCTCAGAATGGCATGGCTCAGCTCATCACAGCATGGCATGGCTCAGCATGGCACAGCATGGCTTGGCATGGCTCAGCTCATCACAGCATGGCATGGCTCAGCACAGCTCAGCTTGGCTTGGCACAGCTCAGCACAGCTTGGCATGGCATGGCTTAGCACAGCTTGGCATGGCTCGGCACGGCTCAGCATGGCTCAGCTTGGCACGACTCAGCTCGGCACAGCTTGGCACAGCTCAGCACAGCTCAGCACAGCACAGCATGGCACCGCACAGCATGGCACAGCTCAGCACATCATGGCACAGCTCAGCATGGCACAGCTCAGCACATCATGGCACAGCTCACCATGGCACAGCTCAGCATGGCACGGCTCAGCACATCATGGCACAGCTCAGCATGGCACAGCTCAGCACAGCTCAGTTTGGCACAGCATGGCACAGCACAGCTCTGCACAGCTCGGCACAGCTCAGTCTGGCACGGCATGGCACAGCCCAGCTCTGCACGGCTCAGCACACCGCTCCTGCCCTGCTGCTGGCTGCCTTTCCCCGAGCATCGCCCCCCTCCATTCCATCCCCCCAGGTCCCTGTGGCCAGTTCGGCAGGGTGCCGGAGACGTTGAGTCAGGAGCCCAGGAAGACAGGAAGGGAGAGCAGGGATTACAGGGAGGAAGGAGGCCCTCGGGGATGTCCCCGAGGCTGGGAGAACAAAACTCTCCGGGTGTGGAGAGTGGAACGCCCAGCACCAAGGGCCGGAAACCAAACCAGCCAGAAAGACGACGCTGAACCCAGCCCCGAAAGACCTCACGGGGCAGAGCAGAGACAGGCTGCACATCCCCTGCCCAGCCCCATGGTAAGGCACCCTGTGATGCCCCGGGACCCCCGAGACGCCCCGACCCCACTGTCTGTACCCTTCAGGATGGTCTCAAACGCCTGCTCGACGTTGGTGGAGTCCAGCGCCGAGGTCTCCACAAACAGCAGCCCGTTGTTGTCTGCAATGAGAGGAGCCCCCCGAGATGATGCAGACCCCAGGGAGGGCACAGCTCTGTTTCCAAGCCCCTTTAGAGATGATTGGGTGCCCACATGGGTGTGGGTCCCTGATATCAGGGAGGTTGCCAAGTCCCCAGACCCACAGTAGGGTGCCAGTCCGTACCTGCAAACATTTTTGCCTCCTCCATGGGCACCTCCCGAGCCTGCACCAGGTCGGTCTTGTTTCCCACCAGCATGACAACGATGCTGGGCTCGGCGTGGTCGTACAGCTCCTTCAGCCAGCGGTCCACCACGTCGTATGTCTGGTGCTTGGTGATGTCAAAGACGACCAGGGCACCCACAGCCCCCCGGTAATACCTACAGGAGAACCCCACCATCACCCCATGCTCCAGAAGACACTCCCCTATCCCCCAGCATCATCACCCATGGGGCCCAACTAGGAGGGCATCACCACCCAGGAACCAGGGTGGGGGTGAGCCCTGATTTCAGGCATCCCATCCTTACGCAGAGGTGATGGCCCGGTACCGCTCCAGTCCTGCTGTGTCCCAGATCTGAGCCTTCACCACGGCATCTCCCACCAGGATGGTTCGGGTGGAGAACTCCACGCCGATGGTGGTCCGGCTGTCGTGGTTGAACTCGTTGCGGGTGAAGCGGGAGAGCAGGTTGGTTTTCCCCACCCCAGACTCCCCGATCAAGACAACTGAGGAAAGAAGAAGCTCTCAGGGAGGGGAGGGGGCTGCTCTGAGACATTTCCCAGTGGGTCAGACACCACTTCCCAGCCTGAGCCAGACCAGCCAACACCTCCTTGCCTTGGCAGGGTGGCAGCCAAACCACCCCAGCTGCTGGCATGGGGTGCACAGGCATCCCCCCCTTGCCTGATGCCCCCAGCCACAGTCACTCCTTTGGCAGGTGGGGGTCCTGTCTCTGCACCAAGCTCTCAACCCCCCCCCAGCCCCCAAGTGTGGCTGAGCCACCTCGATCGAGCTCAGCCATGCTCCTTGACTGCTGGTGTGGCCCCAGAGCTGTCCAGGGGGGGTCACAGCTACCCAGCCCAAGGGGAGCCCCGAATTCTGCTGGGATCCAGCCAGCAGCACATGGCAGAGATGCAGGACACAGCCCTGTGCCCCCTGTGCTCAAGCTGGGGGGCATGAAACTATGCCCCCCCGCCCCCGCTTTGTCCAGCCCAGGTTTGACCCCCACGTCCTCTGTGTGTGCCACCACCCAGGTCACCCTTGTGGTGGGCACAGCTCTGCCACCACCTCTGTGGACCCCAACGCTGCTCCCCAAACACCTCCTGACCCTTCACAACCCCCCCACAGCACACACCAGCACTGCCAGGCCGGACAGCCACGTCCCAGTCCAGGGCATGGCAGCCTTGGGAGGCAGGCAGCAGCCCAACAATCTCCTCCCCACGGCCCCCAAGGCTTTCTGCTCCCCTTGGAGGAGGGGGCTTTGCATCCAGTCCAGGACTCACCCTTGAAGACGAAGTTATAATCCTCCTCGGCGCTGCCCATGTCACCCCGGCTGCCACCCGCCCTCGCCGGGGCCGCCGGTTGGTTTCCTCCTTCCCACTGCCAAGCCTGGAGCAGGAGGCCGGGGCAGGGCCGGGCTGGGGAGGCACCCGGGGAGGGGATGGAGGGGACAAAGTTTCCTTGGGGCCCTTGGGCTGGGAAGAGGGTCCCGGGGTTGGGAAGAGGGTCCGGGGCTGGGAAGAGGGTCCCGGGGTTGGGAAGAGGGTCCGGAGCTGGGAAGAGGGTCCCGGGGTTGGGAAGAGGGTCCGGAGCTGGGAAGAGGGTCCCGGGACTGGGAAGAGGGTCTGAGGCGACAGCAAGGCCGCCGGTGTTGGCGTCGCGGCGTGGCCGGTTGACTCAAGGGGTGGGACTGGGTGTCGCAGCACAGGTTGGGCAGGTAGTGTCACCCCTGGGCCCGTCACGGGGCGGCCGGAGGAGGAGCCGGGGCCCGATCCTGGCTGCTCAGGCCTGGGCTGGCTGGGACAGCGAGAGGGGGGGGCCAGGAGTAGAACACTCCCCCCCCCTCGCCCAGCCCTGGCTCAGCCTGGCTCCCACCGGGTGTGGAAGCGTTTCCTCGCCTCTGCTGCCATCGTGTGAAAGGCGGGGAAAGTGGGGAAGGGAAGGAGCCCCCCCCGCCCCTGCCAACCACTCCCACACAGCCGGGCAGGGGTCTGGGCTCCCAGCCCCTCGCAGCCCCCACCCCGCCTTCCCCTGGGATCCATCACAGAGCTATGGGCAGCCCCAAAGCACAGCCCGGGACACCCCCATGCGTGACCCCCTCCCCACCAGCTCTTCCTTTAATTCACAAGAAACAGGATGCAAACATCAGACACTTTTATTTCGCCCCCCTCATGCTTTTATTTGCACCCCCCTTATTTTTAAAGGCCCCATCAAAGTGGGACCGAACTCCAGGATGTTTGTGGGGCTGCTCATCCCCCCTTTGCACCCCCCTCCCCACCAGTAAGGGCATCGAAGCAAACAGCCTTTGCACAGTGACAGCTCCAGAGCTCCTCCAGTGCCGTGGTCAGGATGCGGCCACCTGCGTGAGCGGCTCCTCCAGGTACTGGACCAGCGCCTGCGCCTGCGAGCAGAGAGTGGGGGGTGTTGTGCAACCAGCACCCACACACGCAGCCCACGCACCCCTTTTAATTTTGGGCTTCGTTGGAGAGGCTTTGGAAGGTGTGGTGGGGCACCTGGGCTGGCACCGGCGGCAGAGGAGCCTCGGTGAGGAGGAAAGAGGAGTCCCAGGCATGGCAGCTTCCTCCACCGCTCCCATCTTCATCCTCCTCAACAGCTCCTTCCCACCCCACAGCAGGGATGCAGCCCTGCAGCCCCCCCAACTCCCTCCACGCCAGCGTTACCTTGGCCTTCAGCATCCCGAATCCAACAGTCTCCTTTGCATACATGCAGAGCAGCAGGTTTGCCACCCGGGTGATGGCCACTCGCCCCTCCTGCCCAGGGAGAAATAGTGCCTGTGGTACCCCTGGCTTGGCAGGGACTGTCAGCGAGGTCCCGGGGGACCCCCAGAGCCATGGCAGTGCCCAGGTCCCCAGGAAGGGGTGGGCATCCTCCAGCCCCACATACCATGCAGTCCATGAGGATGAATTTGAGGTTGTCCTCATTGAATGCCTGGTGCCCGTTCTTGTCGTAGGCCACCCAGATGTTGCTGGCGATGGCCGCGGTGACCCTGGCATCAGTGTCGCCGTAGCCTGAGTAGGCGAGCAAGGACCCCTCGTTGTTCAGCAGCCTGGTCATGAGATGGGGTGGGGAGCAAAGGGGTGCCTGTAAACCCAGTGCCAGGCAGCACTGCAACCCCCCCAGCCCAGTCCCCTGCTCCCAGGACACCCGTGTTTGCCCAGGAGTTTTGGCAGGGGGTGAGGGGGGCTCCAAAGCTCTGGGGCGGACCCACTCCCAAGCAGAGCAGTATGGGGCTGCGGTGACCTGCTGCAGACCAGGCATGAGCCTGGGGGACAAGCACTGTGTGTGGCCCTGTCACCATCCACCCTGCACAGCCCCGGCACTGTGCACCATGTACAGTGCACAGTGTGGGGTCCTTGCACTGTGCACGGCTCTGGCACTGCGCACCGTGCACGGGACCAGCACCATGCACAGACCCAGCACCGTGCATGGGCTCAGCACCAGGCATGGGACCAGCACTGTGCATGGGCTCAGGACCATGCATGGGCCCAGCACCATCCAGAGATCCAGCACCATCCAGAGACCCAGCACCATCCAGAGACTCAGCACCATGCACAGACCCAGCACCATGCACAGACCCAGCACCATGCACAGGACCAGCACCATGCATGGGCCCAGCACCATCCAGAGACTCAGCACCATGCCCAGACCCAGCACCATGCATGGACTCAGGACCGTGCATGGGACCAGTACTGTGCATGGGCCCAGCACCATCCAGAGACCCAGCACCATCCACAGCCCCAGCACCATGCACGGGCTCAGGATTGTGCATGGGCCCAGCACCATCCAGAGACTCAGCACCATGCACAGACCCAGCACCATGCACAGACCCAGCACCGTGCACGGGACCAGCACCATGCATGGGACCAGCACCATGCATGGGACCAGCACTGTGCATGGGCCCAGCACCATCCAGAGACTCAACACCATGCATGGGCCCAGCACTGTGTATGGGCTCAGGATTGTACAGACCCAGCACCTTGCACGACCCCAGCACCACACACGCCCCTTGAAGGGCCCTTTTCCCACCCTGGGGGGGGCCATTTCCAAGGCACAAGGAGGAAAGCATTTCCTCGCAGGAGCCTTATCCTGCACCCAGCAGGAGCGTGGCAGCCGGCCCTGCAGTCACAGCCAGGAGGGGAAAGCCACCCCTCGCCCCCAGCCCCCAGCCCCTACTCACAGGGTGCTCTGGACCCCGCCGGTGTTGGCCTGGCTCAGCACCTGCGTCAGGGCTTTGGGGCGCAGCATGGCCGCAGCCGCCCCGCTCCGCGGCCTGCGATGGCGGGGAAGGATGGAGTAGGCCTGCCCCGCCGGTGGGGACCATGCTCAGCACAGAGCACGCTGGGACTTGTAGTCCCTGCCCTGTGTGTCCTACCAACTGCTGCTGGGGGAGCCCTGTCACGCAGAGCCACCCTAGGGTGCTGCCCAGCACCCGGCTTGGGGTGCAGCAGTCTGGCTGCCAGAGAGGGTCAAGGTGAAGGAGAATTTGGGAGGGGGGGAGGTCTGGGATTGACCAGACACCCCCCTTCCCCCCCAAACCCTACCCCTCGGCTGGCCAAGCGCTGCTCGGCTCTGGGCTCCCGGGTGGGGGGCAGCCCCTGAGCAGGAGGCTTGGCCCCCCCACAACGAGCCCGAATGAAGGGCAGGGGAGCCCACCCCCCGCTGGGGTCCCTGGCAAAACCGGCCCCTTAGAGTGGTTTTAGCGCAGGGAGGGGCGCGCTCGGTGGGTACGGGTTAGGGATGGGTGCGGGGTGATCCCCTAACGAAGGGGATCCCGCCTGGGGCCAGCTGATGGGGTGGGGGGCACAGAATGGAGCCAGCCAACGGGGGCGGGGGGCGTGCAGGACGGATGCAGCTAACCAAGGGCATCCCAGACAAGAAGGGGGGTGCAGACTGAGCCCAGCCGGGGAGAGGGGTGCACTTGGGGCTGCTGTGAGGGGTGGCGGGGCGGGCAGCACCCCGGCTCTGCCCCCGCTCTGCTCTGTCCCCCCTCCTCAGCGCTGCAGTTCCCCGCCGGGCCGCCAGGGGGCGGTATCGGCGGTGCACGGAGGGAGGGAAGCGGGGGTGCAGTTGGAGCCGGGGAGCCGCTCTTGCTCGGCGCGCGCGCCGCCTTTCTCTGGTGGCGGCCCGGGCTGGCGGCGAAGATGGCGGAGCCGAGCGGCGGCGGGCCCGGCCCCGGCGGGGAGGGTGAGGCGGGGCCGGGTGGCCCCGGCGGGGCTCTTATCCGAGTCACGGTGAAGACCCCCAAGGACAAGGAGGAGATCGTCATCGCGGACGGCGCCTCCGTGCGCGAGGTGGGGGCGGGAGCGGGCCTGGGGGGGTGTGGAGCGGCGAGGGGGCCTGGCCTGGCCTGAGGGGGCCGGGGGGCGCTGAGGGGGTATGGGCTGGGGGTGAGGGGGTTGGGGGGGTATAGGCTGGGGCTGAGGGGGCTGAGGGGGGGGAATATGGGTTGGGGATGAGGGGGCTGGGGGTGAGGGGGTATGGGCTGGGGGTGAGGGGGCTGGGGGGCGTATGGGCTGGGGGTGAGGGGCCCGGTGGGCCTGGCCGGGGTGTGAGGGGCGGGGGGGGGACCTGGCCAGGGGCTTGTTGGGAGGCACCTGGCTTCGGGGGGGGCGGAGGGCTTTCGAGAGGGCGTGAGGGCACCGGGGGCTTGGGGCAGTGGGGCAGCAGGGCTTTGGGTGGGAGATGAGGGCTGGAGGGACTTGGAGGACTTTCAGAGACCTGGCTCCGGGTTGTGGGGAGCCGGGGGGGCACCCGTGGCCGCTGGGGCCTTGCGGGATCCGAGCTGTGATGGGGAAGCTGGGAGACCTGGGTGCGGGCAGGTTCTTGGGAGGGGGCGGGGGGGCTTTGAGCGGGGAGCTGCCACTGGGGATGGGGACGGCCCTGGGGGAATCCGTGGGAGGGTTCGTGGGCGTCGAAAACGGGGCGTTGTTGGGGACGTGTGAGGGGCTTGGAGAGGGGCTTTGTGGGGAAGGGAGCTTTGGGGGGGGGAGTGGTGGCAGTTGGGGAATCGGGATGGGGGCTGGGCTGCGCGGGGAGTGGGAGGGAAGGCGTTCCTTGAGCGGTTGGTATGGGAAGAGTGCTGCGATGGGGAGAAGTGGCTTTAGGGACGGAGCTGGATGGGTGCGTGGGGGGCTGCCTGCCGGGAGGCAGCTGGGCGCTGCGCCGAGGGGCTGGGCGCTGGGAGGCAAAAGGAGAGGGGCTGGGCAAGTCCTTGGGGCAAAGGTTGGCTGGAGAGGAGGAAAGGGCTCACCAGCCCTTGTGTGTGGGCTGGGGGGTTGTCAGGCTGCTGGGAGGCAGCTTCACGGGTGGCGTGGGGTGGGCGGGAGGAGGCTGGAGTTCGCAGGGACTGGCTCCAGCGGGGTCGAAGTGGCTGTGCCCACTGGGGCAGGGAGTCATCGGCTCTTGGCTGGCTGTGTGCTTTGATCTGGGGTGTAGGGCATGAGGCTGCGGTGTGAAGGAGCTGGCGGGGATTTCCGGGGAGCAGAGTCATGGGGCAAGCAGGGACTGTAGGATGTGTGGCCCTCCTGCTCCCCAGAGCCCATTGTTTGTATAAGCACAATGTTACATGACAGCTTTAAGCAGGGCAGAGGGCACAAAGCTTTATGACCAGGATGACCTGGGGCTTAGGGCTTTGCTCTGCCAGGTGGTGTTTTTGAGGGTTCTGGTGTGAAGGCTGTGAGCCCCTCCAGGCAGGTGTGTCCTTCTCTTTCCATCCTCACCGTTCCCTCTGAATTTTCCATCCTTTGTGGCTTCCAAATGCAAGGGTTTGGTTTTTTTTCCCTTCAAATCGACTTGGGAATGCCCCAGCTGGGGTAGCAGTGAGGATTTTATTGGCAGGTGTTAATCCCACCCCATCACACAGGAAAGAAGAGGTGTCCGTCTTGTGTGGCGTGCCATGCTCCTAGGGAATTCGGTTGCAGAAATAGGAATTGGAGAAGACCTAGTTTGTTTCCATTGGCTGATAAAGGATTGTTCCCTTTTCCATAGAGCTCTGTCCTCTATTAAATCAGAGCTGGGCTTTCCTTAGGAAAAAATCAAATGAGCAGAGACCAAAACCAGTTCAGTCATTCAGAGGATAAACGGTGTATTTGGATTAGACCTAAGAGAGACACTTGATCTTGCTTTGGAAGCCTTCAGCTCATCTTGAGGTAATTGCTCTATTCTTTGTGAAGTTTTCTCCAGGTTTTGTAAGTGGAGAGCTTGTCTTTGGTTTTGGTTTGGGTTTTTTTCCTTAACACCTCAGACATCCTCAGTTGTCTAAGATGGTACCTGCCTGGGCTCCTTTTGGGTGAGGTACTGAAGGACTGTCGGTTCCCTGTGTGTAGTGGAGATGATATCTGGAGCATTAGCTTTAAATTTCTGGTTTCAGTCCTTTGCCTGAAAAATGCTTTGCTTGTTTTTCAGTTCAAAGAAGAGATTTCCAGGCGGTTTAAAGCCAAACAGGATCAGCTGGTTCTGATCTTTGCCGGGAAGATCCTGAAGGATGGAGACACGTTGAATCAACATGGGATCAAAGATGGGCTGACTGTTCACTTGGTCATTAAGACTCCACAGAAGTAAGAAACTGTTTGGTTGTGTAGGGGGGCTGGGGGTAAATGGATGTGATGAATAAATGAGGGTGGAGCATTTCTGCCCTGTCAGGGACCGGAGCAGGGGGTGTGTGTGGGTCCAGCTGTGGTGATCAGGCAGGAGAATGCTCCCAGGCTCTCTCCCTGCTGCAGCTTTGCTGTGCAGGTTGGGGGTTGATCACTCAGTCTGTCTTTTCCTTTTCCAGGGAACCCTCCTAATACTTCCCTAGGGATTTTTCTCAGCTGCACATGTATTCAATTATAAACATGCCAAACATCCAGCAGTAGCTCCCAAACCAAGGGAGCCAGCACTGAAAGACATAGCTGGCCTGAAAACTCCCCAGGGAGCCCACAAGCCACCCATGGCAAGGATACCTGCTTTGGCAGGGGGGTTGGACTCAATGATCTGGAGAGATCTATGGAGAGAGGCTGAGGGAGCTGGGCTGGGTCAGCCTGGAGAAGAGAAGGCTGTGGGGGGACCTCATTGCAGCCTTCCAGTCCCTGAAGGGAGCAGAGGAACAGGAGGGGAATCAGCTTGTTAAAGGGCAGAGACTGGCAGGACAAGGGGGCTGGAGTGAAGCTGGAGGAGGGAAGGGTGAGAGGAGAGATTGGGGGGAAGTTCTGTGCAGAGAGAGTGGTGAGGGGCTGGAAGGGGCTGCCCAGAGAGGGGGTGGGTGCCCCATCCCTGGGGGTGTTCAAGGCCAGGTTGGATGAGGCCCTGGGCAACCTCGTGTAGCTCCAGGCCTGGAGGTTGGTGGCCCTGCCTGTGGAGCTCTGTGATCCTTGAGGTCCCTTTCAACCCATGCCATTCTGTGATCTCTGGAGCTCCCTTCCAACCCCTACAATTCTGTGATACCTGAGGGGCTTGGCTCATCTTCCACACAACTCCTGTATGTGACTTAGCATATTTTGAACCTTTATAATTCAGTAATCATGGAAGAACCCACTGGACCTTGCTACTCGTCCTAACAAAGATAAGTTGCTGTTAATAGGAACTCCTTTCCCAATGAATTCAGGTTGAAGTTGAAACCAGAGCCTGGTCTTTCTTTCACTTCCTATCACACGCTGAGCTCTGAGTGAGCGTGAGCGCTCTCCTGCTCACAGGTGTGGTGGGGGCACGCTGTGTTTCTGGGTGGTACCCCTAGGCAGGTCTGCATGGGTGGGTGCTGCTCCTTGGTGGGAACACACAGAGGCTCCTGTATGACCTCAGTGGGGTTGTTTGCTGCAGTACCATTGGTGCACCCCACGGTAGCTCCCAGTTTGGATGCAGCTCCCTTGTATCTGCCTCGCGCCACGCTCAGCCTGCAGAAGGGATGCAGGATGAGCTGTAGGGTTAGGCTCTTCCCAGCACTATCCAGTGGAGTGATGGGAACAGTTGCTGTACTCCAGGTGTTGCTGTGTTCCTTTTGCTCTCAAAATCCCCTTCTCCAGCCCTTTCTTGAGCTCCCTGCTGCAGTCACATCGGGCTCCCGGCGAACTAACAGAGCTGCATCTCTTTGTGCAGTTCTGCTGTCCCCTGGGAGAGCTGCCTTACTGGCTTAGTCAAGATTACTGCTCTTTCCCCCTGCCCCCCCTTTTTTTTTTTTACAAAGATGAGCATGTGCATTGTCAGCTTCTGCAGGAGGCCTCTCTCTGGATCCTGCATCTCCAGGTAGCCCAATAATGGCCTGATGCTGTTTACCACCATCTCCACAGCAAACTCTGGTACTTGTGAGCCATTTCAGAGGGTAGATGAGAGCTCTGTCCTGCCCTGCTCATTTTTTTCCCTGCTAATAGTCATAGATAAGGGCTTACTGAAGACATTATAGCGTCTTCCTGTGCTGAGAGAAACCAAATGACCTTTCTGTCAGCTTCCTTCTTCCTTTTTTGTTCAGCTTCCTATTTGTTTTGTTTCCCCGCTCTCTGTCGTCTCCTCAGTGGCCACTGGCTTTCAGAAAGTGGAAAGGGACCTTCAGGTTTGATTTTTAAAGTCCTAGAATCAGAGTGAAAAGGAAAGGAAGTGAAGGAAAGGTATACTTGGATCAGTTTGGGGGAAAAATATCATTATTGATTTGCAAGAAGCTGTTATACTTCTTTACTTGTAAGTGGCATGTTTGAGGCATTCTTTGAGGTCAGTGAGATAAATTTTGTGGTCTGATTTCACATGAAAGCTCTTCAGCACTGGCCCAGGACTCACTGTTGTGACTGCAGATACTTCAGAGAATCTTTAAATGTTGTCTTTCAAATTCCTATCACAATCCTGAGGAGGAGCTTTGATAGCAAGGTGCTGCCTTGGGCTGGCTTACTCAGTAAAGCCGAGTCCAACGCTGTGGTTTATGGCATGGTATCTGCATGTGTCTATCAAAGAAGCTCCCCTGAACTTGAGTTGGAGGGGGAAGCCTTGCAGGCACGTACTGCTGCTGACAGAGATGTGAGTTCATAGCCAAGAAACATTCTGTAGCTTCACAGGATGGATGCTGGCTGGCTTGTGCCTCAGTTTCCCCATCTGTAGAGTAATGCTGATACTTCTTTTTGCCCCTGGGAGCACTGATAGGAATATTGAGTGCAGAAAAGCATATTCTCCCTTACCCCATGCACCAGCCCTGCTGTTACCTCCTGTGGTTTCTGTGGGAGCAGCAGGAGGATGTTCCTGTTCGGAGCAAAGTCGTTGCTCAAGGATATAGCTGAGGTAAATAGTTCAGTGTGATTCAGGGAAGAGCTGGATGCAACTCAGGCTAAGACCAGTCAAGCCACTTCACGTGGGCTGGGATAGAATGGCTGGGGCTGCTCTGCATCAGGCTGGGAGGCAGATTTCAGCAGATGGGAGGCATCTGGGAGCAGAGCTGGGTGTCAGTGCAGGCGGGGATGGGAGCAGCTGGGTCTGGTGGCTGTGGGGGCGACACTCACAAAAGGAGGAGGGCTCGGTCAGGGTTGGGGGCACTGCTCTGTGTCCCCCCCAGAGGACTCTGCTCCTGAGTCCCAGGAGTTTATTGCTGCCTTTTGTTTCTCTGCAGGGTCCAAGATTCAACGTCTGCTGCTTCTGCCCCCAATGCTGCTTCTGCCCCCACTGCAACCCCTTCCTCTCCTGCTGCCCCATCTCAGCCTTCCACATCCAGCAGTGCCGGTTCCGACGCAGGGAGCGGCAGCAGGCGGAGCAGTGGGTCAGGGACCATGGGAGGTCCTGGAGATGGAGGCCCTAATAGTGCTACATCCATCCTGTGTAAGTGAGCCTGTGAGAAGGTGTGACACAAAAGAAGGATTAAACCAAGGAGTTGGGGTCTTTGACCCCTGTACTTGTCTCTGGGCTTTGCATGAGTCAGTTGCTGGCATAGTGTGGTTTCCTTCTGAGGGTAATGCCATGTGTAGGGGGTGTCATCCCTCAGAGCTGCTGTAGGAATGTAGGATACCCCCCTAGATTAGTGTGGGTGCAGTTCAGCTGATGGGCTGGTCCTCTTTCTGCAGCTGCTGGCAGTTAACTGACTCTCCCTGTATCATCTTCTCTTTCCAGCTGGTTTTGGTGGCATCACTGGGCTGGGCAACCTTGGCATGGGCTCTGCCAACTTCATGGAGCTCCAGCAGCAGATGCAGCGGCAGCTGATGTCAAACCCAGAGATGCTTTCTCAGATCATGGAGAATCCCTTGGTGCAGAACATGATGTCTAACCCTGACCTCATGAGGCAGATGATCATGGCCAATCCCCAGATGCAGCAGCTCATGGAGCGAAATCCAGAGATAAGCCACATGCTGAATAACCCAGAGCTCATGAGACAGGTGAGTTGGTGCTCCAGGGCCTGTTCAAAGTGTGTTCAGGAGCATCTTTGAGGACCAGCTTCAGTGTCCACTCTCCAAAGGTAGCGTGTGAATGCCAGCTCAGTGATTTTAGAGATTCCTTCCTTCCAGCTGCAAGCTCCCCACAAAGAGGTCTTGAGTTAGGTGAAGACTCATTACTCAACCCACTCAGCTCTCACCTCCCTTGCAGGCCTATCGAATCCATTGTCTGTTGGGCACAAAAGGATGCTGGAATCATCCCAGCATGCTGCATCCAAGGCTACTGTGTTCTCATTGAGGAATGGGACTAAAAGCAGTCACAGAGAAGTGAAGCTACTGCAAAAGCTGTTTTTTTCCCCCCTCTCTATTTCTCTTGGTAGACTAAGTATAGACTACAGAGCTCTACAGTCAGTGTTTTACTACCTGGATCAGCCAGGAGCGCTAGTTGTAGGCTGGGATCCCAGAGCTTTTGATTTTCTTTACAGTCCCAGAACAAAAAGGGCATGTGCCCTAAAGGATTGGCTATCTGGGAGACTCATCAGGAGGGAAGCATAAGGGATGAGTGAGAGCCTGAGTGTTAAATAGCCCTTGACAGGACTCTGCTGTTCCCCTGGAGGAATCTCCTTGTCAGGAGATCTTTCTGGGATGCTGCTGGATGAGCCTAGTTCCTGTCTGCCTCTCAGTTATCGTTCAGCTGTGTTAGCTGTACATGAAATTCCAGAGCTGCAGGACCTCATTGTGAATGATCCATACTGAAGCAGCTCCTCAAATTAGATCTGGACCTTCCCTGTGCAGGGGAGAAACATCTGAAGCCTGGAGAAGGGAAATATCTTGGTTTCCTTGGAACAGGAGGGATCCAATCTCTTCCACCTTCTTAGCTTTTGAATCCAATCCACCTACTTTTGAGTGGGAACATATGGGTGTTAAATGTTTGGATGGCCTGATAGTGCTTAGAAACAAAACATTCTCATCCAGCTGAATTGAGGTTGAGGAGGAAGAGAGCTGAACAGGGATGGGAGGAGCCAGGATCCCTGGGCTCTTTTTGCTTGGATAAATGATCTCTCTGCTCTCTGGCTGTGAAACGGGTTTAATTATACTCTTTAGTCTGGGAGCTGAGCTTTAACTCTTTCAGTGCTTGGCTGGTAGATGAGGAGAATGCTCCTGAGCTGCTAACCAGGCTCTTGGTCCTCTCCACTCTTCCATGGTGCACGTGGGCCTGAGCTTTCCACATTTTCCCTCTCCCAGACAATGGAATTGGCTCGTAACCCTGCCATGATGCAGGAGATGATGCGGAACCAGGACCGGGCTTTGAGTAACCTTGAGAGCATTCCAGGAGGATACAACGCCCTGCGCCGCATGTACACCGACATCCAGGAGCCCATGTTTAGTGCAGCCAGGGAGCAGGTACTGCCTGTGTGTCTGTAAGTGGGGTGTAGCATGCTGAGCAGGACAAAGGGGGCTTTCCATGAGCCCTGTGCTAACACAGAAGATCTCTTCCCCAAGCGTGGCTGTCCCTCCCCTCCCGCTCCAGGTGATGAATGCAGCAGGAGAACCTCGTGTGGTGCCTGCTCAGCTGCTTTGGCTCCATGGTTTAGTGTATGAACAGAGACCTGCCCTTGCTCCTTTGGTCTCTGAGCAGGCTGGATGCCAGCTGAAGGCCCCACAGCTTCGTTAGCACAGCCCTTTGCTCTCAGCCCACCTCACTGGATTAGCTCAAGCCTGACGCCTCTGGATTGGAGCTGGCTGCCATCCATCTGGCTGGAAGCGCAGGAGGAGTGAGCGCAGGTCTGTCTGCAAACGGCTGTGCAGACGTACTCCAGGCTTGCTTTACCTACTGGTATGTCCGGGTGCTGGTTTTACATGGATGTTTTGAAGCCCTGTGCTTGAGGGAGCCAAATCAAGGGCTGTGGCCACTTCATGAGCCAGATTCCTTTCTGAGCGAGGTGTGTTGGGGATGATGGATTTCTCAGGAGGCAAATTATGGCACACAATTAACAAATTCTGGCCCTGGATGAATGTGATCTGCTGGCAGTTCCCTAACTCCTACAGGGGTGAGGTTAGTCTGATGTTCTCTGCTGGGGCTAACTGATGAACCTTGTGTAGCTCCAGGCCTGGAGGTTGGTGGCCCTGCCTGTGGCAGGGGGGTTGGAACTCTGTGATCCTTGGGGTCCCTTCTAACCCAGACCAGTCTATGATCCTATGATTCTAAGACTACTTTTTTTGTTTCTTTTTCCCTAGTTTGGCAACAATCCTTTCTCTTCCTTGACGGGGAATTCTGATAGCTCAAGCTCTCAGCCTTTGCGGACGGAGAACAGAGAACCGTTACCCAACCCCTGGAGCCCCACGCCCCCTGCTTCCCAGAGCCAGGCACCCAGTAGCGAAGGGAGCACTGGCTCAGCAACCACCCAAAGCACACCAACTGTATCCAACCCCTTTGGGCTGAATGCTGCTAGCATCGGGGCTGGTACGTAAGCAAGAGAGGAACCAGAGGGTGCTGCTGCCCGAACAGCTCACCCAGGCTTTCTCAGAGGGTGGTTCCCTCTGGTATTTGAGTGCCTGCCTGGCTGTGGCTGCTCCCTAGATGGATGAACAGGAGCAAGCACAAGTGGGTTGTTTCTTGTGTGCCTCTCAGAGGGTTACTTTGGGAGCTCTGATGTCCTGCAGCCCTCAAGAGCAGGGGAGAGTGGCAAGCAAAGTGTTGCCATCGCTGTCCATAGCGATACTTGGATGAAGTGAAGGGGTTGCTGTTGTGTGTCATGTTGGATTTCGGGCATTGCAGTGTTGCTCAGGCTTGTGAAGGGGTTTTGTTGTCTTTTCCCATCCCCCTTGCAGGCATGTTCAACAGCCCAGAGATGCAAGGACTCCTGCAGCAGATTTCTGAAAACCCTCAGCTGATGCAGAACATGATCTCGGCCCCTTATATGCGAAGCATGATGCAAACTCTTGCCCAGAACCCGGACTTTGCAGCACAGGTATGAGTGGTGTGGTTGTCTTCTCTTGTCAGAGAGGTGGTGAGCACAATGCTTGTGAGACCTGTCTGCTTCTAGAGTTGGAGTTGTTCCTCTTGCAGAAACCAGAGCGCTGAGTGAATACAGACAGTGTTGTTACCTTTCTTCATAGCCTGAAGGTGGTCACCATGCTGAGTCCTGTGTCTTAGCAGAGCCCCTACCAAAAAAGGTGGCTTTCAGAGGGACTTGGGAACCGTCCTTCTCTCTGCCCTTGGCCAGGTGGCCAAAGTTCAACGCTGCTGTCAGGAACTGAGCTGTCCTGTTTCAGTCCCTGTTAGAGTGGGAGCACGTTGAAAGCCCAGGGAGGGAGTCAGGGGCATGACTGACTTGTTCTTAGTTCTGTAGGGTTTAACAGCCCTCAAAAGTGGCAGCAACCCTCTGACCCTGCCTACATGTGCTGTCTCTTGCTAGATCATGGTAAATGTCCCCCTCTTTGCTGGGAATCCACAGCTTCAAGAACAGCTCCGCCTTCAGCTCCCAGTCTTCCTGCAGCAGGTAAAGGCCCCTGTCTGGCCCTGTGCTGCTCTCATCCCACGGGCTCCAGAGCTTAAGGAAGCATGTGGGCTTGGGTGGTTTGGGCTGTGAAAGAAGGGTTTGCAGAGAAAGGAAGCACTTGCTTAGCCAAGGCAACCTGGATAACCTCAAGGTAGATTTCATATCCAACTCGTTAAGCTGCGTGAAACTGCTGTGTGGACAGTCTCACAGAAATTAAACCAGCTGATTGTGCTAGAGCAGCTGCTTCACTAGTGTAAACCAAACAAAACTGCTTTAGTTCCAAGATGTGTGCCCCCAGCTCTAATCTGATTCACCTAGTTGCTGTAAGAAATTCCAGCTGAACTCTCTGAGTGTCCCTGTAGATGATCCCTGCGGTCTGGAGGCTCGAAGGAGGAACCAGACTCGTAGGTTCACCCTGGCTGTAGGGCAAGAGGCGCAGCTCTCTGCTGGTTGTTAGATGGAAGCTGGTGGATCTCTGGCTGGGGCAGCTCTCGCTGGTTGGTACCGCTGTGTCTCTTTGCCTTTGTTCCCAGATGCAGAACCCAGATTCCCTCTCCATTCTCACCAACCCCCGCGCCATGCAGGCTCTCCTCCAGATCCAGCAGGGACTCCAGACGCTGCAAACGGAGGCCCCAGGACTAGTGCCAAGGTAATAAGCACTTTAGAGTGGGTTTCTGTGGGCAGAACTGACATGCCTGATGCCAGCAGGCAGGTTAGCTGTTGATTCATCCAGAAGATCTGCTTAGGGCACTGTGGCATGGGGACTTGGGGGTGCATGTGTGCCCGTGAGCTCCAGCTAATTAGCACTTTCTCGTTGGTGTAGGAAGTCCTCAACCTTTATTTTTGGGGTTTTTTTTGAGAAAAGGTTTGGAAACCACTTGTTTCCTCCCCCATCTTTTGTTTGCTGTATTCAGTATTGGCTGAACTCAAGAACTTTATCTCTGGGGAGCAGGATGAGATGCACAGCCGCAAGGTTTTTTGGGGGAGGGGGTACATTGGGGCAGACTGCTCTGCTGGCAGCCCTCAGGCCTTCTGCTCTCTGGCAGCGTGGGTCACGTTCAGTCTCTGCAGTTCCTTTCAGGCCTGTGCCTCTGTTAGGATTTCACACTCCCAGCACCGTGTGTGACCAGGATACAAATGCAGCTGGTTTAATTTACAAAGCTGTCCTATCCTCCGAGCCTCAGCGAGGGCCAGCCTGGCACAGCCTGCTGGTTACCGTGCTGCCTGGCTCTCTGGGGACACCCAGAAGTGTCAGCTTGCCTCTGACAACACCCTGCCTTCCTCCACAGCCTTGGCTCCTTTGGCATGCCTCGAATGCCCCCGTCCTCCACAGGAGGAAGCACAATCCCGGAGAACCCCGTTCCTTCCGCTTCGACGCCGGCCAGTGCCTCTCCAGCCGGGGGTGGTAACCCCCAACAGCAGCTCATGCAGCAGATGATCCAGCTGCTGGCCGGAGGAAGCTCTCAAGTATGTAATGCCCAGCTGCCACACTTCTGGGGAGGGACATCTCCAGGGTGAGGTAGAGGTGGGACCAACCCCACCCCGCTCTAGAGATGTGGTCCCCACCAGGTTTCTCTTGGCTGTGGTGCTTGATGTTAAGTTTGGTGTCTCAGGCTGGGTAGTTCTTTGGGGTGTAGTAACCTTTTGGAGCTAAGAGTGCCAGGGATCCTCCTCCCAGTGCTGCTGTGACTGTAGGTACAGGACTTGGACTGACTGTGGGGTGTGGCTGAGCCCTGGGACAGGCTGCCCAGGGGGGTGTGGAGTCTCCTTCTCTGGAGATATTCAAGACGCATCTGGATGCTGACCTGTGTGACCTGTCCTAGGGACCCTGCTTTGGCAGGGGGTTGGACTCAATGATCTCTTGAGGTCCCTTCCAACCCCTTACAGCTCTGTGATTCTGTGGGGAGGTGGGCACCACTGTGGGGATATAGGTACTGTCACTAAAGGAGCCTGGAGCATTTGTGAGTGCCTAAGGCTGAGCTGGGGCTCCCTGCTCAGCCCTCCCTGCTGACCCTGCCCGTATCAGGTGCTGATCTCTGCTGTGTGACTCTCAGGTCTTTGTCCTTTCCCTCTGTAGGCGCAGAGTCCTGAAGTGCGATTCCAACAGCAGCTGGAGCAGCTGAACGCCATGGGCTTCATAAATCGTGAGGCCAACCTCCAGGCTCTTATTGCCACTGGTGGAGACATCAATGCAGCTATTGAGAGACTGCTGGGCTCCCAGCCTTCCTAAACTCTTGTCATGCTGCCCCGCAGACGTCAGCACACGCATCCATACACATGCAAAGGGGATCTTTCAGGAAAGCCCACCATCATTTTCATATCTGACAGCTGTCCATGTATTTAAAACAAAAAAAAAGATACAGCTTAACCCTTGACCTTCCTACTAAGTTAAGATTTCATGTTGAAATGCTCTTTAACTGGCTTGTATGTGGATTCCAGTTCTCATCGTGGCCACAGAGACTTCAGATGTGTATTTTTTCCTAAATATGCCCTCTGTCTCAGACACTCTTCTCTCTCTCTCTAGATGGTAGAGGCGATCCTTCTAGTTACTTACCTGAATGATTGTGTTTTGAGTAGCTTGATTTTAACTGTACATGATTCCTTCCCCTAGCCCTCCTTTAAGGCAAAATATTTAAAACTTGAGCCAAGTTTGGGTTTTGGTTCTTTTCTCCCAGCATCTTATTGGGAATGGATCAAAAGAAAAATTGAAAATGACCTGGAAATTTCTGGTGTCGTTTGTCTTAATGTTCCATGGGATGAACTGAGCCTGTGTCCCTTGCACATGGGTGCCTCTGATCTCCTGCTAGAGGGTTAAAAGTGGGGGTGAACTGCATTTGAAGCACGTCCTCTTCACACCCTTGGGATGGTGTAAAGGAGCCTGGATGCCTTCAGGGATCAGGCTTGAGAGGGCTGTGTTGGAAAGGTGTTGTTTCTACCCAAGCAGTGATTTATTTCTTGTGCAGTGGTGTCAGGGGTTTGTTGACTCTCCTGCTCAGTAGGCTCATTCCTCAAAGTGTGCAAACAAAACAAACCCCCCCCAAAAATGAAATTTAAAAAGAAGTGAACTTGAACATCTTGCTTCACTGGAAAATGTTGGAAGATCATGTTCTTTCCACTTTAGATCCATCTTCCATTCCGGCCCTCCTTCCCTTCCCCCCCCCCCCCTCCCCACCCCCATTTCGGTGTGTTTGAATGTTACAACTCTGAGGAACTCCCGAGGATCAGCAGGGTGATCTCTTCCCAAGAGCCTCCGTGGCTGTGTAATTTGCATACCATTTTTATCAAAGAGAAATAAATGCGCACAACCATCTGTCTCCCTGCACTCCCTGTATCTTCCTTGATTGCCACGTTTCAGCTGATTGAGTTCCCATAGTTACTTCTGATTAATCTATCTTGTTTTCCCCCCCTTCCTCCATGCTTACTACCTCTTGCAGATTGTGAGGGGCTGTGGTGTAACCTCCCCACCTGGACGAGCTGGTGGCAGGAAACCTTTCTAACGCCTGGAGAACGCAGCTGAAGGTTTGCTGCTTGTCCAACCCTGAACGTGGCCTTTTGGAAGCTTCCTTTGAGCTGAGGACTCTCAAGTAGGTGTAGGACAACAGGTAGTTGCACTGTGTTGACCAGACCTCATCTCCAGTGGTTTAAGAAGCCAGTGGGTTCTGCTGAGCCTGGAGGTGTTTGCTCACAGCTGGATGGTGCCAGGGAACCCAGGCAGCTCTGTGCATGGTGGATTTTCCTGTAGCAAGCATGGTGCTTGCTAGCTGGGTGTTAATGTTCTGGGGGGGGTTATTTGGTGGTTGGTTGGGTTTTAAGTTTCTTTTTGTAGGGGAGGATTGGGTAGTTGGGAGGGAATGGGAGGAATCCTGTGCTGCTTTCTGGTATACCAGTAAAACCTGCTGCACCCAGCTTGCTCCGGAGTCGGAGATGGGATCTATCAGTGTTGGGTGGTGGTGGAGAGTGTAGGTGGAGCAGTGGTTGCTTGAGAAAACATGGGAGTGCAGAGGGATGGGAAGTGCTCCAGCCTTTGTGTACATGCATCACGAGGAGACAGGTTTCTTTCTCTGAGGATTCAGAAAGCCTAGCTTTAATCTCTTAGAGGCTGTGCTTGTACACATGGATTTCTTCTCACAACCCCTCCTCAAACATGAAAAGAATTCACAGATAGGTACCTAAGGATGGGTACTGAAGCTCCTGACTGCTGCAGGGTCACAGCTCTTCCCTCATGTTGCTGATCTGCCCCTTTGCAGCTAAAAATGGGCTTCTAAAAAAGCCTGTGTGGTCCTTTGTGTTCTCTCAGATTTGGCAGGTGGCCTTTGCCTGCACTAAGGTCTGTTTATCTCCACAGAGGGTTCCTCCTTGCAAGCCAGCTCTTGCAAAGAATGCCTGTGGGAGTTGTGGACAGAGGATGGGGTAACCAGGGAGTGGGGAAGGCAGCTGGAAGGTTCCTCCAAGGCTGTGGCTGCTGTTGCTGCTTTGGTTTGGAAGCAGAGCTTGTCCAAGGCCAGAGCAGAGCGGGACAGACACTGGCTGGCAACACTGGTGTGGCAGAGGAATCCTGCCCCAGCGCAGGGGGGCTGCTGGGGATTGTTGGGGAGAAGGAGCATGCTTCTCCTGGAGTCCTTTCTAGGATACTTTTATTCCTTAAGCTTGGCTCTTGCTTTTCCAGAGAGGGCTCTGGATGGGGGCAGGTAGGTGGAAAGCTGGTCTGAGAATCCCCTCAAGGATCAGCGTTGTCCTCACCTCAGGGAGAAGTGAGGAAGGGGAAATGCTGGCTCTTCACAGCCTGTTCAGTCCTCACTGCCTGTCTGAGCAGGAAAACACATTCCTCCTGTCTCCCCACAGCGTCCACTCTTGTGTCAGTTTGGGGTCACTCCTCACCTGCTGCCAGCCCACCGGCCAAGGTGCTAAACCAGAGATAACCAGGCAGCTGCTGTCTCAGCCTCAGCCTCTGTTTGCACTGATGTTCCTCCACCAGCTTCCCCACAGCGATTTGGCAAAGCCACCACGCTCCCTGTGGCTCCAGAGGGGCTTTGCCATGCTCATGTGGAGCAGCTGGGGGAATTTGTGGCTCCAGTGAAGCCACGTGGAAGGGAGCAGCTGCTTCTCCCCCCCACAGAGAAGGGCACAGGCTCTGGGAAATGCTCTGCACCGGGCTGGGGTCACCTCAGAAACCTCTAGAGAAGGTGAATTCATGTCCCTCAAGCTGAAGAGTTGGCAGACCCTTAACTGATGCATGTCTGGGACCTGAGATAGCACTGCTGCCACCATTAAAGTGTCTTACTGTCCTGTGGTGACACCAAACTGTCCCCAACTCCCCTGGGATGCAGAGAGGTTCTCCAGTTCCAGCAGGTCCTTTCTTGGAGTCTTTGATTTATTTATTATTTTTAAAAAATCTTCCTTAAATATCCAAACTGCTTGGATAACTGATTATATGACTGTGTAACAACTGACCCTTGGATCTGATAGGAGTAGAATCTCCCCAGAACACCTGGCTCAGGCAGGGGCTGCCATCCCAAAGCAGTCTGATACTTCACTACTCACAGGCAATATTCCTGTGTGTCCCAAAGACATGACTTTTCAGCCAGTTCCTTGTGCACAGTGACAGCACAGATAGAAAGTAAGGGCAAAAGTAAAGTGGATTTCTTTATTTTAATAGAAAAATCTATCACTGCTAAGCCTTGGCATGTCTTGCCCCTGCTGCTCCTCCTGCCACCTGCATCTTCTGCCACAGAGAAATCAATCATGAATAATTCAATAATTCATCTTGGTAGGTAGATAAGCAGATAGATTAATATTCTTAATAAATTATTCTTAATAAATAATCTCTATAAGTGGAAGTTAGTAGACAAGTAGTCCTGATAGGTATTTGCTTACCCATCTATCTATTTCTCTAAGAAGCCTTAGTAACTAAATAGTAAGTGGTTTTGATGGGTAAATAGATGGATAAATAGTCTTTATAACGAACTGAATAAATACATACGTGTTCCTTAGAAGTAAAATGAAATAAAATGAGTTACAGGCTCTGCCCAACCCCTCAGCCCTTACAGGAGTGATGTGCCCCCCAGCTGCACTGAGCCCCCTCTCTTCAGCAGGCTTTGCAGGCTCCTCTGGAGCTGCTGCAACCTGTGCTCTGGTCCTCAGGGAGCAGGAGAGCAGGGTGCTGTGCCCATCCCCACGGTGCTCTGGCCCTCACTCCTCGGGGAGCAGGAGAGCAGGGTGCTGTGCCCATCCCCACACACCGGGATGAACGCTGAGCTCAGGGCTCTGCCCTGCACCTGCCTGGGGAGACTCTGCCCGCAGCCCTGAGCAGGGTTAGTGGGAGCCAACACCTTCCTCCCTGGAGCAAAACGGGGGAGAAGGGACTGGTGGCTCCCCAGCATCAGTGGGGGGAGGAATGGACCTGGGGTGAGATGTGCAGAGGAGCCCAGGCATGTGATGGGTGCTGCCAGCCCACCCTGGGCACCCATCCAGGGCATCCATCCCGATGGGATCCTGCTCCCCAGCAGCCCAGCTCGGTCTGGCCTTTGTTTGCCCTTGGCTGGGGAGGCAGAGGAGGCTTTGCAGACTGGTGAGCAGGGAGCTTTTTGGTGAAACCTGAATTCCTGGCTGTTTCCTCTCCTTTTGCTCCAGGGGTGAGGCTGGCTGAGCCATTTGGGGCCATTTGTGCTACCAAGGACTTATTTTACTGTACCTCTTCCCCCTTCCTGGAGCACCACAGCCTTTTCCCCCAGTGTGTAATGATTTCAAGTTGGAAATCAAACCTCTTCAACGTGGAGGGGGGAGATAGAGCAGGAAACAAACATCCAAATTCTTTCCAGAAACCTTATTTTATTTTATTTATTTTTATTTTCTTTTATTTTTCTTTTTATTTTATTATTGATTTCATTTTAACCTTAATTGTATTTTATTTATATTTTATTTTTTATTTTTATTTTTTATTTTATACTTTATTTCTTATTTTTAATTTTTTTTTTAATGTTTTTATTGTATTTTATCTCTAAGGTCCCTGCCCACCCCATGGGCTGTTTGCAGCTGCCACAGATTATGGGGGAGCAGCTTCCAACTGTTAGTAACTCCTGAATCTGCTACAAGAGGGGGGGTCAGCAGGGAAAACTCCCAGGGTTAGGGTGTTATGGGGGGGATAGCTTGGGGAAAAAAACCTCCCCAAATACGTATATCGAGCCGGAACAGCATCTTTGCTCAGCCTTTGCAGGAGCTGCAAGGCAGGGCCAGAGGTAGAGCAGCCTGGGTGATGCCCCTTGGCCTCTCTGCTCAACTCTGCAGTGGGTCAGGGTAGCAAACCAGGGTTTGGAGAGCAGCTGGGACACCCCCAGCTCCCCGGGCTGCCTGCCAGCAGGGAGTGACCATGTCCTGCTCAGGTCCCTAATCGAGTTGCTCTGGCTTGGTTTATTTTTAATTCCTCAGGCAGGTTGATACCGTGTCCCCCCGCAGCAGCTCGCCTGGGCCCGGCCGTGTTCCACCAGGACTTGCACATGGGCCCACTGTTCCCAGTTTGTGGGGTCAGCTGTGCTGGAGTGCCTGGGGCAGGCTGGAGACTGGGATTTATGTCCTGTCCCTGGGGGTGTTCGGGGCCAGGTTGGCTGGGGCCCTGGGGAACCTTGTGTAGCTCCAGGCCTGGAGGTTGGTGGCCCTGCCTGTGGCAGGGGGTTGGAGCTCTGTGACCCTTGGGGTCCCCCCCCAAACCTGGCAGGAGGGTTGGAGCTCTGTGCTCCTATGATTCTACGATTTGTTGTTTGCTTCCCTTAACGTTAGAAACAACAAAATCCCAAGTCTTCCAGCCTGCCCCCAGGCTGAAGGGTGTGCAAGGCAGCAGAGGGTGGTCCAGAGAGCATCACCAGAGCTGGCCTGGGAAGGGGGGTGGATTTTTGTGGTGCTGGGATGTGGTTGTGCTGCCTCAGTTTCCCCAGCTCATGGCTCTGCTCCTCCATGAAGGTTATTGCTGCTTTTTTACATCCTAGCAGATAGTGAAATATGGAGCAGTCAAGGCCACTGCCCTGACGACCTGGGGCTGCTGTGGTCTCCTGGAGATAAACCCCCAGCGCTGTTACCAAGGGGAGCGGGAGGCAGCAGGCACCGGGATGGGAACCTGAAGTGCAAGGACATGCAGGAGCGATGCTCATGGGGCTGGGAGCAGGGCAGGGGACGTCCCCTGACCCTGATGGCTGCGGCGCTGGGTGCAAAGTACAGAGCTGGTGCCTCTGCGATGTGGGGCAGGCCCCATGGCACAGCACCCACCACATGCACCCAGCTGTGCGCCTCGTGTGCCCATGCAGCCCACCCCCCTGCTTGTGCCCATCCTGCAGACCCCACTGCATGCTTTGCACCCCCGAGACCCCTCAGACCCCTCATCCTCCTCCTCCTCACCTGGGGCGGCCTATCCCAGGAGCAGAGGCGTGCGAGGCCTCGTGGCTGCTCTGCCTTTAGGCATTGCACAGGGAGGCTGAGGTTTGTGCATGGGGGTCACCAGCCCCCCAATCTCCCCCTGCCCAGTGCTGCCTCCACGCTGGGCCACATCCTCCTCCTGCCTCAGGACTTTGCTAGAAAGGGGATGCGATGCGGGTGCAGCGTCACCCGGGGCAGATCCCCCGGGGCGAGGGGTGCGAGAGCAGGGGGATCCCCACTCTGCAGGAGCACCCCAAGCTCAGGGGAGTCTTAGAGCGGGACTGGCCCAGGATTAGGCTGGCCTCAGTGGCTGATGGTGCTGGGACGGAGTTCGGAGGGACGCGGGCACAGCCTGGCCTGGGGCATGGGGCTGTGTCCAGGGTGGGCTGGGGGCCCTGGCGCCGACACAGGGTTTGGCCTGAGAAGTACACACAGCACTGCCAGCACGTGTGAGGCACGTGGCGAGCAGCAGGCACACCTGTCGTGTCCTCACACATTGTGTGCTCACGTGTCATGTGCTCATCCATTGGGTGCTCGTGCACCATGTGCTCACACATCGTGTGCTTGTCCACTGGGTGCTCACACATCACATGTTCATGCATCGTGTGCTCACGTGTCATGTGCCCGCACGCTGCTCCCCATGCAGCCGTGTGACGTGCAGGCAGGAGGGACACACAGTGCAGAGGCACCGGCGTGTAAACGCTGCATGGGTGCGTGTGTGACACACGGTCAGTCCTGTGGCACACCCAGCTCTGGGGGAGGTGTGTGTACATGTCTGTGCCCGTGTGTGTCTGTGTGTGTGCAGGCCTGTGCCCTCGTGTCTGTGCACACTCAGCGTTACCTGCACGTGTGGGTTTGTCTGTGCATGTGCCTGTCCATGTGTGTATGTGTGTGTCCCCATGTTCCATGTCTGTGTCCCCGTCCCCGTTGTTGTGTCCCCTCATGTCCCCATCCCCTTGTGTCCATGTGCCCCATGTCCATGACCCCATCCTCCCATCGCCATGTCCCCCCGTCACCATCTCCTTGTGTGTCCCTGTGTCCATATCCCCATCCCATGTCCCCATCTCCCCGCGTCCATGTCCTTCATCCCCCCAATATCACACCCATCCCCCTATGTTCCCCATCCTCCCCCATTTCCCCCATCCCCGTGTCCTCCCCATGTCTCCACCCGTGTCCCCATCCCTCCCATGTCCCCCATGTCCCCCCATATCCCCATCCCCTTCTGTCGTGTCCCCCCAAATCCTTCCATGTTCCCCCATTCCCCCGTGTCCTCCATCCCCTCCCCATGCCCCCCCACCCTCCCGTGTCCCCCGTCCCCCATCCCCTCCCCATGCTCCCTCCACCCCCCCATGTCCCCTCTGTCCCCCATCCCCTCCCCATGCCCCCCCCCAGGTCCCCCTGAGTCCCCTCCGTCCCCGCATCCCCTCCCCACGCCCCCCCAGGTTCCCCGGTGTCCCCTCTGTCCCCCATCCCCCCTCACCCCCCGCCTCCCCCGCTCCTGCGCACGCGCCCCCGCCAAGCCCCGCCCCGCGCACGCGCAGCCCCGCGGCGGGGCCGCCCCACCGCCGCCACGCGGGCGCTCGGCCCCGCCCCCTCCCCGCCGGGCCGCGTGCGCAGCCGCCGCCTCCATCCGCGCGGCCGGCGCCGGGTCCCGCTGCCGCCGCCATGACGAGCGCGGCGGGCGCCGGGATGCGCTTCGCCGAGCGGCAGCTGCGGCGGCACGGCTGGCGGCGAGGTGGGGCCGGCGGCGGCGGGGGGGGGGCGGTCCCCACAGTTCCCCCCCTGCCCCATCGCGGGCCGCGGGGTGACGGCCGCCGTTGTCCGCAGGGCGCGGGCTGGGGAAGCGGGAGGACGGCGCCGCCGAGCCCATCCGGGTGAAGGTGAAGTGTGACACGGCGGGGGTGAGTGCGGCCCCCGGCCCCGGCCCCGCTCCCGGGTGGCCGGTTGGATGGCTGCTCTGACCCCCGCAGGTCGGGCACGACGCGGCGGAGCCGTTCTCCTTCCACTGGTGGGACCACGTCTTCAACGAGGCGGCCGCCGGCATCGCTGTGGAGCCCGGGCAGGTAGGGGAGGGCTTGGGGTGGGTGGTCAGCGGGCGCTTTGCGGTGCCTTTTGGCCGCCTCAAAGCCTCTGCACCCCGCGGCGCCCCGCTCGGTGCCGCTGGAAGGGTGAATCCCCCCGTCCCGGACGCTCCCGGAGCCCTTGGCTTCTCCGTGCCCTCAGGACGGCGTGTCCGTGAAGGCGCTTTCCCGGCGGGGACTCGGCATCAGCAACAAGAAACCCCGCCAGGCTGGCGGCGCCGGCGGCATGCTGTACGGCCGCTTCGTGAAGGTAACCGGCCCCGGGCAGGCTGCTGAGCCCTGCACCCCGCCGCCTCCCCAGCCCATCGCTGCTTGGGCACCCCCCCTTTTCCCTTGTCCCCCTCACGGCTGCTCCCCGCAGGCAGCCACGCTCACGGCGCACGGGGAGGAGTCCCTGAAGCTGCCCACCGGCTCCGAGAGCAGCGAGGAGGAGGAAGAGGAGAAGCTGGACCTCTCTTCTGCCAGGAGGCAAGGCTAGGGCGGCAGTGTGTGCCCCGGGATGCGGCAGTGGGGAGGGATGAGGGTGCTGAGCCCTGGTCTGGATGGAGCTCCCCCCATGCCAGTGCTGGGGGTGACACATCCTGTCCGCATCCCACAGGCTGACGGATGAGGAACTGATGCGAGTGTGTGGGGGCCGCACAGCACACAAGTAAGTGGCTGGTGGGGGCTGCAGGGTTGGGTTCCTCCTCCTCCCTATCCAGCAGGCTGGGCTGGGGGGCACGTTCCCTGCCGGGGAGGTGCCAGACCCCGGCTGCCCATGGTCACTGCAGGGGTGCCCGTCACGGCCTGACGATGAGCGCCAAGCTGGCTCGCCTGGAGCAGCAGGAGCGAGCCTTCCTGGCCACCTACCGACCTAAGGAGCAGCAGGGGAATGAGCCCCTGGAGAGCAGCAGCCCCCCAGCTGGGAGGCAGGAAAAAAGGAAGAAAAAAAGGAAAGAGTCCAGGGACGGAGCTGATCCCGAGGTGCTGCAGAGCCAGGAGCTGTGTGGAGAGGAGGAGGAGGTGGTGGGAGAGGAAGGGAAGGTCGTGAAGAAGAAGAGGAAGAAGAACCAGGAACCAAGTGGAGAAGAACAGGTGATGGGGGAAGAGGGGAAGGAGGCAAAGAGGAGGAAGAAGAAGAAGAAGAAGCAGAAGGAAGAAGATGAAGGAGAGCCAGCTGAGACAGAGAAGGAGGAGAAGAAGAGAAAGAAAAAGGATGTCAGAGAAGAGCTGGCTGAGACAGAGGTACCTCTACAAGACACAGATGGGCCAGACCAGGCCGGGCACAGGACCAGGAAGAAGAGGAAGAAAAGGAAGAGGGAGCCAGAGTGACGAGGGGCCAAGGCTGCCGTCCTGTGCAGCTGCTGGTACCATCTGGCTCTGAGGGTCCCAATCCTGCCTGCTGGCACTGGTGGGTGCCCAAGGGTGCTCCAGTCTCTTGCTGGTGGAGCCCAGCTGGCTGTTTGCTGCCTGGGGCTGCTGGAGCTGGACTGAGCTCTCTTTCAGTCCCTGAGCCTTACTTCCATCCGGGGAGCCCCAGTTCCCACCAAACCCTGGGGCAGGGACCCATTTTCCATGGGATCGTCACAGAGGGACACAAGGGGACAGACCCCAAGGGGACAGACATTGGTTTTCTTCTCCCAAGGCCATGATTAAACCTTTATTGCAGTTAAACTATCCCAAAGTGTGAGGTACATTGCAGTTGCCTACACCTAGAAGCACTCAAGAGTGGGTAGCAGCCCAAAACAGAGCCAGGCAGGCACCCTGCTTCTCCCAGGAGCTTTAGTCTGCAATGAACTTCTATCCTGGAGCTCACAGAGGTGCTGAGCATCCTCACGTGGCAGAATCAGGCTGTGCCAAAGCCAGGCCTGGCCCTGCTGAGCCCTGTCCCTAGGTCAGCTGCAGGACACAGTCTGTCTCGGGGTAGGGGGGCAGGTTTAGAGCGTATTTCTCCTGGAGTGCAGCAGGCACAAACCTGCCCCCCAGGAAGTGGTAGCGCCCAGCAAAGTGCATGGCCGCCTTCTTGGGCGCCGTGAGCGAGATGAGCATGTCAGGCTGGAGACCATCTGCCTTCCCCTTCTCCACGTCCCAGCCTGCAACGAGCCCCCAGGTCGGGCTGGAGCCAGGAGGACCCTGGCCAGGCACCTTCCTCCATGGGCTCTGGGCATTACTCACCTGAGGGGATGTCGATGCTGGCGATGGGCACCGTGATGTGCTCAAGGGTGCTGAGGATGCTGCCGAAGGGCTCCCGCACCGCTCCCTTGAAGCTGAACCCGAAAATTGCATCCACCACCAAGCCGTAGAGCTCATCGATGAGAGCAGCCTGCAGTGGGGGAGGCAGTGGGTGAAAAACGACCCCAGGGCAGAGCTCTGAGGGTGTCTGCTCCCTCGGTGGGGGCTGCTCTTCACCTCGGCTGGGAACTCAGAGAGGAAGGGGATGTCCATCTTCTGGCACTGGGTGGTCAAACCTTCGAACAGGGGCTTGCTGGGGCGCTTGGGGTAATACACAGTCGGCTGGTAGCCCTGTGAGAGCAGAGGGACCTGAACTGTGTGCCCTGGCACCAAGAGCAGCCAGAGGAGTGGGACCCCCAAAGCTTGTGGGGATGGGGGGACACGGGGGTGACACGCAGCCCGGGACAGGGGGACATGGGGGTGACACGCAGCCCCCCTGCATGAGACTCACAAACATCTTCAGGTGCCGGGCACACACCAAGCCGTCGCCGCCGTTGTTCCCTGGCCCACACACAACCAGCACAGCGGGCTGGCTGGTGGTGAAGGAGCTGGGTGGGTAGGCCTGGGGTGGGATGGGAGGCACAGGGTGATGCTGGGGCTGTGGAGCCAGGACCCCATCCCTCTCGGGACACCCAGACACCCACCCTCCCCTCCTGTGCCCACCTTGGCGATGGCAGTGGCGCAGCTCAGCCCCGCCAGCTCCATCAGCTGGTCCACGCTGAACTTGTACTCGGTGAAGAGCTCCTGGTCGATGGCCTGGGCCTCCTCCTGCCTGGGGAGGGGAGATGGCACCCCTGGGGACCCGAATCCCGGGGTCCTCCACGGGGCTGGGGGCAGCCTGGGGCTGCGGGGACCCCCTGGGCTTAGCAAAGCACTGGCAAGTGGGGGGGGGATTGCAGGGCCCAGCTCCCCAGGCCGGGTACCCCCAACCCTCCCGCACCCTCGTGTCCTGCCCGACCCCCCCCCGCACCCCCCATGTCCCGCCCGACGCCCCCCCCAGGCGCACCCCACTGACCGCCGCCTCACCCTCCCCGCACCCTGCCGACCCCCAAACAGCCCCCGCACTCTCCACCGCCTCCCAGACGCCCCCCCCGGGTCCCCGCTCGCCCCCCGCAGTCGTACCCGAGGAAGCGGAGCCCCCGCGGGCCGGGCCCGGCGCTGGGCCCGTGCATGGCGCGGCGGGGGCGGCACCGGTCCCGCTCCCAGCCCCAGCCCCGGGTCCCGCAGCGCCCGCCCGCCCGCGCCCCCGCCGCCACCAGCAGCCCCAACCCCAACCCCAGCAGCGCCCGCGGCCCCGGCATGCGGCGGGCCCGGCCCGGTGCGGAGCTCGCCCGGCGCAGGCGCGGCCCGGGGCGGAGCGCACATCCCCCGGGGAGCGGGGCGGTGCCGAGCTCCCCGCGGAACCTCCCCATCCCCGCCCCCGGCCCCGGCCCCGGCTCGGGAAGGAGCGCGGCACAGGCCCAGGTTCAGATCCATGTTGCTTCTAGTACCGGGAACGGGCTTCCACCCCCGCATCCTCCCCCCCGACCCCGCGGGACGCGCGGGCCGGGCCAGATCCTGGTGCCGGATCCTGGTGCCCGGTCCCGCTGCGCCCCCTCCGCCGCGTCCCGGCCCCATCCTCCGTGTCCCGGCCCATCCGCCGCGTCCCGACCCCGTCCTTCTTGTCCCGGCCCATCCGCCGCGTCCCGGCTCCATCCTCCGCGTCCCGGCCCCGTTCCCCGCGTCACACGAGGCTGCAGACGCGGGACAGCATCCTGCTCCCCGTGCGGGGGTCCCGGTTCCCCCACGGCCGGCACTCGGCAGTGGGGGCTCCGGCGGGGCTGGGGGCAGCGAGACCACGGTGGGGTTACAGGGTGCGGGGTGCAGAACAGAGTGTGGGAGTCGTATTGGGGGGTGCTCGAATCCCTTCCCCCATGTGCTGCCCCATCTGCAGGGCTGCGGTTTGGTGCTGGCTCCGAGGTACCAAAGCCCCAAGGTTTTGGGTTTGGGATGAAGCTGCTGCAAGGAGTGGAGGTGCCCCAAACCTTGCTGGGGGGGGGGATGTCTCCATCCCTGCACCCTCCCCTCAGAGGGCACTGGAGCCCAGAACATCCACCCTGCTCCCTTGCCCGCATTACCTACCGCCCCGGGGTCCTCGGCTGGAGGGGTTGGTGGTCACGACGCCCTGAGAACGGCAGCATGAGGGGGGAGAACCACAGCCCTGGGCTCGCTGGGGCAGGGTGAGGCTCTGGTTATGTTCAGCACTTACCTGGCCAGTGGCTGCGCTGGCGGATGCTGGGCAGGTTCCTGGGAGCACAGCAGAGATGGCTCGTGGAGGTGATGGAGAGCGGCTGCATTCCAGACTCTCCCCTCTTGCATCATTATTGAACCCTCCCCAAATTCCTGCTTAAATCACCCCAAATCCCTCCCCTGGAATTACCCATCTTTTAAAACCTCTGGATTGCCACCATTAACCACACAAAGTCCCTGGGGTGACACCATGGGCTGCATCACATTTCCTGCTAATGCAAGGTGTGAGGAGCTATTCTGGGCTGCCCCCCACTCACCAACCCACCTGTTAGCATGGGGCTGACTGTGACATCCTGGAGCCGTGCTGGGACCATCCTCATCCTCCCTAGAAGTGTCCAGATCATGGGGCTCCAGTGTGGGCCCATCAGCCAGGGCTGCTCCTGTGGAAGGGTGAGTAGGTGGGAGCCTGGTACCCAAGTGTGCCAGAGCCTGGGCTCCGTTGGGAATTGTCTGTATGGCTCAAGCAAGTTGCCTGGGGTTTTGTTTGCACCCTCTTACCCAAATGCCTGGGATCTGCTCCCAGCACAGGCACATTCAGCTTGTCCCCAGTCCTGGCTTTCCCCTGGAGGGGCCTGGGGTGAGAGGAAGGAGGATTCATCTCCTGGGTGATGCTGGGAACTCATCCACGGAGGAAGGAGGGACAGGAGGGCAGCTTTCCTACTCACACCTCGCTCCCCTGCGCCCGTGTCCTGCTGGTGTGGGGCAGCGTGGAGCAAAACCGCAGCTGGTTGGGGTCTGGCTGGGATGGAGAGCGGCCTTGGGCTCACACCAAACCCTGGAGCCTCATCCTCCATCCCCTCCCTGGGGCCTCAGCACCCCGATCTGCCCCAACCCCCCCCCAGGGTGATGCTCACCAGGGCTGGGGAGGGCACCCAGCCACCCCCATGGGAGAGGCGGCCGCGGAGGCAGAGCTGGTGCTGGATGGCAGTGGTGAGTTTACCCACCAGCCGCTCACGGGCAGCGCTGGGAACGTCCTGCGGGGGAGAAGAGTCCACGGGGGCTGTGCCGAACGGGTCCATCCCCAGCACCGGGGCAGTCACCCCCCTGATGCTTGGGTGGGCTTGGCCTCGAGTTCTGCCTCACCTGGCAGTGGGAAAGCAAAGCCAGGGCCTCCTCGTAGTGCCTGATGGCTTTCTGGGGGTCTCCCAGGCAGAAGCAGGCTGCTCCCAGCCCCTCACACGCTTGCCACTGCCCCTGCACGTCCCCTGCGAGGTGACACATCAGTGCTGGGTTGGCACACCACAGCCACAGTCTGAGCATCACTGATGCCTTCTGGATCCAGCACAAGCCTGGCTCAGCTCTGGTTGGCATCCAGATGCTGCAGAGCCCCTGGCACAGGGATGCTTCACCAGCACCAGTCCGTACCCGTGTCCCGGAAGGCTTGCAGGGCGTGCAGGTAGTTCTCTGCCGCAGCCTCGTGGTTCCGGAGCCGGCCGCAGGCATAGGCCAGGTTACTGAAGCACTGTCCCTGCGCCCTCCGGTTCCCTAGAGTGCCTGGAATTGGGAATACTGGGCTCCATCCCCAGCAGCCAGCACATCCCAGCAAAGCCAAGAGGAAAGCTCCAGGTGTAACTTACCGTGCAGAGCCGCCGCTCGCCGGTGCCAGCCCAGCGCCGTGCCGAAGCTATGCAGGGCGTTGTGGGCAGCACCCAGGTTCTGCAGCAGCGCAGCCTCCCTGCGCCGGTCCGGCTCCCCGCCGCAGAGAGCAAGAGCCTGCTCAAAGCTCTCAGCAGCCAGGGAGAAGACATGGAGCTGGGAGTAGCCGAGGCCGATGTCGTCGTAGAGTTTCCCTGTGGGTCAGAGAGGAAAAGCCGGGGTGTGGGATGCTGCACCCCCCGGTGCAGCGAGAGGAAAAGGGGTGCAGCGTGGCTGTACCTCGCAGGGCCGCGTCGGGGATGCTCTCACAGAGCGAGCGGCACTGGGCGAGCACCCCGCTGATCTCTGCCACCCTGAACTGTCGGCTCTGCAGCATGGAGCCGCTCGCCCTGCTCAGAGCCACGGCCGCGGCTTCGGGGCTCGCAGCCGACACGTAGGACCGTGCGGCGTCCAGGAAGCAACGCGCGGCTCGCGCCGGCTCCCGCATCCCCAGGTAGCAGCAGCCCATCTGTACGCGGGTCCCGGCTCGGCTGCCAGCCTGTGCCGCGCCCTCACAGCAGCTGGCTTTGCCAAAATGCTCCAGAGCCTTTGGAAAGTCCCGGAGCCCTTCGTGAGCTGCTCCGACGTTGAAATAAAGGTCCCCTAAGTGCTCCCTGCTCTCTGCCTCCGAGGGCTGGGACTGGAGGAGGAACTCGAGGCCCTTTTTCGGCTTCCCGGTCTCCACGTAGGCAGCACCCAGGTTGAAGGCACAAACCCTGCGGAGCTGGGGGCTTGCTGTGGCCCCGGAGAGGAGAAGCGCCTTCCTGAAGCATCCCACTGCCTCCTGTGTGTCGCCCAGCGCCAGCGCCCAGCGCCCGGCTCGTGTGAGCCCCTCAATCTCTGCCACCTGGCCTGCTGCCTCATCCCCTCCCTCCAGAGCATCTTCCCCCCCAGCCTTGGGCTTCTCCTTCCTTTTCTTCTGGCTCTTCTTCCTGGCCGTGGGCACCGCAGGCTGTGCTCCAGCATCAGCAGCCTCCTCCGAAGCCATGGGCAGGGTGAGCAACCTGTCTGCAAGAGGGATGCAGCCAGCAGCCCGAGCCAGCACGGCCCGGGGATCTCATGAAACAAGTGGTGTTATTCTCTATAATTAAAAAGAAATTAATTAATAAGGATTAGAGAAGTCTTGTAGCCTGGTTGGTGCTGGATTTGCAGGGAGCATCTTCCTCCCTGCAAAGCCTTTCCGTGAAGGATGCCAGCCCAGGTGCTGCACCGGGTGCCCACCTCCTGCAGACCTTTGTGGGTGCCAGAGAGGAGAAAGAGGGGCGCACACCACAGCACGGGGTGCTCCCCAGGTGTCTTTTAGGAGGCACTTACTGTTTGTTCTTCAGGTGCAAAGGATGCTGAGGAGGGATGGGCCATCACCACCGCTCGCAGCCGTGTCACTGGGGCAAACTGCCACTCTCCAGGCAGGAACCAGCCGTGTCCCAAAGGTTTCCAAGTGCTGCCAGGGCTGGAAAGCTGCCTGGAGTGGGGTGCATCCCCCCCCCAGCCACAGGTGCTGGGTGCTGGGGCCTTGGCACTGGAGCACCGGCAGTTTCTGAGTGCCAGGGTGGCGTGTGGCGTGCGCAGCTGGGACAAAGGCCGGGCTCTTCCCGGGATCGGCGTTCCCACAATGGCCCATCTGGCTCCGGTTTCATCTCCGTCACCGGCACGGTGTACAGTGCCATGGCAACTCGGATCGGGGTGAACCGCGGGATGGGCGGCACAACCATCATCCCTGGGTGTTCCGCAGGTGCTGGGGGCTTGTTGGGAGCAGGTCGGGGCGAGGGGCACCCGGGGCAGCCGGCACAGCCCGTGCCTGGCCCGGCCTTTCCAAGCAGGGTTTGAGTTACCCCCAGTCATCGCCTCACACTGGTGGGGCTGGGGGCCCTCAGCAGCCCCCACCCGGGTGGGCAGACCCGGTGTGGCCCCTGCCCGACACCCCGGGGGTGCAGATCACCTCATGTGCTGAGCCTTGAGGATTGGGGGAGCTTCATGTGTGTGCCCACGCTGTCACCCCAGCATGTCCCCTGCCCCCTGGGGTTCCCCCCACCCTGGTGTGTGACACCCCCCGGCCCCCCCGCTGTGTGACACCCCCAGCCCCTGGGGGCTCCCCTCGCCCCCAGTGTGTAATGCCTCCTGACCCCTGGTTCCTGCCCCCCACCCCGCTGTGTGACACCCCCCGCCCCCCGGTGCCTGCCCCCCGTGACCCCCGCTGTGTGACGCCCCCGGCCCCAGGGGCTCCCCCCCCCGGGGCGCGCTGGCTCCTGCGCTCCCGCGGGTCCCGGCCCCCCCCGCGCGCCCCCGGTGCCGGTACCGGACTCCAGCGCCCGGCGGCCCTCGCGCGGCGCCACGTGGGCGGCGGGAGATTCAAATCGCGGGCGGGGCCGCGGCGGCCGCAGCCATGGAGGGAGCGGGGCCGGGGCGCCGTGAGTGACGGGCCGGGGGCCGGGGGCCGGGGGCCGGGGGCCGGGGGCCGGGGGCGTTTGCTGGGGCCGGAGGCTGAAGGGGCTGGGGCTGGGGCTGGGGACGGCTGCTGGGGGGGAGGCGGGGTCTTGCTGGGGCCGGCGGTTGATGGGGCTGGGGGATGTGTGGTGCTTGCTGGGGCCGGAGACTGATGGGGTTGGGGGGTATTGGGGTGAGTTGGTGGGTGGGAGCAGGCAGGTTGGGAGGTGGGAGCTGCCAGAGCCCCCCTCCTGGCGTTGTGTTTCGGGGAATGTGCCTGGGGATGCTGTGGGGTGCCACCCAGCAGTCACGGGTGCCTCCAGCACCGGCGATGCCAAAGGACCCCAAACCTGCGGTTGTGCCTCCCTGCTTTGTCCCCCACGCTCCCCTCTTGGTGCCGGCTCTGGGTGCTGGCTGCAGCCTGGCCAGTAGCACCGTCAGGTCTCAGCCCTGTGCCCCACCCCGGGAGGTGCTGTCAGGGTGCTGTGCCAGCAGCCCCCCTTTCCTTTCTGAACCCCTAATTTGGGTGGGTATGGGTGCTGATCCCCCACCCCAATACCAGGGGGTGATGGTGTGCCCCCCTGCTGCCCCCCAGATGGACGCCTCACCGCCGATGAGATGGATGAGCAGAGGAGGCAGAACGTCGCCTACCAGTACCTGTGTCGCTTGGAGGAGGCCAAGCGGTGGGGCTGGACCCCTCCTCAAATTTTGGGGGGGCTGGGGGGAGGATTGCAAGGGTGGGGGTAAAGCGCAGGGGGTCTGGGTGCAGGGTGCTGTGAGGTCTAACATTGCACAGTGGGTCTGGGTGTGAGGGGCTGCACAGTCCTGTCTGCTCTGGGTGCTTTCTGGTCCTTTTTGGGGTTGGTTGGGGTTATTTTTTGGGGGGGAGGATGCTCAGCCGTGCTGCTGCACCCAGAGAAACACCCGTCTGTTAATCCCCCCCCCAGCAAAGGGGTGGGGGCTGACCTCTCCCTACCATGGGGGATTTATGTGAAGGGGGTGTCTCCTTTGGGTGCTGCTGTTCCTGCTGGGGAGGGGTCTGTGTGGGGGTGCCGGGGGGTGGTCTGTGATGAGCCCCATCTTCTCCCTGGCAGCTGGATGGAGGCCTGTCTGAGGGAGGAGCTGCCCCCTCCCACGGAGCTGGAGGAAAGCCTCCGCAATGGGGTGGTCCTGGCCAAGCTGGGCCACTGCTTTGCCCCCACCGTGGTCCCTCTGAAGAAGATCTACGACCGTGAGCAGGCGCGGTACAAGGTGAGGCAGCAGCGCTGCAGGGGGCATCCCTTGGGGAGCACCCCAAAACTTGCAGGGCCCTGGAAGGCAGGGGATGTGCTTGGGGAGGGGATGTGCTTGGGGAGGGGATGTGCTTGGGGAGGGGATGTGCTGGCTGCAGCCTTAGAGGGACAGCGGGGGGTGAAAAGGAGCTGCACTGCCCAGGGGTTGGGGGGGTCACAGGATTTGCCTCTGGCTTTAGCTTTGTGTCTTGGCTGGGTGGATCTGGGATGGGGAGGGGGGGAAACCCCAGGGCTGGGGGAAGATGGGGTTCAGCCTGACCTTGGCTTCCTCTTCCAGGCAGCCGGGCTTCACTTCCGGCACACGGACAACATCAACTACTGGCGTGATGCCCTGCACCATGTGGGGCTGCCCGCGGTAACCCACACCCCTCTTTGCCCTGTCCCCCCACCCTTTGGCTGCCGTCCTCCCCCCTCCCCTCCATCCCCCGTTGGGACCCCCCCCCTTTGGCCGCCGTCCTCCCCCCCACCCCATGGACCCCCCTTTGGCCGCTGTCCTCCCCGCCAGGGACCCCCCTTGGTGCCGTTTTGCCCTGACCTCTCACTTCTCTTGCTGGCAGATCTTCTACCCAGAGACCACAGACATCTATGACAAGAAGAACATGCCCAGGGTGGTCTACTGCATCCACGCGCTGAGGTGGGGGTCCCCAGCCCAGCCCCGGGGCCCAAATGGTTGTCGTGGCTCAGGACCCCTTGGGTAGCTGGGCTGGTGGCCTCAGGTGTCGTGTACCTGGGAGGGATGGAGGTGGGATGGACCTGGGAGGGGGATGGAGGTGGGATGGAGGTGGGGTGGACCTGGGATGGGATGAAGGTGGGATGGAGAAGCCAGTGACCCCACGGTCATGGTGTGCACCTGCTTCACTTGCAGCTTGTACCTCTTCAAGCTGGGACTGGCCCCACAGATCCAGGACTTGTCTGGGAAAGTGGATTTCACAGGTATGGCACCACGTGAGGGAACTGGGGCTGGGTGCTGAGGGTCTCCCACCCCAGCTCCAGTGCTGAGGGTCTCCCACCAACACCCCTGGGTCCCCATAGTGGGAGGGATGTTGGGAATGATGACCTTGGGTGAGCTCTTCCCAGAGCTGCCTGGTGATGCTCGTACCCCGAGGTGGATGTTTGTGCCTCTGGTCTGTGTGTGGGGGGTTTCTGGGGGTCCAATGCTGAACTGGGTGCTGGTGCTGAGTGGTGACACCTCGGTGCTCTGCTCCAGAGGAGGAGATCAACAACATGAAGCGGGAGCTGGAGAAGTACGGCCTGCAGCTGCCGGCCTTCAGCAAGATCGGAGGCATCCTGGCCAACCAGCTCTCGGTGGACGAAGCAGCAGGTGATGGGTGCCCCTGGGGGGAGCGGGGTGGGGGGTGGTCTCCACTTGGCCCCCAATGTCAAATCTGGGGCCAGCAAATTGAGGGATGCGCTTGGGGCTGGGGGACAGGGTTGGGATGTTCTTCTTGGGTGGGGGTTGGGATGCGCTTGGGGTGGGGGGTTTGGGATGGGATTTTGCGGGTGTGGGATTGGGATGGGCTTGTGGGGGGGGGGGGGGGCGTTGGGATGGGCTTTTTGGGGCAGAGGGAGAGTGTTGGGACGGGCTTTGGGGGGACGAGGGTGGGTGTTGGGATGGGCTTTGGGGGTGGGGGGGTGGGCATTGGGACAGGCTTTGGGGCGGGGGGAGGTGTTGGGACAGGCTTTTGCGGGGGTGGGATTGGATGCACTTGGTGGGGGGGACTTGGGATGGGCTTTGGGAATGGGGGTTGTTGGGGATGGGCTTTGAGGGGTGGGGGGGAGGTGTTGGGACGGGCTTGGGGGAGTGGGGAGCATGGGGACGAGCTTTGGGAGGGTGGGGGATTGGGATGCACGTGGTGGGGGTGGCTTGGGATGGGCTTTGGGATGGGCTTTGGGGGCAGGGGGGAGGGTGTTGGGATGGGCTTTGGGAGTGGGATTGGGACACATCTGGTGGGGGGGGGCTTGGGACAGGCTTTGGGGGCGGGTGTGTTGGGATGGGCTTTGGGGATGGGGGGGTGTTGGGATGGGCTTTGGGGGGTGTTTGGGGTGGGGGTTTTGGCATTATCTGAGCGCACCATAGAGACATGGAGATGGGTGCTGGGCACAGGACACCCCAACTGGCCCTTTGCCGGGGGGTGGGTCCCACCGTCGCACACACCGTGCCCCGTCCCGCAGCGCACAGGGGTGTGACAGATGCTCTGCCCTGTCCCCTCTGTCCCCACCCCCTCTGCCCCCAGTGCACGCCGCGGTACTGGCCATCAATGAAGCGGTGGAGCGCGGGGTGGAGGCGCAGACGCTGGCGGCACTGCGCAACCCCAGCGCCGCGCTGCTCGACCTGCGGGAGGCACTGGCCGGCGCCTACCAGGAGATGCTCCATCAGGCTAAGCTGGAGAAGGGCAGGAATGCCCGGAACAGGGTGAGGAGGACATGGGGGTGGAGGGTCTTGGGTGTTGAGGGGCTAGGAGAGGAGCAGCTCCTCTGTTAGTGGGTGCTTCCAGCTGGACGGGTCCCCCCTGGGGGCTGTGCCTGTGCTTGGTGGGTGAAACGCAGCCTGGGAGCCCCTGGGCTGGTGGGTGGAAGGTCACAGGGAGACGGTTCCTCGTTGGGGGCTGGTTGGTTTGGGGTTGGGGCTGGTTGATTTGGGGTTGGGAAACAAGCCCAAGCATCCATGGGGGACCCCCACTGTGTGGCCCTGGGGTGCTTGGGCAGACAGAGTTGGGGACTCCTCCTCCAGTACGTGCAGGTGATCCCTGAGGGAGAGGACATCTATGACCGGTGCCTGACCCAGGCTGAAATCCAAGGGAACATCAACAAAGTGAATGGTGAGCCAACACATGGCCCCCCTACCCAGGAAGGGGTCTCAGGAGCTTATCAATGGGGGGATGGTGGTACCCACAGGCTGGTGAGGAGAACCTGCCCAGAGTGGTAGCCATAATGGGGAGATGTTGTCTGCTCAGGCCAGCTTTGGAGTGGGGCTGGGTGTGCATTTCCAAGGAGAGACTTAAAATGACTGGCATGCTGGCTTCAACCATAGCTCCCTGGAGCTGTGAGGTGACTTTTTACCCCCCACACCTCCTTTGGGTCCTGACTGTCCTCTCCTCTAGTGCACGGAGCTCTGGAGGAGGTGGATGATGCCCTGGAGAGGCAGGACGTGCTGGCACTGTACCGAGCACTGCAGGACCCTGTCCTGGCCCTGCGCTGGCTCCAGCGGGACAACCTCGACCTGTACTTGGAGCAGCTCAGCATGGACCGGGAGCAGAAGGCGCTGGTAGGGGCTGGTGGCAGCCTGTGGGTAGGGGGTACCCATGCTGGGGTGCTCCCCAGGGAGGAGGAGGAGGATGATGAGGAGGTGGAGGTGGCTCTATGAATCAGCAGCTTTCCACAAGTGGTCAGAGCATGGCTGCTCTCTGGGTGCTGGCAGGAGGTGGTGTGAGACCAGGAGCTCTCTCTACCTTCTGCAGGAGCTGGGCTACGTGGACCTGCTGGAGCAGGAGGAGGTGGAGGCAGGCATCCTCACGGCGAACAAGAAGGGCGAGGAGGAGCGAGCCAGTGAGCGGCTGGGCTGGGGAGGGGGGTGATGGGTGTCCTGCTTCTCGCAGGTTTTGCTGCCTGGAGCGTCCCCTGGAGCTGGTGGTGCTGTCAGCTGCCTGGCTGAGCACCCCAGGGGCGATGGGGTGCTCACCCCGGTCCCTCCCGCAGTGCTGCGGGCCGTCGGTCGGATCAACGCCACCATCCGCCGCGGGGTGATGGCTGAGACGGTGGAAGCCCTGATGGACCCCGTAGCGCAGCTGCCCCACGTCTACCCACTCGCTGCCCCCCTGTACCAGCGCCAGCTGGCCCTGCTTCAGCGCCAGCACCCACGGGTGAGAGCTCCAGGGACCAGTGTGGGGTCCCATCAGTGGTGAGGGGGTCTGCTAGGATTGAGGGGTGCTACCGCTGCGCCTTGAGGGGCTGCTGAGACCCCAGGATGGGGTTATGGGGGGGATCATTGTCTCCTCCTGCCCTGTGCAGGGTGAGCTGGTGCAGGAGGAGCTGTTTGTGGCTGTGGAGATGCTTTCAGCCGTGGCACTGGTGAACCAAGCCTTGGATGCTGGAGACCCCGATGGGCTCTGGAGCAGCCTGGTCAGCCCTGCCCTGGGGCTCTCGGGCGTCGAGGATGCGAATGCGCAGCGGTAAGGAGAGGGGCTGGGTTTGGGGGACACACACATGGACACCTGGGCTTGTTTCACAGCCTCCCTGCCCTGTGCCTTGCCCCCACCCCTCAGACAAGCGGGGCTGTGCTGGGTGCTGTTCCTGTGTCCGAGGGTGACAGCTGGGTGTGTTCTGTCTCTCCTGCAGTTATTTTGAGGACTTAGTGCAGCTGAAAGGCCGGTTTAGGGCAGCGGGAGCTGAGTTCCTGGGCTGGAATGACATTCAGGACAGTGTGACCACCACCAATTCCTCAGTGGAAGATGAGAACGAGCGTGAGTGCTTCCCAGGGGGCCTTCAGGGGGGCTCTGCAGGCTTCCTGGGAGGGTGGCTGCAGTGGGAACCCAGCCCTAAGGAGACACCAGAGACTACCCCAGGCTGGGACTCCGTTGGGGTGGCCAGAGCCCCAGGCTGGGACTCCGTTGGGGTGCCCAGAGCCCCAGGCGGAGCTGACCCGCCTGACCTTCCCCTCTGGCACAGGGGTTCTTGCTGTCCGGCTGATCAATGAGGCGCTGGCGCAGCCGGACCCGCAGAAGACTCTGACGGCCTTGCTGCTGCCGGCGGCCACCCTGCCTGATGTCGCTCTCCCGACCGCTCGGCGCTACCATGACGTCTTGGCCCGGGCACGGAGGCTGAAGGCGCAGGTTTGGTGGCACCCCCAGCCCCTCCCCTCACCCCCAGCCCCACGGTGCTGCCCAAGCCCCACATCCCCCAGCCCCAGCAGCACGGCCCCTTGTGAAGCAGAAGGTGCTTGGGGTGGGGGGATGAAGCTCAAGGCTGAGCTGAGGCTCTGGAGGGGCTGCCCAGCTTGCTAGGCCCCACATCACCCCCCTCTCCCTCACCCCCACCTCATAGGCCACAGAGGATGATGGAGCTGTGCTTTGGTGGGAAGAGATCCGGGATGGAGTCAACCAGGCCAACCAGGACACCGAGGCAGCCAGGAGGAGTGAGTGCTCTCCCCAGGGACCTGGGGGAAGGAGATGGGGGGATAAGGGGCTCATGGGAACCCCCACTTCTGCTCCCGCAGTGGCTCTGGGTGTGGCTGCCATCAACCAGGCCATCAAGGAAGGGAAGGCGGCGCAGACCCTGCGTGTGCTGCGCAACCCCGACGTGGGCCTGTGCGGCGTGGTGAGTGCCTGCGCCGCGGCCTACCAGGACCAGCTCGCAGCTCTGATGGCTACCAAGGGACAAGCAGGTAACGCCTTGGGGGCTGCAACACCCCCACCCAACTTGTCCCCCCATCCTCAGCAGCCTGGGGTGCCCCGTGCCCGAGCCATTTGGGGAGTCATTTCAGCTCCCTCTTCATCTCGGGGGCGCAGGGAGCGCGAAGCTGTGCTGGATCTGCCACAGGCTGAGGGATGGTGCTGAGTTCTACCTGAACCTGCGGACCTTTGAGGGCAGCTGGCAGTGCCCACGGGATGGTGACCTCAGCACCTCGCACCTGAGCCGGGAGGAGATCCAGGTATAGGGAGGGATGGATGGTGGGAAGGAGGGAGGGATGGATGGTGGGAGGGACGGAATGAACTGTTGGTGTCTGAGGTGGTGTGTCCCATCCCTGCAGTCGGTCATCACCCGAGTGACTGCGGCGCACGACCGGGAGCAGCTGTGGGCATCCAACGCCGCCTTCGTGGTGAAGCTCCAGGCTCGGCTCCGGGGCTTCCTCATCCGCCAGGAACTCGCGGCACGACAGCGCATCCTGCGGGAGCAGCAGCCGGCTGCCACCAGGATCCAGGTGATGCAGCCAGAATCCATCTCTCCCTCTGTGCCAGATGCCAGCCATGGTGGGGGTGTCTGCTCAGCACCATCCTCCAGCGGGTCTGTGGAGCACCAATCTGTGCTGCTCTGTATGGACTCACAGAGGATGGTGGGGGGCTCCTGGCTGTCGTAGTGACCCTGCACAGCTCTCAGCAGCTGGTTGTCCTTCCCCCCCACAGGCCTGCTGGCGAGGGTACAAGCAGCACCGAGCTTACCTGGAGAGGCTGCGCTACCTGCGAGCCAATGTGGATGCTGTGACAAAGGTCTGGAAGACTTTTTCCTTCACCCTTCTCTCCCACCTTGGGCATCACCACTACATTGGTGGTGTTCCCACCTCACCCAGTACAAAGGCAGCTGGGTTGGGGTGGTCAGCTGAGCAGTGGGTGAGGAGGGGATGGGGGGAACTCAACCTGGAGGGGGATGTTGCCAAAATCCCTGTGGCTTTCCCCCCACTTCTCATCCCCTTGCTTTGGTTGAGTGAGTCCTTCTGGTCTCCAACCACTTGAACTTCTCTCCCAGATCCAGGCAGGGGTGAGGATGTGGCAGGCTCGGCGCAGGTACCAGGAGAGGCTGCGCTACTTCAGGCAGAACGTGAGTGGTGGGATGGGGAGTAAAACAGCAACTCAGAGCATGTTGCTGTCCATGGGGATGGAGGGGGGGGATGGTTCTGAGCGTGGGGATGGAGTTGGGGGGATGGTCCTGAGGGCGGGGGATGGTCCTGAGGCACGGGGATGGGGGGGGGGACAGTCCTGAGCACGGGGATGGGGGGGATGATGGTCCTGAGCACGTGGTGTGGGTGCTCCTACCTCCCCAAATGCTGGTGGTGTGGCTGGAGGGGAGAGATGGGATGGGAAAGATGTCTGGTGGGTCTGGAAGCCAAATTAGATCTGGCTTTGTAAAGGGTGAGGGAGGGACACACCGAAACCCAACAAGGGCTTTGAGGTGCCTGTCAGAGGAGGGGGAAAGGGCGGGGGGTTTGGCTGTGGGGAACAGCCACGAAGGAAGCTGAAATCCTGCCCCTCCCTCCTGGGTGATGCAGACCCTCAGCCCAGCGTTGGTGGGTGCCCAGCAGCAGGAGCAGGCAGCTGGGTACCTGGCCAGCACTCCCCCCCCCCCCCCCCCCCTCCCCCCCCGCTGTGTTTTGGGGATGCTGGAGGGGGGGAAACATCCCCCATCCTCTTGTTTGTCTTGGCAGATTAAAGCTGTAACTAAAATCCAGGCGTTTGTGCGAGCTAACAAGGCCCGTGGGGACTACAGGATGCTGGGTAGGTGCCTGCTCAGCTCTCCTCCCAAGTGGCTCTAATTCATTGGGGAGGGGACCCTGCCTCCTCCCTCCTTGGCCCTGCACAGCAAGGAGGTGGCAGCAGGCAGGCCACCGGCATCCCCATGGAAAGCAGGAGAGCAGCAGAGGCTTGGGGGGTCCCTTGGTGTTGGCTCAGGGGTCCCTTGGATCAACTACAGCAGCCTTGGGGCTGGTTCTGGAGGCTTCCCAAGGAGGTTCTGCAGAGCACAGCCCCATCTCATCCTGGGGTTGCAAGAAGATGCTTTTTTGGGGAGAAGGAGGAGGGATGGGGTGACCTAGTGAGGTGTTGGGGGTCCGTGGTGTGATCCTCCTGCAGTCCAGGCCAGGGACCCGCCGCTGAGCGTCGTCCGGCGCTTCATCCACCTGCTGGAGCAGAGCCAGCACGACTTCTGGGAGGAGTCGGAGGTGCTGCGGCTGCAGGAGGAGGTGGTGAAGAGGATCCGTGCCAATCAGCAGCTGGAGAGTGACCTGGACCTCATGGACATCAAGATTGGGTTGCTGGTCAAGAACAGGATCACGCTGCAGGTGGGGAGCAGGTGGTGCTGGGGAGGGGACCTCACCCACCTCAGGCTTTGCTGTTGAAGGTGTTGGGGAGCACTGAGGTCCCTCAGTCTTTCCCTGGAAGCTGGATGCCAGCAGCTACCAACAACTCTCTCTCCTTGCTGGTGTGGCTCCAGGAGGTGGTCTCCCACTGCAAGAAGCTGACCAGGAAGAACAAGGAGCAGCTCTCGGAGATGATGTCCATAGACAAGCAGAAGGGGCTCAAGTCCCTCAGCAAGGAGAAGCGGCAGAAGCTGGAGGCCTACCAGCACCTCTTCTACCTGCTGCAGGTTGGGGCTGGCAGGGCTCTTCTGTGTCCCCCACAGCTTGGGGACCTCTGCCACCTTGTGACACTTGGTGTTCCCCATCCCTGCAGACGCAGCCCGGGTACTTGGCCAGGTTGATCTTCCAGATGCCCCAGAACAAATCCACCAAGTTCATGGAGTCGGTGATCTTCACGCTCTACAACTACGCGTCCAACCCCCGGGAGGCTTATCTGCTGCTCCAGCTCTTCAAAGCAGCGCTGCAGGAGGAGATCAGGTGGGTGTGCAGGGTGCCCTGGGCTTGGGGGACAGGTCTGGGGAAAATGGACCAGGGGCATCAGCTTGGGCACAGTTATCTCCTCTGCTGGTCCATCCCCTTCATCCCATCCGCCCTGTCCCTGCCCAGGTCCAAGGTGGACCATGTCCACGACGTCCTGACCGGGAACGCCACGGTGATCCGGCTGGTGGTCAGCTTCTACCGCAGCGCGCGGGGGCAGAACGCCCTGCGGCAGATCCTGGCTGGGCCAGTGCAGGAGGTCCTGCAGGACAAGACCCTCAGCATCCGCACCAACCCCGTGGAGATCTACAAGGCCTGGATCAACCAGACCGAGTCACAGAGCGGGCAGAGAAGGTGAGGCCCTGGGCAAAGGAGGCTTAATCCAACCATGGGGTGATGGGATGGGGATGGTGACCTTGTCTCCCATCTCCACAGCAAGCTCCCATATGAGGTGAGCCCTGAGCAGGCTCTTAGCCACCCCGAGGTCCAGAGGCGACTGGATATTTCTATCTGCAACCTCCTCACGATGACAGACAAGTTTGTCTCTGCCATCACCTCCTCTGTGGAGAAGATCCCGTACGTATCTTGATGGCCACTCCACTTCTGAGAGCTTCACTGCTGGCATTGGCAAAGCTGAGCTTTGAGGTGACCTTGGAGGATGAAGATTCCTCACGGGGTGCCTGGGCTGGCAGCAGGGGTGGGGAAGGGAGCTGAGGGATGTTGCATCCTCCTATGGACTCCTCTGTTGCCCCAAGGCTGGGGGCTTGCTGCTTTTTGGGTGATGGGTGGCAGGGTGGCTGAGCCTTTGCTGACCCACATGCTGACAGACCTCTCCTGCCCTCTCCTCAGCTATGGGATGCGCTACGTGGCCAAAATCCTGAGGACATCCTTGGTTGAGAAATTCCCCAAGGCCTCAGCAGAGGAGATTGACAAGGTACCCCAGGACTTGGTGGGGGTCTGTGTGGCTTGGTGGGGTTCAACCATGCATGGTTGAACATGTGAAGGGCCAAGAAACCTTGGGCAGCCTTTTGCGTAGCTCCAGAACTGGAGGTTGGTGGTCCTGTTGGCAGGGGGGTTGGAACTATGTGATTCTGGGGGGGCGTCCCTTCCCAACCCCTGGCCGCCTCGGGGGGGGCGTCCCTTCCCAACCACCATCAAACTGATGTGTTCCTTGAGCCTCTAAGGAAACCCTGATGGTGGTCTCTATGCTGCTGTCCCCTCTGGGAGGTCCCACCTGGATGAAACATCCCATGCTGAGCTGCCACCTCCTTGGGCACTGCCCTGTGTGCTCCCCCAACACCCAGCCTGTCTCATGCCCTAGGTTGTGGGGCACCTGCTCTACTACCGCTTCATGAACCCAGCAGTGGTGGCCCCCGATGGCTTCGATGTCGTGGACATCTCAGCTGGGGTGACCCTGCACCCCGACCAGCGCCGCAGCCTGGGCTCCATCGCCAGGGTGCTGCAGCACGCGGCCGCCCACAAGGTGTTCGATGGGGAGAACGCGCATCTCTGCGGGGTCAACCGCTACCTGGAGGACATCCACGCCAAGTTCAGGTGGGGGTCAGGCTGGGAGGGTGGCTGTGGGGGGCAGGGTTTTGGGTGGGATGAGTTGAAGAGGTTCTCCTTCTCTGCAGGAGCTTCATTTCCGCTGCCTGCAGCGTCCCTGAGCCGGAGGAGAGGTTCAGTGTGGATGAGTACTCAGAGATGGTGGCGGTGGCCAAGCCGGTCATCTACATCACTGTGGGGGAGCTGATCAACACACACAAGGTATGAGCAAAGAGCTTGTGTAGGCTGCTTCTCCTGCTCCCACCTCCTGGTCTTCCTGTTGTGTTCCATTATTCTCCATAGCCTGTGGCCACCACAGCTCCTCCTGGCTTCATTTTGGGGTCTTTTTCTCCTTTTCAAGCCAGCAAACAATCCAGATTCTGATGATTGTCCATCACTTGTCCATCCCTGAACCTCACAACATTGTGTCTTCACTCCTGGGTGCAAAGGACACAGTGTTGTTCCCAACTGGCCTTCTCTCCCTGCTCCCTTCTGTGCCCCTTCACTGCTCACTCTCCTTCCTTGCACCATCCAGCTCCTGCTCGAGCACCAGGACTCCATTGCTCCCAACCATGGAGACCCCCTGCACGAGCTTCTAGAAGATCTTGATGAGCTTCCTACAGTCCAGTCTCTTGTTGGTAGGTAGAGCTCTGGAGCCCACCGCCCACCCCAGCAGGAGGGGGATGGACATGGGGATGGTTTCTCTTGCACAAAGCTCTTGCTGGATGGCTTTGGGCATGGAGCATCCAGCCCTTCTGAGCCCCCATGGGGCTACCTGGGGTCTCTCTATCCTCACAGGGGAGAACATCACTGGCCCAGCAGGCAGCAGCACCAAGCAGGCGCTCTCCCAGCTCAGCAAAATGGAGATCTCCCTCACCCTCACCAGCAAGCTGGTGCCCATGGCCAACAATGAGGAGAGCGACACGAGGAGCTTGTTGTTGAGGTGAGGATGGGCTTCAGGGGAGCTTGCTGGGGTTGGGATGCTCAAGGTGGAGGGGAAGAAACCATTGGGAGGAGGATGATGGTCTGGAGAAATGCTTGATGTTTCCTTCTGGTCCTCAGCACCAAGCAGATGCTGGTGGATGTGATCCAGTCCCAGCCAGGAGATTCCCTCACGGAGATCCTGTGGACACCAGCCTCAGAGCACGAGGTGGGACGTGTGAGGCTGCTGCTGGGGATGAGCTGAAAAGCTTCTTAGGAGGCTTCTTTTTCTTCATTCCTGTCAAATGAGCCCTCAGCAGAAAGCTGCCCTGCTCCTCACAGAGCTTTGGCCACCACACTTAGAGCCCAGCCACCTCTGGAGCATGTTTTTTGGAGAAAGCCCATATTTTGGGCTAGGAGAGACTCGTACCAAAGTGTCTCTGTGGCCTTTGGTGGCTCCATCTCCTGGGGTCCCATCCCAGCAGCCCACCAGGCTCTCACCCCCTTCTCATCCCCAGGAAGCCTCCCATGACCACCTCATGCACCGGCGGGCGCTGCAGGACGCCCAGACCCCTACCAAGCTGAAACGCAACCGCTCCTTGGCTGCCAACAGCCAGCTCTCCATGGAGGAGAAGAAGCGCAAGGTCATCCGCAACCTGCGGCGCCTGGAGAGCCTGGGGCTGGTGGACTCTGCCCACCAGTACCAGGAGCTCATCAATGAGCTGGCCAAGGTAGGCTTTGAGGGGGACACTGAGGCAGGAGGTCTCAAACCCACCTGAGATACCTCTCTGGTGGTCAAAATGAAAGCCATGGGCTTTCTCATGTGGGTTTGTGTGTCCTCCAGGACATCTGCAACCAGAGGCGTCACCGGCAGCACCGCAGAGCGGAGCTCCTGAAGCTCAGGCAGACTCTGCAGGGCCTCAACACCAAGACCTCCTTTTATGAGGACCAGGTTGATTACTACAACCAGTACATCAAGACCTGCCTCGACAACCTGGCAGCCAGCAGCAAGTATGGTCCTTTACCAAAAAACCCCAAATAATTAAACAAATTATTAATATATAATTATTAGTGAGTGCTGGAGATGTTGGGGGGGTTTGAGGGGTCATGGGTGGCTGGGGACCAGCTCTGAGTGTGTGTGGGGTCCCTTCTTCTCTTCAAGGGTCAGCAGGAAGAACAAGAAGCTGCCGTCGCTGCGCTACACAGCGTCCCGGCTCCTGGAGAAGGGGGTGCTGCTGGAGATTGAGGACTTGCCCCATAGCCAGTAGGTAGCCCCCCCAACTGGTCCATGTGATGAGTTATTTCAGGTCAAAGCTTGGGTGGGTAGAGAGAAACAGCCCAGGAGAAGGGCACAAGTGTGGGTCCATCATCATCCTCCCAGGGATGGGGATGAGTTGTTTTGGAGAGCAGAGGAGGGCTGGGATTTGGAGGGAGGGGGCTTTTGGGTGTGTGCACAGGGGGTTGTGTTGGGTGGGTGACCCGCTCCGTTGGCTGGTTGTGTTGGGTTGGGTGACCTGCTCTGTTGGTTGGTTGGCTGCACTGGGTGGGTGACCCCACTCTGGCTGCGTGACCTGCTCTGTTGGTTGGCTGCACTGGGTGGGTGACCCGCTCCATTGGCTGCACTGGGTGGGTGACCCTCTCTGTTCGTTGGCTGCGTTGGGTGGGTGACCCACTCCCGTTGGGTGGGTGACCTGCTCCGTTGGCTGCACTGGGTGGGTGACCCGCTCTGTTGGGTGGTTGTGTTGGGTGGGAGACCTGGTCTGGGGCTGGGTTTAAGCCACGAAGCCCCTCCTGGGCAGCAGATGGCTCCTTCCCCCAGGTTCAGGAACGTGATCTTTGACATCATCCCCTGCGAGGAGCCGGGCAGGTTCCAGGTCAAAGCCCAATTCATGGGGATCGACATGGAGCGGTTCCAGCTGCACTACCAGGTGGGGACTCCATCCTGGGGGTGCTGCTGGTGCCCCAGTGAGGGGAGGGCAGCCTGGGGGTGCTGGGGGGGTGGGTGGTGTCCCCATACCTACCTGGTTTTGGGGGGGGGAGGACTTGGATCCCTGCCCTGAGCCACCTCACGTTGTGTCACTCTGATTCAAACCCAGCTCCGTGGGGTGTGATGGGGGGACACGCAGTGTGGGGGGTGGCAGTGGTGACAGTCCCCTCTGCCCCAGGACCTGCTGCAGCTGCAATACGAGGGTGTAGCTGTCATGAAGATGTTTGATAAGGCCAAGGTCAACGTCAACCTGCTCATTTTCCTACTCAACAAGAAGTTCTTCAAGAAGTAACAGCACCAGGGGGGTGGGTGGGATGGGGGGGTATAATGCAAACCTGCCAAAGAGAAGCCTCAGGGCTTGGGGGGGGTCCTGGGGTGGGGGGAAGCTGCCACCAGTGCCTGGTTTGGGAGAGCAGAGGGCTTGGAGCTCAGCACCAGCCCCCTGCAAGCTTTATGGTGGAGTTGGCTGGAGCTCAATGCGAGCCCCCCACCATTGCGAGCCCCCTGCCACTGGGAGCTGGTACCCAACCCTGCCCCAGGGAGGATGTGGGTGCTGCAGCTCTCTAAGCATGCATGGCTTTTAAAATCATCCCATTCTTGTGGGTGCTTTGGTTGTGTAGGTCCTGTGCCACCCCTGGTGGGGGGTCTGGGCAAGACACGTGTTTTTAGTGATGAAATAAAGGTATTTAATATATATATATAAATTTTTCTTACGCTGAAGATGTCAGAATTAAGGCTTTCTATGGGAGGAAAGGAGAGTGTAGAGGCAACAAGGGCTTGTGAAGATGCCCAGGGGCTGCTCTCTCCTAAATCAAGGTGCAATAGAAGTTTGATTGCTTTATATATATACCTATTTTATTTTTCATTATGACTTTCACCACCTGCTTTCTCCAGCAAGAAATAGGGGGAGGGTGGCTCAGAGCTGCTGCTGTCCCAGGGATGCCTCAGGAGACCAGAGCAGGGACCTCTCCATCAGCAACTGATGGAGCATCTGGAAAGGTGGCTGCCCTGTCCCCTCTGTCTGCTCTAGTGCTTAATTAGGTTTGAAGTGTGGCCGTTGCTGCTTCTAAAGCACTTTCTCCTCTGTGTAAACCCTCCCTTGGGATGGAAAAGGAGCTGGGACCAGTCCCAGCCTTGTCTGCATTGCTGCCTCAGCCCTTAGCACCCTGAGGTGGCTCAATGGTACCCTGATATCTTGGAACCTGGGCTCTGTCTCTTGTCTCTGGGAAGTGAGGTTGGTTTGTCAGTCCTTGATATATATATTTTTACGGTTTCTTTTCTTTCCCTCCTGTTGTAAAAGCTGCCCCCACCCCACCACCCTCATCCTCTACATAAATAAACACTTATTAACCAATGCAGAGTGGCTCTGGGTGATTATTTCTCACTAAAACTGGTTCTCCCTGCCCCCTTCCTTCACTTACTGGGTGCTTTCAGGGTTTGGCCTTTCCTCCAGCCCCCCATCCCCCAAGGAAGGTGCCCCCACAGCTCCTGGGGTTGGGGGTTGTTGCCACATTTGCCCTGGAACTGGCTTGGCTGAGTCAGACTCAGCTCTTAGTGGGGAATTTGGGCCACTTTCAGACACACTTTAATTCTTAAATACTCTGATTCCATTTCATAAAGACTGTGATTATACCTCTGAAAGAGTGAAGGGGGATCAGTAGGGCTGGGGAGGGGATTGTGCCCCTGCACTGGGCACTGGGGAGGCTGCAGCTGGAGTGCTGGGTCCAGTTCTGGGCTCCTCAGCATCAGAAGGACATTGAGGTCCTGGAGCGAGTCCAGAGAAGGGCAACCAGGCTGGGGAAGGGGCTGGAGGGCAAATCCTCTGAGGAGCAGCTGAGGGAGCTGGGGGTGTTGAGCCTGGAGAAGAGGAGGCTGAGGGGAGACCTTATCACCACCTACAACTACCTGAAGGGAGGGTGCAGAGAGGTAGGTGATGGTCTCTTCAGCCAGGGGACAGGAGATGGGACAAGGGGCAATGGGCTGAAGCTGCCCCAGGGCAGGGTCAGAGCAGATGGGAGGGCAAAGTTCTTCCCTGGCAGAGTTGTGGGGCTGTGGCACAGGCTGCCCAGGGAGGGGCTGAGTCCCCTTCCCTGGGGGTGTTTAACAAAGGGGAGATGAGGTGCTCAGGGAGCTGGTTTAGCACAGGGTGGGAATGGTTGGACTTGATGATCTGAAAGGGCTTTTCCACCCTGGTGATGCTGTGAAGCTGCAGCTCTCCTCCAGCTTTAACCCTGGACGGGGCTGTGGGTAGTGGGCTGGGTGCTGCGCCCCTCCCAGTGCCACCAGTTTAGGTTTGTTTTCATTCTGGTTACCTCTTATTTTCTCTTCCCTGCCTTCAGCAGAAGAACCATTGGCTTCTCTGATCGTGCCCCCCTCTTCCAGCAGCTGCAGGACCTGACACCCCGAGTTTTGGTCTCTGGCTCTGTGGTAATGACATGCACGATGGTAATAACTGCTGGCTCCTCGTTAAGCACGAGCCTTGCACTGGTTCCAGCACAGACTGGAGGGGACTCGGTGTTTTGGGGGGCAAAGGTGGTTTATTTATTCCCTTTGGCTCTGGGAAAGCTTTGTGGGGGGCAACGGTGACTCTGGAAGTGGGGTGCTGGCACCCACCCCCTGCCCCTGTGTTCTGCAGAGGAGGTTTTGGGGGGAAGCTCAGCACTGGGAGTGCTGGGAGAGGCTGAGCATCTCCCGAGGCAGCTCCACTAGATGTCATTGCGAGCTGGGGGATGAGCGCCCTGGGAGCCCAGGCGCCGGCTGTGGGTGCTGCTCCGGGTGCCCTTGTAGCATCGCGGGGAGCAACAGCCTCTCGCTGCGGGGTGCTGGGTGTGACCCCCCTGCAAACACAGGGGTGTAGCCCCGGTCCGAGGGGTGGATCCGTCTCACGGATCCTGGGCTGTGCAGTCGGGATCTGGGAGGATGGGGGGTGTGAGCAGAGGGGCTCTGTCCTTGCACCCCCAGCCCTTGGCTTCCCCTCTGCTCTGTGGGTTCCCCAAGGCACCGCGCTCGCTGGGGGCTGCGTGGTGCTGGGAGGGTCAGCTGCAAAGGGGACAGGGAGAAAAGTCAGACCCTGCCCCAACCTGTGGCTAAAAAACCACCTGGAAAGGTGGAATTTGGGGATGGGGAGAGAGTTGGGCTCCCAGACTTGTATTTCACCCACACAGCACCCAGCGCCTGGTGCTCCCTGTGTGGTCACACACATCATCCCCTCGCTGATGTTGGAGGGCTGGGATCTTGTACCCAGCCCTGATCCAGCTCTGCAGAGGGAGCTGGTGGCTGTGCCACAGGGCACCCAAGGGTGGTGGTGAGGGTGCTGCATCCCTGGTTGCTGTGAAGCCCCTCAGTGATGCCAATCCTGCTCCCTCCAGCCTTATTCCCTCTCCCTGCTCACTTACTGCCTTAATTGCCTCTGGGAGCATAAATGAGGCACCAGATGGGGGGGTTTAACGAAGAGAAGAGGGAAAAAGAGTGTGAGAGGGGGGGTTAAGAGATGTATGTGTGGGAGTGTGTGCCATGGGTATATATGTGGGTGTGAGAGGGAGAGAAAAGGGTTTGGGGTATGGAAGAGGCATTAAGTGTCTGAGCTCTGTGGTCTGTGGAGTTAAGGAGCCTGGAGGCAGCTGCTCAGTGTAATCTGTGTGGACAGGTACCACTGGACCCACCGTGAGCAGGACAGCAGCCCCCAGGGTGGGAGAGGGGCTGCTGGGGCTGAGATTTCCCCCCACCCCCAGGGTGGGATTTCCCCCCATTTGGATGGGAAGAGGGGAGCTAGGAAGGAGGAGCACAGGAAGGATCGTGGCTGGGGGCTCACAATCCTGGCAGCATCCTCCATCTACCCAAAAAAGGATGAAAAATCATTAAAAACTGGTGCTTCCCCATCCCACCAACTCGGGGCTGCCCAAGAAGCTGGTGGGGTTGGTGCTGGGCAGGTTGGCTCAGCAGCAGCGCTCCTGGAGAGCTGCTCTCCCCCAGCATCACGTGCTGCAGGGATGCTAATCCTGTTTGGAAAGCCCACGCTGCACCCACTAATTAATCCCCCTCGTTAACACGGCTGCAGGGCCGGGGCTGCTGCGCTGCCTCGGGGGTGTCTGTGTGTCCTGGGACTCTCCCCACGAAGCTGAGGATGCTCCTGCGCTCCCTGTGCTGTGCTAAAGGGTGCTGAGTCCCAGACACCCCCCCTCCAAACCGTGCTGCTGGGGAGAGGCTGATGTCAAAGCACATCCCAGCCCTGAAGTCAGGACATCCCGACAGGAAAGCACCCAGAAGGACAGATTGACCTGACTTGGCCAACCTGGCTCGGGCAGCGCTGCGGGGGCTCAGCACCCACAAGCTCTCACCTGCAGCACCGAGGAGGTAGGTGAGCAGCACCATCCTGCCCATGTGGGACTTGGGGTTCAGCATGGCTGTGCCAGGCTCTTCCTGGGGAGCACCAGGGGGGTTTGGCACTGTGGCTCCTGCTGGGGTGGTGGGGGTTTTGTGTACTTGGGAATCGTATTGCTGTTCCCTTCCCCTGGTAGCAGCTTCCTCGTGGGAAGAGAGGGGAAAAAGCACAAACCCAACTGGGGAGAAAATAAGAGGGGAATGTTTGCCGACTGTCTGCTGCGTGGTGTTGCTGTTTGTTGTGTTTCTGCCGTTGCTTTGGCAACCCTGGAAGACATGCCAGGCTGGAGCTCTGTGGGTACCGGTGCTCTGTGCCGGGGAATCAGGGCTTGGGGACGTGAAGCTGCTGGCCCTGTAGCACCCTGAGCTGGGGATGGGGACTGTTGGGGTCAAGGGTGGGTGATGAGGGTCATGTTTGCTCCTGGGTGAGCCTGAGATGGGTGCTTGTGTTGCACTCCTGGGCTGTGGTGTCCTGCTCTGAGCTGGGCAAAGGATGCGGGGTGTAAGGGTGCAGTGGGTTCTCCCTGTCCCTGGGGAGAGCAGCCAGTTGTCCCTGTCCCTGGACAGAGCACCCAGCCCCACTGTTCCCCAGGAGCACGGGGGGCTCCTGGGCTCACCCCCCTCTTCCTTGCCCAGAAGAAAGGGAGCGAACCGAGGTGGCTGGGGTGACACTGGCTGCACCCCTGTCTATCCAGGATGGGAACTGGGCTCCTCACACCCATGCAGTGAAACACAGCCTCGTGCCAGTGGGGTTAAGCTGCTCCCTGTCTCCCACAGCTCCATCTCTGGCTTTGCTGGTTGGGCATCCTGGGCTGGAGGCGGCTGCTGGCTGCATGGGCAGCGAGGGATGGAGCCAGGCTCCCAGGGGGGCTGCTTGGGGCTGGGGATGAGCAGGGAGGAGGAAGGGAGAGGGGCTAAGAGCTGCCTTGGGGATGGTCCCAGAATCCCTGACTCCCTCCTGCAGCCCTGGAGCTGTTGGAGCTGCTGACATCCATCAGCAGCCTGTGCCCTGCAGCATCCCCAGGGCAAAGCAATCAGGGGGTGGGGGAAGACTTTGTCCCTGGGGGCCAGGAGCTGCTCTGAGCAGCTGAAAGCAGCACTGGAGATGCCTGTTAACTCTTGGGGGGCTGTGACAGGAGAGCTGAGCCTGAGGAGCTCAACCTGCAGCTCCCTGAGCCAACAGCGTGGGGTGGTGGTGGGGGGTGTCTTGCCACCCTGCTTTGCCCCAACAAGTGTCAGCACAGGGAGGGGGGGTGTTGCATCCTGTCACCCATAAAAGTGCCAATTTAATTAAATCATTTAATTGCTGCATCTCCCAACGACGTTTGTGTTGACTGAAAGGAGAGGCCTGATGAGGAATCCTGCCCTGAACTGGGAGCTGACTCATCCTCCTCCCAGTCCCAGGGTCAGCTCTGGACTGCAAATAAACACACCAAATTCCCACTGCTCAGTTCTGGGAACGTGCTCCCAGCCCTGCACGGAGGGCAGGGACCCGGGAAGGGGCTGGGCAGCTGCCTGCCTCCTGCTGCATCCCCCCTGCCCTGGGAGCTGGGGGGGACTTTGGTGGCACCTGGAGCCATCCTGGGGGTGGGGGGATGAAAACGCTGGGGCTGGGTGGAGGGAAACATTGCTTTGCTCTGATGAGGGTCTGAAAAACCCCATCCCAAAGCGCAGAGATTCACAGCCCCATTCCCTCCTCCAGGCTGGGAGAGCAGGAACCAGGCCCCAGCTCTCCTTGCACCCTTGCTATAGCTACTGGGGGACACCCACCACCCATTTGCTTTGCTTCCATCCCCTCCTGTTTCCATCCCAGCAGCTCTGGGTGCAGCTCCAGCCCAAGCCCTGGCTCTCAGGAGCCAGAAAAACTGAAGCAATGAGAGGACAGAGCTGGGATTTGCAGATGCACCCGGCTCCCAGGATGGGGGGGAGTGGGGTGGGCAGCCATTTCCACCCCAAAAATCTCTCGGTGTGAGGCTGAGCAGAAATGGGAGCAGGCCTGTGAGTCATCCCCACGGAGCACTGGGGCAGGAGTGACCTTGTGCTGCTGAGCCAGCGTGGGCTGGGGACTGGGGAAGGGGGAAGCTTTTGCTCAGCGCGGATGCTCAAGGGGAAAGAATGAGCTTGGGGGCTGAAACCACCAGCCAGAGGGGATGGGAGCAAGGAGCAGGAGGTCAGGGTAGGCCTTGGGATCTGCCCCTGTCTCTGAGGTGAGGAGTGCCAGGGCTTGCTGGAGCAGGAAGCAGGATTTGAGCACTCCAAGCCCCTCCATCTGACCCCCCACCCTGGGCCTGGGTGCTGCACATCCCTGGGATGGGAACTCTGCAGGGTGTGTGTGGGGGAAAGAACAACAAATCTCTGCTCCATTCCTGCCACCCTGTCCTCAGCCTTGGGATCCTTCCAGGCTGGTGCTCATGAATGTTCCCCCCCACCCCCCTTCCCCTCCCCACATCAACTTCTAACGCTTGAATCAGCGGACGTGACTCACCGGGAGGAAAGAAGGAGCTGGGGAGAGCTGTGCTCAGCCTGTGGAGGGGACAGCGGGTCCCCTTCCCTCCCAGGGCTGGGGCAGCTCCACATTAGGGTGCTGCAACCCCCCTCCCCCAAAATTTAAGGAGGCAAACCCCAGGCTGGCCTCCATCATCTCCATCCCAGCCAGCCCTCCATCATCTCCGTCCCATCGCTGTCCCCTCCCGGTGCCCAGCCCAGTGGGTGCAGCACTGGTGGGAACTGGTTGAGCCGGTGTACCCTGTCCTGGCAGAGAGGGGAGATTCCTCTGGTGTTGGGGTGTGTGTGGGGGGTGTGTAACCCTTTTTTTTTGGGGGGGGAGGGGGCTGCAAGACATGCCTGTGCTTTCATTCTCATCACTGGGGTGGCCATGGCACCCTGAGGGCACCGGGTGTGGGTATCCCATGTCACCCTTCCCAGGGGATGCTGGAGGGGACCAACCAGGACCAGTTGGTTGCAGCAAAGCACATCTCCCCCCTTTTTTTGGGGGAGGGGGAGGATGGAGAAACTCGCCCTGTGGTGGGTTTACTCCTCCTGACCCTGGGTTAGGGGAGCAGCCGAGCGCTGGTGCCGAATCTTGGCTGGATTAAAGTTAAAGAGATCAAGTGGCTGCGGGATTAGGGAGTCAAGGGGGGGGGACAAGGGGGGGCCTATGGAGGGGGATACACCAGAGCTGCAGGGAGAGGTGTGCAAGGCCTGGGCTTTGGAGTGATTAGATAAGTGACTCGGTCCCAGGGTGATTAGAGGAAGAAATGAGGTTTTACACCAATTAGGTGAAGTCCCCGTGTGGTGGGACCCAGCGGTGGCTGCAGAGAGGGGTCCCAGCCACCCCCCGCCCCGGGTGCAGACGGGGCCAGAGAGGGATTAAAGGAGCATCAGAGGCTGAGGGTGATTTGATAAGGAAACAAAACAGTGGATCAATTAGCCTGGGAAAGAGGAGGAGGCCGGGAGATAACGGGAATAGGGGAGCGGAGCCGGTGAAACCAACTCCTGGGGATGGTGGGATGATGGGATGGGGATGGGAATGGGATGGGAATGGGATGGGGATGGGATGGGGATAGAACAAAGATGGGGTTGGGATAGAGATGGGATGGAGATGGGATGGGGTAGGATAGGGATGGAATTGGGATGGCAATGGGATGGGATGGGGATGGGGATGGGATGAGGATAGAATGGGAAAGGAATGGGATGGGATGGCGAATGGATTGGGATGAGGATAGGATGGGATAGGATGGTGATGGGATGGGGTTGGGATGGGATAGGATGGCGATGGAATAGGACAGGATTGGGATGGGGATAGAATAGGGATGGGATGGGGAATAGATTGAGATGAGGATAGGATGGAGATGGGACTGGGATGGCAATAGGATGGGGGTGAGATGGGGATGGGGATCAGAGGAAAGCACTCCCAGCTGGATCCTCTGAGGGCTGTGGGCACATGGGGCACTGAGCTGAGCTTAATGGACTAGTTCAGCTTGATGCTCCCAGGACTAAATTCCCAGCCTGGCCTAAAGGTGAGTTTATAGTTGGCTGTGGCTAGTGTGAGCCCTGTACACTCCTGGTGGGATGCAGAGAGGCATCTCCAGCCTGCTGCTCCTCCGGTTAAGGGAAGCCACAAGCTCTTCACTCCTCAGGCTTCTTTTCACCCACCCAGAGCAAGTTTATTCCCTGGAAACGCAGCTTTACCGGGGTAACTCAGACCCAAATCCCATCCCAGGTGCTCTGGGAGCTTTCAGCCACGGGTGCCAGACCAGTGAGCAATTAAGTAACTCAACGGAGCCTTGAAATAATTAGCCCAAGGAACACAGCTCCAGCAGATGAGTTCAGTGAAGGAATGGGAGTGTTGGAGAGATGGAGATGAGAAGGGTGATCAGGTCTCAGCACAATTATCTAGAGAAAGTCTGCTCCAGACTGATTAGAGGAAGGGAAAAGAGCTTTCCGGGCAATTAGGTGAGGGAAATCAACTCTGGGCAGGAAGAAAATAGAGTGTGGAAGAGATTGGGGTGGGAGATAGGGAGTATCCCTGCTCCCCAGTCAGACAAGGCAGCTTGATAAGGGCTTTTCTGAGGCGGAGGTGGGAATGAGGATTAGGGGGGGATTAGGGGGCAGAGGCGGGGGTGCAGTGGGTGCCCAGCGCTGGCAGGGATGGAGAGGGTGCTGGGGAAGAGGGGGTAGGAGGGAGGGGGAGATGGACCAGGAGACACTGAGGGATGGGAGGAACAAAATCTGGGCATTGGGGGATAAATTAAGGGGGGGGTCCCAGCGAGGAAGCAGTGGGGCTGGCTGTGGGAGGAGAAGGGAGCTGGGTGCTATTTCCAACCTGTCACGTGGCGGGATGCTCCCTTAATCCCTAAAACAGGATTAGTCCCTCGTGCCCAGGGATACTAAGAGCCAGCAGGTACTTTCTGTGTGAGCAGCTCTGACTTTCAGGCAGGGACCCAGCGGGAAGGGAGCATGGCCAGGGGAGACCCCTGGGATGTGAACCCCCCTCACCGCATCCCAAACCAAAGGAGCAGGCTCCCAACCATGCAAAACGGGGTACCTACAGCAGCAAGCTTTACCCTGGGGGTTTTTGGGGTGTGAGGGGTGAGCTACAGCTGGAAAGTGCTGAATCCTTGGGGAACAGATGCCTTTGCTGTTTAATTACCCTGGGCTGCTGCTGGGGCAGCTTCTTGCTGGCCCTGCCATGAATCCACGGGGCTCAGGGTGGCCAGGAGCCTCGTGGGTTTTAGTTTCCTTCCTTCTTTGCTTCTTTTCCTGTATTTTTTTCTAATTAAAATCCTTGCACATGAGAAATGAAAGTGGAGGGAGGGAGCAGAGCATCACCCCAGGCACATGATGCTGACTCGGGTGCTGCTGGAAGGGGGAAGCTGCGGTTTGGCCGCTGGCTCAGGGGTCGGTGGCGTCGAGAAATCAACCCCCCCTTGGAAAGAAAAACCCATCAGCTCGGCCTGGGGGTTCAGCACATCCCTTGGGAAGAGGCAGCAGTGCTGGTGCTGGGATGGCTGGAGCGGGGAGAGGGATGGGGAGATGCTGCACCGCGTCCCTGCAGCGGGGGACACGCCGGGCTGGGGGGGGAAGCAGCTTCGCTGCCTGTGCCCACCCAAAAACTCATCAGCCTCAAGGGTGACACACTGGAAATGAGCCCTGAGCGCACCCCAGCACCCTCCCAGGGCACTGACATTTTTATCAATCTCTAAAAATTCCTTTTAACTTATGTTTTTATGAGTTTCAATTTATTTTATAATTTTTCATTAAATTTTTATTTTTTAATTTAGCCTTTTCTTACTTATTTTTTTTTACCCTTTTAATTGACTTTTTTACTTTTTAAGTTACTATATTTACTTTTTAATTGACTTTTTTTTACTTTTAAATTTAGTTTTTTACTTTTAATTTACCTTTTTTACTTTTTAATTTCCTTTTTTCTTTTTCATTTCCAGTTTTTACTTTTTATTTTGCCTTTTTTTACTTTTTAATTTATTTTTTTCCTTTTCAATTAACTTTTTTACTTTTTAATTTAATTTTTTACTTTTTATTTACCTTTTTTTACTTTTTCATTTCCTCTTTTCTTTCTCATTTCCAGTTTTTACTTTTTATTTTGCCTTTTCTTTACTTTTTAATTTATTTTTTTCCTTTTCAATTCACTTCTTTTACTTTTAAATTTACTTTTTAAAACTTTTAATGTGCTATTTTGACTTTTTTACTTTTTCATTCACTTTTTTTTACTTTTTAATTCACTATTTTACTTTTTAACTAACTGTTTTACTTTTTAACTCACTTTTTTCACTTTTTAATTTACTATTTTTACTTTTTCATTTCCTTTTTTCACTTTTAAATTTGTTTTTTAAATTTTTAATAAAGTTTCTTTGAAAAAAATGTCTATTTCCTTCTTTCTTTCCCCCATTTTAAATTTCCTTTCCTTTTTGAATTTTCCAATTTCTCTATTCCCCCCCCTTCCTGATTTGCACTCATGAGCCTTGAGGGGCTGATTAGGAGTGATGGAGAGCAGAGCTGGGGCCAGCCGGGTAAGGTCTCCCGGACACTCGTCCCTCCTGGGCGTCACAGCCCTGCTTTTAGCAGCAGGAGGGATGCTGTGATGCTCTGACATATCTCCTTCACCCTTTGGCCCCTCTGCTGAGCCTGCCAGGACGTGCCTGGTTTCTGTGGGGTGACAGTGTTATCTGGGACGCCAGGAGATCCAGGCTCCGCTCCCATCCCTGTTTCATTGCAGGCGGTGGGTATCCTCTGGAGACAGCCCAGGAAAGCATCCCCCTGGGACCCCCCATGCTTCAGCTCCCATGGGAGGGATGGAAAGGGCTTCATGGTGCCCTGTGACCTTGTGAAACCCCAGGAGGGGTGTTGGGATCCACCCCTCAGAGCTCTGGGGGTGCATCCTCCTCCCGTCGAGATGCTGTTCTCCATCCCGCCCTGACGTGGGTTTCAGCTCTATCCCAAATTTTTAATATTGGGGTGTTTTTAATCCCCCCCTCAATATGTTTGGAGGAAACCAGAAATATTCAGGCATCTCCTGGCAGGTGGTAGAGCTGGAAGGGTTCTGAGAGACCTTGTGCTATGGCCTCAGGCACCTCAGTGCAGAGCTGGGCTTGGGGCTGCGCTGGGAGCTGCATCATGAGCTTGGTGGGCTTGTCATGGGTCATGACATGACATGAAGGTCCAGCACTAAGGTGGCCTTCAAAAGCTAGAGAGGAATATGGGGTTGGGCTGGTTTCAGGGCAGATTTTTGGGATATATATTTATATATTTATATCTACATATGTACCCTTCAAATCTCAAACATCTAAAATATATAATTTATAATATATACAAATATATAAGAATAAAAATATACATCTAATATACATCTAACTATATAATATGCCACAGATAAAACACAATAGATGAAAATCTCTCCCCAAATATATCGACATCTCTCTAAAACATCCATTTTTTGCTTTCTGCTGGGCACTTCCCAGGGCCCCAAAGGGAAACTGGTGCTGATGGCCCCTGCCAGCTGCCCACGCTGCCATCAGCTTGTGCCAGAGGTGCCTTGAGAGGATTTTGGGGGGAATAAAGCCCACCCACAGCCCTGCGATGCTGCATGGGGTGTCAGCTGAGTGTGGCTGGGGATGGAGCTACCGTCCTGTGTGCCGATGGCCCTGGGATGAGCCCAGACCTCCCTTCCCTTCCCTTCCCAGGAGGCAGAGAAATACCCAGCCCCGAAACTTGCCTTCCCCACCCCATTTTTCTTCAGCTCACACCCACAGAGAAGGAGGGTGGCCACAGCACCCTACAGCGGGGAGGGGGCGGTTCCCATCCTGCACCCCGCTCCCTCCATCCCAGCCATCTGGGCTTCACCCTGTGGTGTTTGCCTAATTCTGGGGGGGCAGTGAGCCTCCCCCCACACCTGGCAGGGCTTCAGCCTCCTTGGGGCCCAATCCTGGACCTGCTGGGTCCCCGCCACGTGAGTCCCTCGGACACAGATGCCACACATGTGGCAGCATCTGCATGGGGGGGGGTCTGCTGAGCATGAGGGGCTGGAGGTCCTTTGGCTCTGACTTTGGAGGAGTTCAGATCCCACTTCCAGCAGCATTTTCCTCCTCCAAATTTCAGTGAGATGATTTTTTAGGGTACCCCCCACCCTCCCCACCCTTTCTTAGCATGCTGCTGGGGCGGGGAGGGGGGGAAACGAGTGTGTTGGGATAGCTGTGTGGTCACAACATGTCAGCTGCTCTGGTTTACACGTGGTTTCCGAACTGCTGGGGTGGGGAGATGCTGGGCCAGGGCTGTGGCAGCAGGACAAGGCTGGTGGGAAGAGCGAGGCAGAGTGAGCTGCTCCCAAACCTGCCTGTGACCCACCCCCTTTGTCCTTGTGTCACTTTGGGAGGGGACCTGGAGGTGCAGATTTTACCCCATGGCATGGGCTGTTCTCCCATGGGCTGCCACAGTGTTTTGGGGATGGGGGGTGGAATCTCTGCTGTGGGGGCCTGGAGACCTGGATGGATGGGAAGGGTGGAACAGGGAGGTGGTGTGAGCCTGGGGTGGGCTCTGCACATCAGAGGTCTTGTCTGTTGGTGAGGTCAGGCTGGCTCAGAGCATCCTGGGGTGATGTGGGCATCGAGGGTGTCGATGTGGTTTTGCTCCCTGGGCTCAGGGTGGGGAGGGGGGGGTCGTGGCAGCGAAATGCTGCAGCTGTGGGGGGTCTTTTTCCCATCCATCTGTGCCCATTGTGGGGGTCAGAGAGCAGTGCAGGGACAGCAGGTTGGTGGGAGCACTGGGGCTCGCTGCCCCTTCCCGCAGCCCCCCCCTGCATCCTGGCTCCATCGTTAGCCTGACCCCTGATTACACTCCGCAGGCTCTGCATCGCTGCTGTTGCCCTGGCAACGTGTTGTCGCCACAGCAACCGTGACAACCTTATGTTCATTAATTTAAAAAGGTTCACAGTGTAACAAATGAAATAGTTATAAGCTTGTCAGGGTGTTAAGGAGCAGGGGCTGACAACTCGCTCCCCAAATCCCCCCCACCCCTTCCAGCCTGCGCCTGCTCCAGCCCAGCGCCAGCTCCAGGAGCAGCTCCACATCCTGATTCCCATCCCAGCTCCTCTGTCCTGGCTCAATCACACCACCCTTAACAGCAGCAATTCGTCTGGGCCACTTTTTGGAGCATCTTGGCCATGCAGCATCACTCAGGGATGAGGCAGAGCTGATGCAGAACAGGGGCCAGATACATGTTGGGGAGGGGTCTGCAGCAAAGGGGTCACATCAAAGACACTTCTGACATGGGGTATCCACCCTGTGGCATGGCTGGGGAAGAGGACAGAGCCAGGCTTGCCCTGTTCTCCTTCCTCAGATCCCCACAGCATCTCTCATAGAGGATAACTAGTCCCATACAACCTGTAGCACCTTACTACCCACCCTACTCCAATTCACCTTCACCTTTCCACCCAACGTGCATGCAAAGGGGAGGATGAACACACCATGGTTAGGTAGATTTTACTTCCTTAGGAGACCTTGAACATCCTGTATCCTCATCTGGAGGGAGTTAATCCTGGCTGCTGAGCCCAGCATCAGCTGCAAGTTGATGTTTGCCTTGAAGTCAGGTTGCTGGCAGGTCCAGAGAGGTGTTGGAAAGCTGGAGATAACAAAGCCGTGGCAGTTGGTGCCAGCAGAGGATCTGGCTCTTACTTCATCACATATTATTTTGCTGAAATCTCAGCAGACTTCAAGTTGAACAGAACCCTTTAATCTCAAAGAAAGGCCATCCTCCGTTTGGCTTTTTGGAAACATGAAAGGAACCGGTCTGAAAAATTATATATATCTATCTAAAATCTCCAAGCATTGTGATTCCGCTCGGCCAGCTGAGAATTAAGGTAATTTCCATCAAGAAAAGTGGATGCTTTAGTTAAAAATGGTGAATTCTGGGCCGTGGCAGCACTGGGGTTGCACAGGTTTTTGCCAGCTGGGACCCAGCATTTCCCAGTTCTGCCCATGGCTCGTGCCAGTGGTCCCTCATCCTGGCAAAGCACCATCCTGGGGACTGGATTTTGCCCTGGGCACTGGATTTTGCCCTTGGCTCAGCCCTGAGCTGCTCCCCTCACACATGAGAGGCTGTGGTTACAGCACGGGGGTTGCTCACCCACCCACCCACCCATTTCAAAGCCCAGCCCCGCTCTCCCCAATCCCTGCAGCCATCCCTGTGGGGATGTGAAGAACCATCCAAAGCTGGTGTGGAGGGATTTGCACAGGAAAAGGGGGATGTTGGCAGCTACCACCCTGCTCTCTGCCTGGTGCTGAGCAGCGGGAAGAGAAACCTGGTGAGCACCCGCGGGTGCTCATCTCCTCGCCTTCAAGAGATCCTTCAAAAATCTTTCTCAATAATTAAACAAGCAAGACCTAAAAATAGCACCGAGATCTACTATATGTGGCAGGATAATTTAAGGGGAGAGCAGGGAACAGAATGTCCTCAGTGTCCCAACCTTCCCCCCCAATGACTCGGCGGGCGCCAGCTGGGCACGGGGAGTGTTCCTGGGAAGAGGCCCTTTGGCAGCTTTTGAACGTGGTGGTGGGTTTTTGGAAGGGCATGGCAGCCTTTGCTGGGTGTGGGGAGAGTATCCCAGGCTGCAGCAGGGAAAGAACCCATTTGGGCACCCTGTTGTTGCACCCTGGATCTTCCTCCTCTGCTCTGGGCACGAGCACCTGAGATCTCCCCCAAAATAAGGCGGTGGTGCAGTCGAGCACCCAGCCCTGCGGTTCAGATGCTGCCATGTATGGCAGCCCAGGAATAGCATCCCCAGCCTGAGCCTTAAATACCCGCTCTCCCAAGCCCTCCCTTATCTCCAAAGCTCTCCAGGGTGAAAGCAGAGCTGCAGTGGAGCGGATAAGCCCAGCGCTGGGAAGGTGGAGGTGCCACTCGAGCCTCTTCTGGATGGAGAGGGCTGAAGGGGAGGGCTCAGTCCCTCGGGGTGCAGGGATGTGGGACCACACTGGTGCCGTGCTCCCCCGTTTTATGGGGGGGACCCACACTTGTGCTTCTCTGTCCCGTGGGGAGAAGCAAAATGGGTCTCGGTGTCAACAGTCCCAGGGCACAGGGATGTGGAACAGGGATGCAAGATGGGGGAAAGAGCATGTGGAAAGCTCAGCTCGCAGTGGAGAGGAGCCCAAGGGGACACAGGGAGGGGGCCAGACCCTCTGGAAGCTCTGGGATGCCTGGGAAGAGGAGAAGGGATTAGGATGGGGCAAGGGCAAGGGAGGGGGAGCCGGTATTGCTGCCTCTCGCTCCTGATTTGGGGCACCCCGGGACCTGCCCGCTGTCCAGCCGGAGTTCCCACCCCAGCGTCCCGAAACCCCTCGCCGGGAAAGGCGATCGGCTCAGCCGCCCAGCGTTGCGTAACCGGGAGCAGCGGCGCCCCGCCGGGCCCGTGGCCGCCGGCCAGCGCTCGGCATTAACGGGAGCGGAGGATCCCGGGAGGGGAGCGCGGATTAGGCGGGGAGGAGATGGGATCAAGTGAGCAGCAGTGAGGGCAGCCTGGCCTCTGCCTTGCAGGGGGTCAAGCTCCCAAACCCCCCAAACCTGGGGGGGCTCCAGGCTTTTTTTCCCTTTCCCATGGCGGCGCAGGGCCCTGGGCACCTCCCATCCCATCGAGGCTCAGCGAGGTGGATCGGGACCCACGGCTGGGAGGCTGCTTTGACTCATGGGTGATAAGAGCCTCACCCAGGGGAGGCTTTTGTGGGGCTCGGTTTGTGCAGGTTTAACTGGCTGGGCAATGGGGAGGTGCTGGGCCCTCTCATTAGGGCCAGGCATGCGTGCTGAAAATTGCACCCAGCACCTCAGGGAGGGTCGCAGGAGGGAAATGGGGATTGTCCCATACAGCCACAAAGAGGTTCTGGCTGCAGGAACCCCAAGCTTTGCTTTCTCCAGGCTGCAGAGCACAGAGCTGCTCCACATCTCTGATTCAGCAAGATGTTAAAGCCTCTAAGTTTTGGGAGTTCCTTGAAATTGGGCTGCTCCCAACCAGGAGCTACTCCTACACACCGCGGAGATGCGCTTGCTTGGGGAGCCTGCCCAAGCTCTACCCGCTGGCTGCTGCAGCCCCTCGTGCATCAGGAAAAGGGGGAGTGGAGCTGCTTGGGAGGAAAAAGGAGAGGTTTAGTTAATTTGAAGGTGGAAGATGCTCTGTGGTGGTTTTCACTGGAGATGGATGGATGGATAGATAGATGTTTTCACAGCCTTGTTTAGCTGATAAGCTGCGTGCTGGGCTTAACCCTCAGGGATGCTAAAGATCCTGGGTTTAACCCTCAGGGATGCTTAAGATGCTGGGCTTAACCCTCATGGATGCTTAAGATGCTGGGTTTAACCCTCAGGGATGCTAAAGATGCTGGGTTTAACCCTCATGGGTGCTAAAGATGCTGGGCTTAACCCACAGGGATGCTAAAGATGCCTCCCTTGTGGATAACCCCCCTGCAGTGGGAGTCGGGGAGTGTCCTGCTGTGCCCCCTCTGCCCCAGGTCCTCACTGTAAACCTCCAACATGGATCAGCAAAGTGCCACCAGCTTAGGCTTAGCTCAGCCAGGCTGGGCCAGGCTGGGTTCGCTGCCTGTGGAAGTGTTGGGACATTCCCCATCAGGGTCTGGTCCCAGCAGCGATGCCATAAGCTGTGGTGCAGATCACCCATGGAGCTGTGGAGGGGCGAAGGCGGCAGCGTGCCGGGATGCCGGCAGATGGTCCCGGCCAGTGGCCAGGCTCTGGGTGCAGCAGATGCTTTGGGACAGAAGCAAGGTCCTGTCCCCACCCCTGATTTCTCAAGACCTCCAAGCTGGTCGAAGCCTCTGGTACCCAGCTCAGCTGGTGGTGGCGGTGGCGGGGGGTCACCCTCCCTTGGCCTTGCTGCCCAGAGAGGGGTGTCAGAAAGGATGGGAAGGAGCTGTTTCCGCAGCGGGGCCGGTGCTGGCCTTGGGACACTGACATGGGGCTGGCCCTGACTCAGTTCCTCTCCTGGCCACAGACAGACTGTGGGACTCTGGGCAGGACACTGGGGGTGGCAGCCTTCTGCAACTTACTTTTTTTTCCTAAAAACCCCACTTTTCCCCCCTTCTGGCTCCTGTTGGAGGGCTCACCACGATGGTTCCCACTCACCCATCTGTCTGCCTAGGAAAGCAGAGCATCTCCCAGGCCTGGCTGTGAGCATGGCGCTGTCAGCGATGCTGGTGGCACTGAGCAGGGGCTGGGGATGCTCCAAGGGTGGAGGTTCAGGGCGCTGTGAGTCATAGAGTGCTTTGGGTTGGAAGGGACCTCAAAGATCATCTAGTTCCAACCCCCCTGCCATGGGCAGGGATACCCTCACTAGAGCATGTCGTCCAAAGCCCCATCCAACCTGGCCTTAAACTCCTCCAGGGATGGGGCTTCCACCACCTCTCTGGGGACCTGAGTTTGTGCCCTGGTAAAATTCCCCCCCCTCCCACCCCGGGGAGCCAAAGGAGCGGCACATTCACACTGGGCTTTGCATAGAAATCAGGGGCAGGGCCAGGAATCTCTGTCCCCCCAAGAGCCAGCGGGGTGGTGCCAGCGCTGGTGGCACCATGCCCGGGCTTCCCGGCCTTGGGGCGAGGATCAGGGCGAATCCCGTGTTAAGGCAAAAGGTTATGGGTGGGAAGGAAGCAATCATAAAGCAAACAGCACCGAGCTCTCCAACCACACACGGCTTCAGCACAATAAATAGAAGGGAAGGGACAAAAATAGCCCCCCGGGCTTGTGTAGTGTGGACACAGAGGGGAAGCAGGGCTGTTTCAGGGCTGGGGGGTTGCTCTACCCAAAGCACCCCAAAGCCCTGAGTCATGGGTAGGGTGATGTCCTGCGGCGTGGCAGCTCTAAAGACAAGATTCAGGAGCAGGAATGATGAGTGGGGTTGAGGAAAGGCACCTGAGCCCTTGCAAAACTCACTGCACCCCACATCTGAGCCCTTGCAAAATTCGCTACACACCCCCCCCCCCCACTTAGCAGAGGTCTGGCGCTTTCACTGCATGCCAGGCCCATCCCCAGCCCTAAGGACCCAGCCACGCTGCACCAGGCAGAGCCCAGATGTTGAGGGAAAAGGACCAGGCAGGGTACAGACCCCAGGAGCCTGGCTTGGGTGGGTGAGCTCACACAGCTTGTGCCTGCCACCCGCGCTGGCTGCCAGCGCCTCTGGCCCACATTTGGGCTGGGATGGAGAGCAGAGGGGAGGAGGAGGGCAGGACCTGGCAGCGCCACATTGTCCCCCCCATGCGAGCAGGAGAGGAAAAAGCCTCATCTCCCCCCAGCCTTCACCCCTTCCCCCCATACACCCTTGGGGTGACACCGGGAAACACCCCCCCCAGCTGCACTGGGGGCTCAGTGCAAAGTGGGGTGTGGGGAGAACCCCCCTCAGGGCTACCCCCTCCCCTCCCCCCAACCCTCCCCGGTGCTGGGTGCGCAGCCGGAGGCCTCGCAGGGCCCTGCCGCTTTAAACCTGCCTCTCCCACGTGCTGTCTGGTTGTGCTGGAGACGGTGACGCAGGCAGGACGTCAATGGACGCTGTGGGAGAATTTAGACTTGGAGAGGAAAGGGAGGGGGGGCAGGGAGGAAAGGGACCGTTTGCAGGGAGCTGGGGGGATGTGGGGCTGTTGGCGATGTACAGTCAGGGTGGGAGGGATCCAGCCCCCCCCTGCGCCCCCCCCCATCAGCCTCACTTGGTCCCCATGGAGCATCGCTGGAGGCTTTGCCCCATCAAACAGCCCCCCCACCTTTCACCACCCCCCACCCCCAGCACACACCACGGCCTCTGCCAGCTGTGAGGGCAAATAATCCGCCTCCAGCGGGCCCGTGCTGGGGTGGGGGAGCTGGGGGGAGCCACGTGAAGGAGACGCTTCCTCCCTCCCTGCATGACAACCCCCAGCCCGGTCTTGGCACCTCACGTGTGCCACCCTCGTCCCCCACCACGGGTCGGGAGCGCAATGAGCCTCTGCGCTGCATCCCTGGCATGTCACCCTGCAGGAGGGTGCCACCGGGCTGGCAGGGGGTCACTAGGGCTCTCCCCTGGCTGGGAGCAGACCCCCAAACCCCCTCCCTCGCTCTGAGCTGGGTAGCATCCCATCTGCACTGGCATCACTGGGGGGGACAGGCTGGTGACAGCCCTTCCATGATTCCTCACCACATCCCGCTCTGATTTCTTTAAGAGCCAAAGTGGGCTCTCCAAAAGTGGTGAGGGAGCCCTGCTCCCCCCTCCTCAGAGGGATGAAGGGCAGTGGAGAGACATGGAAAGTCACAGCAAGGAGGGTGGAGATGCCGCTCCGTGGCACAGGACGCCGCTCTTGGCTTCCAAACCAGCCCTCAAGCAGCTCCTCTCCCACGCTGGGTGCAGGAAAGGGGCAAATATTCTTCCCGTGCTTTAGGTTTTTGGGGTTCCTGGGTGGTTTTTTAATAGCCTAAGGGTGTAGGTGGCTGCGTAGCTTGGGAGAGCCAGGAGTCCTGCCTCCTACCCGCTGGCACGGGGCACGGGAAAGCAGCTCCCACTGGCAAGAGGCTGCGTACCAGCAGCACAAGGCCACGGGGCTGGTGTGGGAAGGGAGTCACTTGGCATTTGGTTCCCAAGAGAAAAAAAGGAATTAAAAAAAAACCCCAAACCCAGCTCAGACTGACTTTCCAAAATACTTCTGAGGTTCACAGCGATGTTCTTGTCTTTGTCTCATAAATCTCTCCTGGGTTGGAGCCTTCCCTCCTTTCCAGCCCGTGGCTCCTGGAGAGGCACAGGAGCTCAGCTGCTGCACAGGATGATGACTATTTTTATTTTTTATTTCTTTGGATACATGATCCCAGTTGATTGGAAAACAAACCCCAGAGAATCCTTGAGGAGAGACTGCAAACAGCTCTCGGTGAGATGACTAATCCCATCTCTATCTAAACCAACAGGCTGCTAAAAATAGCCCCTATTTCTAACAATAAATATAATAAAATAACCAAGTGACAACAAACAGCCCCAAAAAGCCAAAACACACTGGAAAGTCCACTGGAAATAACAGGATATTACAGAGCCAGCAGGGAAGTGTGTCACCAAGTCAGAGTGGCGATGACAGCGGAGGGGCGAGTGCCACCGGTGATGGGTTTGCCCTCTCTGTTGACTGCATCTTACCTTCCATCCCACCCTGAGCATCTGCTGCACCCCGGGAGATGCAGCACAGGACCCCAGGCCTTCCTATGCCCCTCCTGGCTTTGCTCCCTGCCCGTGAGCCTCACCAAGCCGTGCTCTCACCACCCGCCACAGAGAACTCGCTGCCTACTTGCCACGCACCGGGAACAGCCCTCCCACACTGCGGCTTGGTGCAAACTGTCCCCCCTCCTCAGTTGAGTCACTGTCATAGGGGAACCTCTTCCTGCCCTCCCGCTCCGGGATAGCCCCAAGGGGAGCACGGTGCAGCCCCCCACTCCCACATCACCCCAGGTTCTTTGGGGAGCTAACAAGGTTTTTTGGGTTTGTGCAGGGGGGACACGTGTCACCGTGATGGTGATGATGGTTTTGGTAGAAGGGTGATGATGGGTGGCTCTGGCAACCCCCCCTCCAGCTGTTTTTATGCTCCAGGGAGGTTGGGAGTATTGTCAGTGTGACCCAGTGGGGCTGGGACATCCTCATCACCAGCCCATAGGCGCTGGTGCTGGGACTGGAGCCTTGGGTGTGACATGTCATCACCGAGCATCCCTGATTTTGGGAGCATTGGACTCATGCTGGCTCCAAACTGCCTGCATAGGAAGGTGGGCTGCAGGTCTGCTGGTCAGTGGGACCCATCAAACATCTCCCACAGAGGCTCCAACCCCCAGCATGGGCCCGTTTCTGCTGGGCTTGGTTCTGCGCTGGCTTGAGCTTGGGTTCTACTGCTTTCTGTGGCACACAGGAGCTTGCCTGGGCCCACCATGGCCGTGCATCCCTGGGGAAGCACAGCCCATGCCCCATGCTGAGCCAGCATCGAGCCTCACCCATGCCACACTTCTCCAGTCAGCACTTGGAGAACTCAAGCCAGCACCCACCAGCCCCAGGATCAGGCTGGAGCTCTCCATCCTTCCAGCCACCTGCCCCACCCGGATCCTCAGCCCCAAGGCTGCAGATGTGCAGCACCGGGAAAGGTGGTGAGATGGGGATGGCACCAGACCCCTGAACCCCTAAAAATCAGCATCCTGCCCCAATCCACAGTCCCAAAGGGTCTTGGCATGGAGCAAGCGCTGCAGTGGGAGTCACTGCTCAACGGGCTGGATTTCTTGAGGGTAACCACAGAGCGATCAATCTGTTGAAGCTCCAGGAGGAGCTGGAGGAGAGAGAGAACGTAATGCCCCAGCTCGGAGCTGGGCTCTGGCATTGCAGCCCTACACTCAAGGAGCACAGGGACCCCTTTGCCACGGCTGGTGGGTGCTGGTGACTCCTGCACGGCTATGGGGGGGATGTCCAGATCCTGGGGGAGCCCTGTGTTGGAGATGCAGGAGGCGAGAGCAGCCCCGTGGCGTGGGGTGGTCTGTGCTGGGGTCTCATACCCAGGGGAGGTCTGTGCCGGTGCTGGGCACTGAACTGGGACCCTCTGAGTGCTGGATCCAGCATCCCTACGGAGCACCGCGCTCCTCGCTGCGTGGCTCTCGGGGACATGAGCCAACACCAACCCCAGGTTCTGGGGCCGGGATGGTGGCACCAGAACCCCACAGATCCCACTGCCCTGGAGCTCATTGCCTGCCCCCCAGGGGGGCTCAGGGCAAAACCCACCGTACCCCCATCACCCCGGGGGTGGGCTGAAAACAAGGGAACCCCACACCTCCCCAACCTGCCTCTGCAGGGAGAGTGGGGCCATGCTGGCCAGTGCCAGACCCTGCAGGGTGGGGGGAATCACAGGTCTTTCTCCCCCGGGGTCCCCAGACCTGTCCCAGCTCTGTCCTGCCCTGGGCCCGGCTCTGCTCCAATCTCTCCCCCAGGTCCCAACTCTGCCCCGCTGGCCCCCGCTCTGCCTCAGTTTCCCCCCTACTAGGCCCCGGCTCCCTCCCCAGGCTCTGCCCCCAGGCCCCGGTTCTCCTCCCCCCAGGCCCCAGCTCTTCCCCCCTAGGCCTCGTCTCTCCCCCACCGCCCCGGCTCTGGTCCCAGCTCTCCCTCGTTCCCCCCCTCCAAGGCCTCGGCTCCCCCCTCCCTCCGGCCCGGATCTCCTCCTTTCCCCCCTCCAGGCCCCGGCTCTCCCCGCCATCCCAGCCCGCGGCTCTCCCCCCTTCCCCCCTCCACCCCCCAGGCCCCGGCTCTCCCCCGTTCACCCCTCCAAGACCCCGGCTCCCCCCCCCAAGCCTTGGTTACCCCCCCCCCCCGCCCCAGGCCCGGCTCTCCCCCTTTCCTCCCCCCCAGGCTCCGGCTCTCCCCCCTTCCTCCCCCAAACGCCCCGGCTCTCCCCCCCATCCCAGGCCCCGGCTCTCCCCCCTTCCCCCCCCAGGCCCCGGCTCTCCCCCGTTCACCCCTCCAAGGCCCCGGCTCCCTCCCCGCCCCAGGCCCGGCTCTCCCCCTTTCCTCCCCCCCAGGCTCCAGCTCTCCCCCGGTTCCTTCCCCCACCCCCCGGCCCCGGCTCTGCCCCCGGCCCCGGCTCTGCCCCCGGCCCCGCTCCGCTTCCTCCGCTCGGCCTCGGCCATTGGCTGCCCGCGCCGCCGCCCGCGCCCTGCGCCGCGCCGCGTCCTGACGCTGGGCTGGGCCGGGCCCGGCGATGGTCGCTCCCCGCCGGCTCCGCCGCAGCCCCGGGAGGCGGCTGGGCTCCGCGCCCCCATAGAGGTGGGTCCTCGTCCTTCTCTCGCGCTTTGGGCTTTTCAGCCGCGGGGCTTTGGGGGGAGGGGGTTTAATTGTTGGGTTTTTCGTAGTTTTGGGGTTTTTTTGGGGTTTCTTTAATTCTACTTGTAAAGCCTTGGCCATTCTGGTGTTACTTCCGAGAACGGCGCCCCCGCCCCGGGCCGTGCCGCCCGCCTTGCGAGAGCTCGGAGCTCCGTCTGTGTGTCTTTCTGCTGCGGGGGGGCCCTTCGGTAGCCCTCCTTCCCTCCCCACCACCCCCTCCCCGCAACCAGCCGCTTGGTGCCGCCCCGAGGCGGCGGGGATGGGCGGCGGAGCGCGGCCGGAGCGCGCAGCCGGCGGGGGCGGAGAGCACGTCCTTCCCCCCCCTCTCCGCCTCCCCGCCACCCCCCTTCCCCCCCTCCTGCCGCCGCCGCTTCAAAACAAACCGTCACCAAAATGGTGCAGAGGTGAAGGAGGGAGAGGGAGGAAGGGGAAGAAGTGTCGCCTCGGCCCGGGCGCTGCGGGGGGACAGGTGAGAGGGGCGGGATGGGGTGGGGGACACACACAGACCGGGGGGGACACGACGCGGATGTGGGGACACACACACGCGGGTGGGGGTGGGATGTGGGTGCGACGGAAGGGGACGGGGCCCTCTGCTCGCTGGGTGCTGCTCATTGGGGTGTGGGGGGGTTGCAGGCATTGGGGGTGCTCACCCCGCTCTGAGGCAGTGCTGGGGTGGGGTGGGGGGGGAAACGTTTCGGTGGGACCCCCACGGTGACAGTCCCCGAGCTTGGAGCGGGATGTGGGGGCCGCGTAAGGGCCGAGGGAGAAGCGGGGCCCAGCACCTTTTTGGGGGGTGTGCTGTCCCCGGTGGGACGCGGGGCGATGATGCTGAGGGTGCTGCCGGCGGCGTGGGCTCGGGGTGCTGGTGGTTGGTGGCTGGGGGGGGCTGTGGTTTGAGTGGCAAGAGCAGCTTTTGGGAGAGCGGCGGTAAATCGAGTCCTGGAGCTTCAATGACTTGGCCGGGTGCCGTGCCCGGAGCTGACAGCTGTGATTGTTTGTTCCTCCGGACCGTGGCGGCCGTGGGGGGCTCAGCGCCGCCGCTGCCGTCCCACAGCGACCGGAGCGAGGTGCCGTGTGGGGGGGCAGAACCCCGGTATCACCACCGCGGCCTCCCCGGGACGTTGAGCGTATCCTGGGGTGAGCGATGCCGGGGGAGGGATGCGGTGCGCAGTGCCGTCCCGGCATCTGGGTGCTGCTCAGCATCTGTACCGCCCGTTGCCAGCAGCTTACCCCCTTCCCAACACCTCACCCCCTTCCCAACACCTCAACCCCTCGGCTTTGTTGTTGGCTTTTATTTTTTTAATTTTTAACAATTTTTTACTTATTCCCCCTCCCCCTTTCCTCCCCGAGAGCCATCACACCCAGCGACACACACGCGTGTGCATGCACACATAGCTCTTCCCTCTGTACCCCTGGAGCCCCCTGGCACCCCACAGCTCTGCACTGGGAGGTACTCCCCTCCTCATCCTCCCCGATTGAATTTCCCTGGTGTTTTTGGCTCGGAGCTTCTCCCCCCTCAGTCTCCCTTCCCCGCAGGCAGGGGTCTGGGCAGGGGGGTACATGGAGCACACAGCTACTGTGAATCCCTCCCAGGGCTGCGTTCGCCAAACCGCCTCTGCCTGCCCTGCCACCATGCTGGGAAAGGCCTGATCCTGCCCTTCCAAAGCCCCTTTTGCAGGGTACATTGGCCCCACATGGATTTTTGGGCTGGTGTTGCTTCCACCAAGGTGGCTGCTCTTAAACCACTGTCCCTGGACAGCCGGCCCAAAAGAACCTCACTGGCAGTGGGGCTGTGCTGACCTCGGTTCGACGTGGATGCTGTGGTGGCTGCGTCCCCTCATCCCAGCAAGGGGCTGCAGATTTTGGGTGTAGGTAAGGTTTATTCTGATATTTTCTTTCCTTCCCTGAGCTGATTCAGTGCCTAGGGGGGAGCTGCCAGCACTGCCTGTGTCCCATGGGATCTCCGTGAGCTGCCTGCCCTGCCCTCAGGATTGCTGCCCGTGGGCTTCTGAAGGTCACAGACCTCTGGACAGGCCTCATGGCTTCTCCTCCCCCTCTCCCTTGCCCTTCAGCCCCTGCAGTTGTCGTGGCGTTGCTGGGCTGAGGCATCCGCACTTGCGCTGGGCTGGGAGCAGGTGGCCGATGGCCCTGGCACAGCGGGGGCTGCTGCTCACTCGAGTTTCGCCGGTGCTGCCAGCGCGGTGGAGAAGCGCTGTCGCCTCCGTCATGGCAGGGATTGGATGTGTTCGTGTTGGAGGGGACGTCAGTGCCGGTGCCTTGGCACTTCCACTCCCACCACGGTCTCCCCCTCCACCTCCCACCCCCAACCCCGGCACAGCCTGGCTGGGGGGCTCCCCGTGCCGGGCGGTTGTGACCCCACGTGTGGTTGGTCCTACCAGGGAGCTCCAGGGACCTTGGGAAGTGCCGCCTTTGTCAGTGGGTGACCTTGGGCAAGTCCCTTTGCTTCCCCATGCTTGGGGCTCGCTCTTGGGATGGGGGTGGCATTGAACATGTTTAATCCCCCCTCCCCTTTCCCCCCTGAGTCGCTGGTGTGGGACTTTTGGCTCTGCTTGGGACACACTGGAAAGGGCTGTTGCTATTTCATCCCATCCCTGAGTGGGCAGGGCAGAGGCACGGACAGACAGACGGACGATACCGGACTCACCCAGGGTGGATTTTTCCCAGGCTGCCAAGTGAAACAAGTGGGGTCTGATTCTCATTTCTCCACGCAGCCCTTTAACTGGGGCTGGCAACGTAAAGGAGCCTAAATATGGTCATGAACCACATCCACTCCGAGGTCCCTCTGTGCTGCCAGGGCAGCGCAACGGCGGCTTTGTGCGGAGGAGAACAAAGCCCAAAGTGTCGGATGAAAAGTACAGGGAAGAGGGACCCAGCTGCCGCCGCGCTGGCGTGTGCCGGGAGCCGGCAGCTGCCTGGCAAGGGAGGTGTTGATGCTGGTGCAGGACCCGGCTCGCAGAGGAGAGATGAAAGCAGGGAGGAGGGGATGTTGTGTGTGATGCCACCTGGCTCATCCCCAAGGATTGGGAAGGTTTGAAGCAGAAGCAGAGGGTTCAGTTATGGGCTCTGCCGCTGTGACCCCGGGTGAGTCACTTAGACCTAAAGAAATGCCCGATGGTGAGGGGCAGAATTTGCTTTTCCCTCTTCTTTTCCAAGCCCAGTTGGGCTGGGAGTGTGCTGAGAGGGACCTGCCATGGGATGCTGCATGGCCATCCCCCCATGGTGATGGAGTGTGGCTGTTTTTGGGAAAGGAGAGAGGGATGGGTATCACTGGCAGCATCCCTGCTTCTCCAGACCGATGCTGGGTTGCCCAGCGCCAGCAGAGATGCCATGTGGAGCAGCGACAGCTCAATCCAGCCCTAAGCCAGGCAGCATCCCATTAAATCCCATGAATTCCTGGGAGCACACACAGAGGTGGCCCGAGCGGGGCCGTGGGCGCGCTAAAGCGGGCGCGGGGGCTGCCGTGTCGCCGCCGTGCTGGACTTCCCCATCTGCAACCAGAGCTAAAAATACCCTGGCTGCCTCGGCCCCGTAGCCGTCCCATCTGTTCGGAGGGCGAGCTCCTCAGGCCAGGGGGGCTCTTGTTCTTCTTTTGATAGTTATTTTGGCAGTTCCTAGAGGCTGAGCCGGTCGGGGTTCAGAGGTGACTCGATGCCAAATGACAGTCCAGCCCCCCAGGGAAGGTACAGCCAGATGTGATGAGGGAAACAAAAAAACACCCCAAAACCCAGTGAGTGACTCAGAGCAGGGGCAGGGAGGAGGAGGAGGAAGGTTGGGGAGGAAGGGGACGCATGTAAACCCGTGGCTATGCTGGGTGTCACGGGGTGGGAGCTGGGTGCCCCCCAGCCACCCTTACCCTCCCTGTGACAGTGAGACGATGGGATGCATTGACTCCTCACCTCCCCCAGACAGTATTTATTCCTTGTGCTTCTCAAGGTTTGGAATATTTTTTAAAAAAAATTATTAATTTAAAAAAATTTTCTTTTTCTTTCCTTTCCCCCCCCCCAATTAGAGAAGCCTCCCATTAAAAAGAAAAAAAGAAAAAAAAGCTGCAATTTGTTAATCATTTTGTTTGATCAGAGCTTAGGCAGCGCCGGAAGACCTCGAGGTTTTTCCCTCTGCCTTGTTTGAGCAGCAGTTTGCTTTTGCTTTCAAGATGGATCTAGCCGTCTGCCTGCCAGCAGCTCTACCTCCACAGATCTGTCGCTTCTCATCTCATGCTCTGGTTTGGTTCCCTGCTAGTTTTCCTTTTAATTTATCCTTTGCCCCTCTCCTGGTGTATCTCCCTGTTGTAGGTCCCCAAAAAATCCCCCCAAAAAATTAAGGAGCAAAGCGCCTGTACGGAGTGAGAGCTCGTTAGATACGTGGGAAATGAGCTTGGAGTGATTTATTTTTGGGGGAGTGAGGGGGCTGTATGGCTGTCCTTGCTTAAATGGTGGTCAAAAAGAGGGGTCTGCATTGCTTGGAGGGGTCTGGTCACAGTGAGGTGCTCCAGTTGTGGTTGAGCATCATGATGTTGGAACAGCCGCCACGTCCCGTTCCTGCCACGATGGGGTTTTTGGTGGCTTCATGTCACTTTGGTCCCCGTGGGGAATCACAGAATCACAGGGGTTGGAAGGGACCTCGAGAGATCATCAGGTCCAACCCCCCTGCCAAATCAGCTCCCCAGCTCATATTGCACAGAGAGGCATCCAGACGAGTCTTGAATATCTCCAGAGAAGGAGACTCCACCACCTCCCTGGGCAGCCTATCCAGGCCAGCAGTGCCAGTGGTCCCCAAAAGCGAAGCCCCAAATCAGCAGGAGTGATGCTGGGGCGGGTGCCTTGGTGTGCTCAGTGGGGACAAGCTGGTAGGGCAGGATGATACCCACACTGGGATGTGTCAGGCTCCAGCCACCACCCAGGAGCCACCATGATGTCCCATCCTGAAGCAGCTGGACCAGCCGGTGGCCACACGTCTCTCTCCGTGCCGAGCAGGACACGTATCATTTCCCAACCTGCAATTAGCTGTCGGTTCTCCTGGAGCCAGGGGCACGGCCGGTGCCCGGTGGCCGTGCACAGAGGGGCTCAGCACCGCCCACAGCCCCGACCCTCCTTGCTTTAATTGAGCAGCACTAATTGAAATCCAGAACAGGGAAGGGGGGCAGCCAAGTCCTTGCCATCCAGGCTGACATTGCCCTGACACCCAGGTCCTGCTGGCATAGAGCATCTCAAGGTCACAGCTGTGCTGTGGTGGCTTTGGGCACGATTCGGCGCTGGGTTGGAGCATTCCTGCCTCCTGTCCTGACTCAGTGTTGGTTTGGGGTTGGCAAGGTGGTAATTAAATGACCTATTTCTGGCTAGGGAGGAAGAGGAGGAGGAGGAGGAATCATTTCTCTGTCCAGAACTTTAAACAGCTTCCAGGAAACAGCCGGCACAAACCCAAACCGCTTTCCAGGAGGAGGTGCCTCCCATCACCCTCCCAGGGCTGGGATGCTTGAGGAGTGGGTGGGGGACTGGGTGCCATGGGGATGGGTGACCTCCTACTGCATCACCCCTGTTTTTAAGCAGAAGTTTGAAAGTTTTTTCATTTTTTGTTGTTTTTCCAGCCTAAACCTTAAACAATAAACAGATTTGGGAGGCAGCACCCACCCACAGGGCTGGGTCACCCACTCACACCCACCTTGGGGCTGCAAAGGGGGTCACCTCTTTTAGGCTTCTCTGGGAAGGCAGCAAATTGATTCCTTCTCCTCCTGCAATAGGGGATTTTGATTCCATTGCCTGTGAGGCCAGATCCTGCACCCAGTGGCAGGGTGCTGAGGGGCTGTCAGCTGGGTGTTACCTGCCCAGGAGGGTGCAGAGGAGCTTGCAGGGTGGCTATTGATGGATATAAGTGGTGGTTATAAATAGCCCTGGTTGAAAGTTTTCATCTTCCTTTTCCAATGAAACTGCCTCTTGGAACAATGTGACTTTTCCCCATCCTTTTGGAAAGCATCTTTTTTGTTATTATTATTTTTAAGATTAAACCTTTTGGGTTTTTTTCTTTAAAAAAGAGATTTTTTTTTTCCCTTTCCTTCCCAATTATCAGAAGATTTCAGGAAATATTACTGGGCACTGCATCACCAAAACCCCAGGAACATCCCGCTGCAGGTGAGCATCCCAGCAGCTTTGGGAGAAACAGCCTGTCTCACCTGAGTGGTTGGGGATGGAGCTGTGTCCTGCAGCATCTGTCATCTCATACAGGATGGGACCCCTGTGCTGCTCAGCTATCCAGGGTGGGGGTGGCTGAAAAACTTATTCCTGGGGAGAAAGCAGGAGCTCCCTGGGGATGGCTCTGCCCTGCAGAAGGCTCTGAGATGGCAGCAGGTTTGTTTTGCTATCTGGTGATGGGGTGGATGAAGGCAGAGCTCAGACATGGGCTTGGGGGGTGTTTGGAAGGGTTAGGTGAGATATTAGGGGGAAGCTCTTTCCAGAGAGAGTGGTGAGGGGCTGGAACAGGCTGCCCAGAGAGGGGGTGGGTGCCCCGTCCCTGGGGGTGTTCAAGGCCAGGTTGGCTGGGGCCCTGGGCAACCTTGTGTAGCTCCAGGCCTGGAGGTTGGTGGCCCTGCCTGTGGCAGGGGTTTGGAGCTCTGTGATCTTTGGGGTCCCTCCCAACCCAGACCAGTCTGTGGTTCCATGATTCTGCTGCTTGGGATCATGTGGGCATGCCAGCTTCTCCTCCAAGAACCATGGACCAGCGTTGGAGGCTCCTGGGATGGGCTCAGGGCTGCGGGGCCAGGGCAGAGCAGGAACCAGGCTGCTCTCCAGCCGCTTCTCTTGGGTGATGCTTTCTCAGAGAGCTCCACATGCCATGGGACATCTCTCTTTGCATGACTTCTCAGGACTTCTGATGCCTTCTCTCAAGGTCCCTTCCAACCCCTCTGATTCTATGATTCTATGACATCTCCTGGCTTCCAGGCACGAGGATCAATCACAGATCCATCCCCAACCCTTCCCTGACTCGGCACGGCCAATCCTTCCCACACAACCTGCAAGAAGCCGCCGGGAAAACTAGCACCTCCCGACTCGCTCGTTCAAAAATATCCCCGGCCCCGCACGGGTGCCGCTGCCAAGACGGGGAGCGGAGCTGGCGCTGCCTCTTAGCACGAAATCTGTCGCCTTGCTCGGCGGTGGGGAGGTTGGGAGCCGCGCGGCGCCGAGCCCCATCGCTTTCGAAAATAGCAGCAGAACAAATGGTTGGAGCAGGATGCTGGTGGTGAAGGCAGCCAAGGCTCTTCCCGCGGCAGCTGGTGGCTGGTGTATGCTGCTTCTTGCTCCCTCCATCAATCCTCTCCCTGGAGCTGGCGTTTTGTTGCATGGGGTGAGGCGAGCATCTGTTTTTTTGGGGGGCAGGAGTTGTGCTCACTGCTGCTTTTTGGGGTTCAGTGGGATCGATTTCTCCCCCCCCATACTCACCATCCTTTGGTTTTTAGCCCTGCTGAGAAGGACTTGGGGATTCTGGTGGATGAGAAACTTAACATGAGCCAGCAGTCGCTCTTGCAGCTCGCAAGGCCAATGGGATCCTGGGCTCCATCAGCAGAGGGGTGGCAGCAGGGACAGGGAGGGGATTGTCCCTCTCTACTCTGCCCTCGTGAGGCCCCATCTGGAGTCCTGTGTCCAGAGCTGGGGCCCCCAATACAAGAAGGATGTGGAACTGTTGGAGAGGGGTCAGAGGAGCCACGGAGATGCTCAGAGGGCTGGAGCAGCTCCCCTAGGAAGAGAGGCTGAGGGAGCTGGGCTGGGTCAGCCTGGAGAAGAGAAGGCTGTGGGGGGACCTCATTGCAGCCTTCCAGTCCCTGAAGGGAGCAGAGGAACAGGAGGGGAACCAGCTTGTTAAAGGGCAGAGACTGGCAGGACAAGGGGGATGGATTAAAACTAAAGGAAGGAAGGTTTAGATTAGATATTAGGGTGAAGTTTTTTACAGAAAGAGTGGTGAGGGGCTGGAACAGGCTGCCCAGAGAGGTAGTGGATGCCCTGTCCCTGGAAGTGTTCAAGGCCAGGTTGGCTGGGGCCCTGGGCAACCTTGTGTAGCTCCAGGCCTGAGGTTGGTGGCCCTGCCTGTGGCAGGGGGGTTGGAGCTCTGTGATCCTTGGGGTCCCTTCCAACTCAGACCATTCTATGATTCTATGATTTTGGTGTGGTTTGGCTTTGGTTGAGCCTCGGGGGTGGTGGGGCAGGAGAGGTTTGGGGAGCGGCGCGGTGGTGCCGCCGGTGTGAGATAAGGAGTTGAGTGGCACCAATGCGCCCAGGGACTTTGTCCCAAAACAATGACGTAGGTGCCGGGTCGAGCCACGGGCACGGCGTGGTGACGGGTGCTGAGGGGGTGGGTGAGCGTGGAGCAGCCCCATCTTCCACCTGCTCCCGTGGGAGGCTGGGGGTCTTTGTGGGGTGAGGTTCTGGGTGCTCCTCGGTGTTGGTGGGAGCTGCTGCCATCAAGAGCCATCCTCTCCCTCCTCGGAAGGAGCGTGGCTTGGGCAAGGCTCACCGCACCCAGCTGAGCCCGCAGCACCTCGCTGCGCCCTGCCAAGGGTCAGGCTCCTCGCCACACTGCTCCCAGCCCTGTCCTCGCTGCCACCCAAGGAGAGGAAAGGGTGAGATGGGCTCTGCCTGCAAATGGAGGAAGTTTGGGGATCAAACTATTAATTACTCTCTGCTCCGTGAGGTTCAAGGCTGCGGTGCTGTAGTGAGCTGGATTTCACACCTGCCTTTGCGCTGGGGAGAGGGCTGATCTGGCTGATGAGGTGGAAGTGGGAAGGTCGAGGTGGAAGTGGGAAGGTCAGGAAAAGGTTTCCTGGGAAGGAAGATGCTCTTGGCTCGTCCTTTCCAGCGGAGAGGACCAGCCACCGCGAGCTCAGCATCCGCTCGGGTGACCTTCAGCTTGGTGAGGGAGGAAGGCTGCTTTGTATGCCTCCTCCTGGAGATGCTACACATGTAGGGAGCGAGTGGGGTCTTTTTGTTATGCAAATGAAGCTTTGTTTTTAGCTTCTCAAAGATAAATACCTTTGAGGCTAAATATGGAGCTCAGGGCACTGCTAAAAGCCACCCTGATGGCCCAAGGGCTGCAGGGTCAGAGGCTGAGGCTGGTGGGTTTGGGCTCTGGCTGCATTGGGGACTGAAACAAAATGCTCTGAACCTTTTATATTTGGGTTTTTTTATTTTCCTGAGGTTATATAAGTGCCTTTTTTTCCTACAAAGGAGTATTGGCAGCCCTGGTGTGGGGGTCCCGTGGTTGGTGTGCAGCACCCACTGCCCCATGCTTGGCTTTCCCGTGGTTGCAGTGATGTGCTGTGATTTACCCCCCTCCATCCCCCAGTGTTTATGGACCCAGGAGACCCTTTTATCCCAGCACCACATCACTTCTCCGAGCATCCCCACTTTAAGCTGCCTTTCTGATCTACATCCCACCACTGTAGCTCTGGCATGGGGACCGATGGTGGTTTCCATGTACCCCCCCACCCCGATTCCAGCTGCTCAGGTTTTGCCTTTGGGACCTTTCTCACACCCTGTAGAGAAGGGGAGAGAGAGAGAAGCTGGGTGGGGGGATGCAGGCTGTGTGGTTGGAGCTGGACGCTGTGCCAGGTGCCGTGCACTGGACCGCAGCACCCTTTTCTCACCTCCCCGCTTGCTGGGAGGGTGCGTGGGCGAGTGTGGCGTGGGGTGAGGTGTCCCCTGGGGCTTTCTGGCTTCCTTTGGGACCCCAGGAGCCCGCTGGCAGGCTGTCCTCTGCGTGGTGGGGGTCACAGACCGTTGGGCTGTGTTGAGGCAGAGCTGTTTGTCTATGATCTTATTTTGATTTGGGCATCTTCTGGAAATTTTTCGTCACGGCCGCGGGTGACGGTTTGAGCCTGGTGATGGGGAGGGAAGGGGGATGGAAACATGATTAAAACTGGCTTAGCTTCTGCTCATGCAGTTTGCTTATTCCTGTGCTGCAGCAGAGCTTGAGGCTTCTGAGATTTGGGGTGAGTCAAGCTCTGGTCCTGGTTCATCCCTCTTGTGGTGTTGCAGGTCACCTTCCAGTCTGACACCAGTGCAGGGGCTTTTGGGTGCTGAACTGTGACGCTCAAAGCACCCAGAGGTACCTCACAGCCCTCCAAAAACATGGAGCAAGGGTAGGTTTTTCTCCTACTGGGAGCTGGACAGGAGCTCAGTGATGCCTGCATCCCAATGGGATGCCACCAGGACCTGATGTGGGCAGGAGAGGAGAGGTCGTGGGATATGAAGTACAAGACGGGCTGGGTGACACTTCCAGAGCTGCTGCTTTGCAGGGTTGGTTTTGCTGCCTGTGGTGAGCAGAGTCAAGGCCACCCCAAAATTGGGTGTTCCAGCTTGGGGCCACCTTGGGTACTGTAAGGGCCATCTGGGAGTTTGGGACTTATCACTTTGTCCTGCATCCTCCTTGTGGGGTCTTGCCGGGGAAGCTGCTGCCCAAATGATGCTCAAGAGTGGTACCCTGGGTGAGGGCCAGGAACTGTCCCCCCACCCCCACCCCCTGCATCTCATCAGCTCTGCTCCCCTGCTGTCTGCTAACGAAGCTGAGGTGCCACCTTGCTCACTTCTTTCTATTTTCTTTAATTCTTTTAAAATTCTTTTTCCCCCTAAATACATTCCTGGTGCAGCTCGTCCATATTTCAGCCTCCTTCTCTCCCTCCTGCTCTTGCTCTGAAGTCTATAATGCTGAAATTATAGCATCCCCCTCGTTGCCACGGCAACGCGCAGGGATGTATTTAAAAAAAATAATAAAAAAAAAAAAGAAGGACCAGAAGCCCTCCAAGGATTATGACTTCAGTGAGGGATCAGGCTGGAGGGGAATCTGGGTCATAGCTGGAGCAGGCTTTTCTTCCAGCCTGTCTTCCCTAATTCCCCCTTCCCGTGACCAGAGGAGCACGGCAGAGCCCCTGTTAGCACCCATGGGTGGTCCCCGAGGTGGGGCCGTCTACCCCAGGAGGTGCCACGCTCCCCACATCGGAGATCACTGTGTACACCCAAGGAAGAACATCCTCTGGGGCTCGGTGTTCCCACCCAAAATCCAGGCTTTTTAACCAAAAGTCTTTGCTATTACAGAGTGCACGGTGGCCCCAGGAATGCCAGAGCCACCCGCGCCCCAGCTTGTGCCATGTGAGTTTTCTCTCTCATCCCCAATATAAACAGGACTTCCCAGCCCCCACACCTCAATTTTTTCCTCCTTTTTTTTCTTTTTTCCTCCTTTTTTTCCTCCTTTTTTTCCTCCTTTTTTTTCCTCCTTTTTTTTTCCTCCTTTTTTTTCCTCCTTTTTTTCCTCCTTTTTTTCCTCCTTTTTTTTTCCTCCTTTTTTTTCCTCCTTTTTTTTTCCTCCTTTTTTTTTCCTCCTTTTTTTTTCCTCCTTTTTTTTTTCCTCCTTTTTTTTTCCTCCTTTTTTTTTCCTCCTTTTTTTTCTCCTTTTTTTTCTCCTTTTTTTTCTCCTTTTTTTTTCTCCTTTTTTTTTCTCCTTTTTTTTTCCTCCTTTTTTTTTCCTCCTTTTTTTTTCCTCCTTTTTTTTTCCTCCTTTTTTTTCCTCCTTTTTTTTTCCTCCTTTTTTTTCCTCCTTTTTTTTCCTCCTTTTTTTTCCTCCTTTTTTTTCCTCCTTTTTTTTCCTCCTTTTTTTTCCTCCTTTTTTTTTCCTCCTTTTTTTTTTTCCTCCTTTTTTTTTTTCCCTCCTTTTTTTTTTTCTTTTTTTTTTCCTCCTTTTTTTTTTTTCCTCCTTTTTTTTTTTCCTCCTTTTTTTTTTTTCCTCCTTTTTTTTTCCTCCTTTTTTTTTTCCTCCTTTTTTTTTTCCTCCTCTTTCCCCCCTCTTTTTTTTTCCCCCTTCTTTTTCTTTTGCCTCCCTTTTTCCACACCCCCAGAGCCGCTGTTGCTGGTGGCAGGGAGCCCAGACTCCGTAGGAACTCAGAAATGCTGCAGATCCAAGCCCCGGCTGCCCTCTCGGTTTCGCAATCCTTTGGAAGGAGGAGGGGGGGGAAGAGAGAGAGAGAGAGAGAAGAAATAAAATGGGAGGGGAGGGTTTTTTTCCTCTTTATTAGAGATTTATAGACTTTCCCACCAGTAGGGACACGGAGCCGAGGGAGTGACCGCTTTGCCACAGTAAGTTTCCAACACGGCTCCTCTCCGGCCTCGGCGACACCCTCGGCGGCCTCGCCTACGGTGGGTTGGCTTGCTTTGATTTTTGGAAAACCATTGGTGACACTGGTTGGGGTTGGGTGGGGGGGACGGTGGGGGTGAGGGCTGCCGGCAGGGACGGTGGGCTGAGGGCTGCCGGCAGGGAGGCGGTGGTGGTATTGCTTGGTGTGCCGGCACCTCCCACGGCAGCGGGTTAGGTGATGCTGATGGGTGGGAAGAATGAGCTCAGGTGGGTTTTTTTGAGCTGTTAAAGCCTTTTTTACCTGTTTTTCACCACACTTTGGCTCAGGCTTCCCGGTGATGCTGATAACCATCGCTGGCGGCTACAGTCCTTCCAGCTTGCCGGGTTCGGTGCTGCCAGGGCGCCTTCACTGTGGCCTTCATCCCCCTCTGCCGTGGGGTGTCTCAGGGTTTGGGGTCCCTTTCTTTGTAGGCATTTGGGGTGTCTGGGTGCTGTGGTGTCCAGGTGCTGCAGTCGCTGGTTGGTACCGCGCAGCCGGACGAGGGAGGTTTTTATTCGCCAGGGTATTTGGAGCAGCTGATGATTACACAGGCGAGAGCTGCCGGTGTGGATGGGTCTGGCTGATGCCGTGGCTCCTGTCCCCACAGATGCCCCATCACCCGGTGCCATATGAGGGTTCAGCTCGCCAGCCCCACTCAGCACCCGTGTGCATGAGCCGCTCCTCTGCCAGCGCTCCCAGGGAGGGAGGGAAATCCTCCCTCCTAGAGCTGTGCCTGGATGAGATGGGAGCCCTGGCAGCTCTGGTCCAAATGTCCAGTGATTAATGGGATTAAACCAGTGCTCCTAGTGAGGTTTTTTAATTTTACATCTGGTTTTCTCAAGACTTTTTAAGCTGGGGAGGGGTGGAGGGGCCGCGTTGCGTTGAGATCTGATTAGATAAGGGAGAGCTGCCT